>JASKMD010000006.1:14470199-14915239 GCA_030144725.1 Haematococcus lacustris
GCCACTCTTTGCCTGCCATACTCTGGTTCCAGCCCCATCAGCCCACTTTGCCTTGCCAGCTGTCCGGGCAGCCAAGGCTGAAGAGCCAGGAGCGGGGAGAGCTGCTGTGTTGAATGTCAGCAGAGTGGCATCAGGCACGCCGTGCAAGAACGCGCAGTTGAGGCACACCTCAGTGTCACTTGCTACCCTTGACTCAAGTGCGTCGCAAGTGGCATTCCAGAAAGCTGCTCCAGACAGGTGCTCCATTCAACATGGAGCAGGGTGTCATCTGTGGGTACTCTTCCTCCAATGCAGCCTCCATGACTATAGCTTCATTGGGGCTGAGACAATCCATAGGCGCACTTGCCACTTAAGCGACTCATGACTCGACACATGACTTCAGACGATCATGATGTCACTTCAGACACAGATCAGGGTGCTGTCTGCGGTAGTCTCCCTCCACTACAGCTGTATGATCATAGCTCCATTGGGCCACCCTTGACAGCTACAAACTAGCAGCTGGATTGTAAGGCTGACAGCCTGCTTAGCCCTGTGACTTAGCTACTAGGCCCTACGGCTGGTGCTGCTGCTGCCCACCCGGTTGCAGCTGAACCCCTGCATCAATGCCTGTGTGGAGTGCTGGCATCTTTTGTGAGGTAGGTTAGGTTAGGTAGGTTGGTAGGTAGGTAGGTAGGTGGGTAGGTAGGTGAACACTGGCTGGCGCCTGATCACTGGCTGAGGCCTGCTACCTGGCTGCAGGTGGTGACGCTGCTCAGCTCAGCTGCTGCCTGGGTAGGGGACGCGGACGGGCAGCTGGCCCTGCTGCAAGCCGACTGTGAGAATTGGCTGGCTGAGCAAGCGCATCGAGCTTGGCCAACACGAGCCTTTGCTGCCCTGGACAGGTGAGCTTGCCCAGGCAGCCAGGCCCTGCAGCCAGGCCCTGAGGCCAGGCCCTGCAGCCGGGCAGCAGACTAGAACAGCGACGACACGCTAGGGGTGAGCTGGCAGGGGCGAGCTGACATAAGATCAAGGCTGAGCACCCAGCATCCACAGCAGCACCTGCGGCAAGTACAACCCACCAGCGTAGCACATCCCTTGCATCATATCGCACACACATGCTGACCTGCAGCAACGCCATGTTTGGCACATGCCATGCAATGATGATGACGATGACAACAAAACGATGATGGCGATGATGATGATGACGACGATATTGCTGCTGCTGCTGCTGCTGCTGCTGCTGACTGGCTGCCATGCTGCTGCTGCTGCTGCTGCTGCTGCTGCTGCTGCTGACTGGCTGCCACGCTGCTGGCCGACAGGGCCATCCAGGACAGGGTGCTGCGCACTGCAGTGGGACACCTGAGCCCCTCCACTGCCTTCAGCTCCTTGCTGCGATGCCGGCAGCTGCAGGTGAGGCTGCTGGGGGCTCTGCCAGCAGGGAACACTGCCGCCCAGCCTAGCACATGCCCACGCCTCGCAAGGCCCTACCCAATGTATGAGTGCGGCATCCCTTTACATCACGGGGAAGTAACAGACTGGCCTCTGATTTCATGCTATACTACGAACAAGGGCAGGGTTGTGACAACAGAAGGAGGGTGAGGGTGAGGGGAGGTAGGGATGCCCTTGGGAAGCAAGGGGAGCACGCAAAGGAGCGGGGCACATTTGCTCGTGCCAGTGCTAGCACATGTGCATAGGCTGCATTCACACCTGCATAGGGGCAGCCCTATGCCAGCTGCACATGGCATGGCATGGCATGGCATGGCATGGCATGGCATGGCTACACATGGTATGGGTATGCTGAGCTTGAGATATAGGTCAAAGAACAGTCAGAGGACTTTGTGGACCTGATCATGAGTAATTCCATGCGCTGATCAATGGCACCACTGGGCATTGACCACAGGGGAGGTGGACAGTGTCGCAACCTTTCATACCCACGTTGCTCGTGGGCAAGGCAAAACTAGTGAACCCGGTTGCCACTTGTTATGGTGTAAACCCACCATCACCATCCCCACTGAACTGCACTGCACTGCCCTTGTGTGCCGCTTGCTGACTTCCCCCTACCCCTACCCCCTGCCCCTTCCCTCACACGTCATCATCATCTTGACACAGCCATCATCATCTAAGCCACCCTTTTCTACTGCTATGACATCATCATCATCACCATGGCAGAGCCTGGCTGTGCGCCCCTCCCTACTGCAGGCAGCACTGCCAGCAGGCCTGGCCTGGGCTGCCCGAGTGGCAGAGCTGGCCTCAGCCCTCCGTTCTGCCACCCTGGCATTCATTTGGTCACACTTTGCAGCCATTGCTTGCTCCCAGAGCCTAAAGTGGGTGGACAGGGGCAGGGCAAGGAGAGCAGGGGCAGGTCATTGGGAGCAGGGACAGGGCAAGGTGAGCAGGGGCAGGTCAAGGTGACATGAGGTGTGGCAAGGCAGGGCAGGGCGGTGGAAGGTAGGACGGACAGCACCCTGCCTCCTGTCAGCTGCCTACCCTTGACAGCCTTGGGCCTTCAACAGACTCTGACTCTGCTCCAGCCAGTCTGCATCTGACAGGAATGGTGGCAGCTGCTGTGACAACACTAGGAAGGCTGCTGCTGCTATTGCTGCTGCGGAGACGGTGGCAGCGGCTTCCCCCTCTCCTGACTCCCCCCTGCTGCTGCTGCTGCTGCCCTGTACAGGTTAGACCTGGCTTCTCCCTGGAGTGCTGAGGTGTTGTCTGAGGTCAGTCAGCCCACTGCCCACCAGGAGCGTCATGCTTGCTGCTGCTTCTGCAGCCACTGCTGCTGGTACTGCTTCTGCTTCTGCTGTGAACTGTGCCTACTGCACTTGCTGACCTCGTCCCTCATGCTGCTGCTGCTGCTGCTGCATTGCTGATCTTGCTCCTCCCGCTACTGCTGCTGCTGCACTTGCTGCTGCTGCTGCTTACCCGCTGCCAGGTCAGCAGGTACGCAGCTGAGCACGGCACCCCGACTGACGCCCTGCAGCTGCTCACCAGCTGGCCAGCGGTGTCCCAGGAGCTGGCTCACCTGGCAGAGGAGCTGCCGCATGTCCAGGTACTTCCAGGAGCCCCCTGGGCAGGGCAGGGGCAGGGGCAGGGGCAGGGGCAGGGGCAGGGGCAGGGGCAGGGGCAGGGGCAGGGGCAGGGGCAGGGGCAGGGGCAGGGGCAGGGCAGGGGCAGGGGCAGGGGCAGGGGCCTGAGGCGCACCCCACCTGGCCACTTGCCACCTCCAATTGACCGCTTAACCCCGCTGCTGTGTTGTCCCTTGGTACTACGACCTGGCTCTAGTCTGCTGCTGCTGCTGCTGCTGCTGCTGCTGCTGCTGCTGCTGCTGCTGCTGCTGCTGCTGCTGCTGCTGCTGCTGCTGCTGCTGCTGCTGCTGCTGCTGCTGCTGCTGCTGCTGCTGCTGCTGCTGCTGCTGCTGCTGCTGCTGCTGCTGCTGCTGCTGCTGCTGCTGCTGCTCTGCTGCTGCTGCTGCTGCTGCTGCTGCTGCTGCTGCTGCTGCTGCTGCTGCTGCTGCTGCTGCTGCTGCTGCTGCTGCTGCTGCTGCTGCTGCTGCTGCTGCTGCTGCTGCTGCTGCTGCTGCTGCTGCTGCTGCTGCTGCTGCTGCTGCTGCTGCTGCTGCTGCTGCTGCTGCTGCTGCTGCTGCTGCTGCTGCTGCTGCTGCTGCTGCTGCTGCTGCTGCTGCTGCTGCTGCTGCTGCTGCTGCTGCTGCTGCTGCTGCTGCTGCTGCTGCTGCTGCTGCTGCTGCTGCTGCTGCTGCTGCTGCTGCTGCTGCTGCTGCTGCTCTGCTGCTGCTGCTGCTGCTGCTGCTGCTGCTGCTGCTGCTGCTGCTGCTGCTGCCTGCTGCTGCTGCTGCTGCTGCTGCTGCTGCTGCTGCTGCTGCTGCTGCTGCTGCTGCTGCTGCTGCTGCTGCTGCTGCTGCTGCTGCTGCTGCTGCTGCTGCTGCTGCTGCTGCTGCTGCTGCTGCTGCTGCTGCTGCTGCTGCTGCTGCTGCTGCTGCTGCTGCTGCTGCTGCTGCTGCTGCTGCTGCTGCTGCTGCTGCTGCTGCTGCTGCTGCTGCTGCTGCTGCTGCTGCTGCTGCTGCTGCTGCTGCTGCTGCTGCTGCTGCTGCTGCTGCTGCTGCTGCTGCTGCTGCTGCTGCTGCTGCTGCTGCTGCTGCTGCTGCTGCTGCTGCTGCTGCTGCTGCTGCTGCTGCTGCTGCTGCTGCTGCTGCTGTGCTGCTGCTGCTGCTGCTGCTGCTGCTGCTGCTGCTGCTGCTGCTGCTGCTGCTGCTGCTGCTGCTGCTGCTGCTGCTGCTGCTGCTGCTGCTGCTGCTGCTGCTGCTGCTGGCCATCTTGATGGAGCTGGTAGTGGTGGTGTTGGTAGCGCTGTTGCTGCTGCTGCTGCTGCTGCTGCTGCTGCTGCTGATCTGCAGGAGGCTGTGGTGGCATTGTACGAGCAGGTGAAGCAGTTTGCCAGCCGCTCCTTCCCCTCCATCAGCCGCTGTGCTGCCTGGAAGAGCCTGAGCCCCAGCCAGCAGCAGGGCTTGATGAAAGACCTGGGCGTGGTGGTCTTACCCATGCCTAACGCCAAGCCGTGCTCACCTCTGCCCGTGCCCTCACAACGCCATGGTGGCAATGACAGCCCCCAGTCTAGCTTCCAGACACAGCCCCTCTGCAGCCAAACCACCCCTCCTGCCCCAGCCAGCAGCAGCAGGGGTATGGCAGTGGGGTCTTCATCACGTGCTCGCAGGGCAGGCGAGGAGCAGCAGAGCTTGCCGATGCCTGGGCTGAGGGGCTTGGGTAGCCCTGCGGGGGGTAGAGCAGGGGCAGGAGCAGCAGGGGGGGCAGGGGCAGGGGCAGGTGTCGGGACAGGGGGTGCTTCTTGGGTCAGCAGTCAGGGCGTCAGGGGGGTGGGCTGCCTGCCTGGGGCGCTCTGTGGTGCAGTGTCACCCACCTCGCCAGTGGTGCAGCAGGTGAGCCCTGGTAGACCCGTGACTCTCCTCTCCCCTCTTCCCTCTCTCCTCTCCCCTCTCCCCTCTCCCCTCTCCCCTCTCCCCTCTCCCCTCTCCCCTCTCCCCTCTCCCCTCTCCCCTCTCCCCTCTCCCCTCTCCCCTCTCCCCTCACTCCTCACAGTGGAGCTGTGGAGCTGAATATGTTGTGCACGTTGTTGTACCTGCAGCATCAATGGCCACTTCTGCATACGCTGCTGCTGCTACCCCCACCACTGCTGCTGCTGATGATGATGATGATATCCAGGTGGGCCATGGCAGTGTGTTTGTCATACCCATGGGGCCTAGCCAGGCTGTCCAGCAGCAGCCTGGACCCTCCCCTGGCCCTCCTGCCTACAAGCCCCTCAGCGCTGCCTCAAGAGCAGCAGCCCAGCGACGCGCAGCCACTGCTGCTACAGCTGCTGAGAGGGCAGAAAGCAGCGCTTTGCTCAGTACTGGGGCGCAGCCACAGGGGACGTTGAGAGCTGCTGAGAGTGCTGGGGCGGATGTCGGGGTAGGAGCAGGGGGAGGGGTGATAGGGAGGGTAGGTCAAGGGGCAGCTGGCGGGAGGCGGGCGGGTGCGGGGGGCAGAGGTGGTGGCGGCCGCAGTGCCTCTGTTGCGGGAGGGGCTGTCATTAGGGTGGATGCTGCTGCCATTGGGCTGAGGGAAGCAAGGGCAGGGGCAAGGGCAGCATCAGGTGCAGGGGCAAGGGCAGGGGAAGAGGCAGTGGCAGTGGCAGGGGCAGGGGCAGCAGCACGGGCAGGGCCAGGGCGAGGGGCAGGGGCAGAGGCAGGGGCAGGGGCAGGGGCAGGGGCAGGGGCAGGGGCAGGGGCAGGGGCAGGGGCAGGGGCAGGGGCAGGGGCAGGGGCAGGGGCAGGGGCAGGGGCTTCAAGGGTCCGATCATCTACAGCCTTGTGCTTGAGCCCTCAAGCCCCCGCAGCTCCTCCAGCCCCCTTTGGACGAGCCAGTTTGAGATCCGGCCAGCTGACCAGGTCAGGTAGCCGACCAGGTTCAACCCTCAGCACGCCCCCTGCCGCCCTGCCTGGCAGAAGCACCCCCCCTGCCCGCACTCTGTCCACCACCCCAGCCATGCGCCCTACTGCCAGAGGCTCTGGCGGCACCAAGGCTGCTGCTGCTGGCCCCTCTGAGGGGCTGTCAGGCCGTGACCCTCAGACGCCAGCTCCACGCCCCACACCCGTGCACAGCTGCCCTGGCCCGCCGCAGCCGGCTGCTCCTGCCACCCGCCCTGTCCTAGCGGAGCACCCTGCACCCAGACCCGGCCAGGTCCTGGCGCACCCAGACCCACGCAATCATGCACCCAGACCCACCCAAACTGCTGCGTGCCCAGCCCGGCGTCTGTCCACTGCGGCTAGGCTGTGCGCAGCAGAGCCCAAGGCAGCAGAGGCAGCCAGGCTCAACAGGCCTCACAGCGCAGGGCAAGCCAGGTCATCAGGGTGGGCCAGCCAAGTCAAGAGCATGGCAGCAGGGGTGGCTGGGTCAGCCGCTGGCGCGCCAGGCAAGGTGTCTTCTCCTTTTGCGGGACCGGCAAGACCAGCAGGCTTGAGAAAGTCAGGGGCAGGCAGGAGCCCAGTAACGACTCAAGCAGTCGGGTTGAAGGTAGCAGCAACAGCAGCAGCGGAGGAAGCAGCAGATGAGAAAGCAGCAGCAGCACCAGGGGAGGAAGCAGCAGATGAAAAAGCAGCAGCAGCAGCAGCAGCAGCAGGGGAGGAAGCAGCAGATAAGGAAGCAGCAGCAGCAGCAGCAGCAGGGGAGGGAGCGGCAGATAAGGAAGGAGCAGCAGCAGCAGGGGAGGAAGCAGCAGATAAGGAAGCAGCAGCAGCAGCAGGGGAGGAAGCAGCAGCAGCAGCAGCAGCAGCAGCAGGGGAGGACGCAGCAGCAGCAGGAGAGAAAGCAGCAGATGAGGAAGCAGCATATGAGGAAGCAGCAGATGAGGAAGCAGCAGCAGCAGCAGCAGCAGTTGAGGAAGCAGCAGCAGCAGCAGCAGTTGAGGAAGCATCAGAGGGGCAAGCAACACCAGGGGCAGGGCAACCGGGATCAGCCTGCAGCCCCCCTTCACTCTCTCAGCCTGAAGGAGCTGTGGTGCCGTGTAAGGCTGCTGCTGCAGTGAGGGCAGGGCCTGAGTCTGAGCCCTAGACAGCCCTACTACCACAACTGTGATCCACCACAAGTGCATATAGAAACAACTTCCCTTGGAACAGGGTGTTGTCTGAGGGCGCCATGGGGGTGGGCAGCCCTAACCCATCAGCAGGCTGGTGGTAGGGAGGGCTGGGGGAAGGGGGTGACGGAGGTGGCGGCACTGGGCTTGGAGGGGGGTTGGGGAGGGGGGTGGTGGTGCTGGGCTTGGCGGACAGGGTATCAGTTAGGCTCGAATGGGCGGTAGCAGGTCGCGGCAGGACAGCAGCCAGGAGCGCTTGGTCACACATCAGACGCCGGCGCGCAGCTTGCGAGCCGCGAGGCGGCGGCCTAGGACGCCAGTGTTGACGGCTGCAGGGCAGGGACGCAGCACAGGGGAGGGTGTGACACACACTACGGCAGCAGGTTCTGCTGTACTGCAGCTCTCCCTCAAGGCGCTACGCAGCTACACCTAAAGCATGACTAGACCCCCTTCCAGCCCCCTTCATGCAGTGCACTGTACAGGATGAAGACTACTCCGGCAGAGCCGGCGTGCATACAAGGAGGAGCTACCGCCTGGGGCACAGCCTATGTACTATTGCCTCTGGTTCGCCATGTCTCTTCCCGTCAGCAGCCCACAGTGGTCGGAGGGTGGTCTGCCTGGTCGGCCATACTGCCACACTCGTCACTGTCTGGTCAAACTGTCACACTTTTTTATCAGTGTCTGATCAAGCAGGCTGTCAAACATCTGTCACGGTAGAAACGCAGTGGCTGCATAACTCGTATTTATTCAATCACCTTAAATGTGCATGCGAGTTGGGATCACTTGGTGCACAAAACGCTTTGTTAATTCGCATGGCCTTAAAAACTACAGTCAATCAATTCCTGCGATTGAGTCCATAAGGCCGAGTGATGCAGCGAGCTTACAGTGAAATGCCGAGAAATGATGATGCTGATGACGACAGTACCAGCAGCAACAGCTTGTCTCAAAGAGGCCGACAGGCAAACCCCAGTAACAATTCTCTCTGCAACATGGAAGCGTGTGTTGCATGTGGGGTCATCTCCCTCGGCTACCAATCATAACTGAAGTCGTAACATGTACAGGCTTCAAACATACTGGAGCAGCGATACTGGAGTGGGCTGCCAGTTCAGGAAAGAGCTGCCGGGCCGGTTGCAGCGCTCACTACAAGCTGGCTGCCAGGGAACTGCTGGGGAGGGAGCTACCAGACACGGTCTTGGGAAGCCAGGAAATCAAGTCAGTGGCTCAAGAGGTGGAGGAGGCGTTGAGCCTGAGCTGTTGCAGGAAACCCAGATGTTGCAGGGAAACCCAATGGCCGCTCAAAAAGTCATGGCAGACGGTGATCGTGAGCCCACATTGCCCGGTGCTGGCGATCCAAATTGCGGGCGATCTGTGAACACGCTGCGCGCTGGCAGCGCTCGGCTGCCGCTGAGCACGGCCTCGCCGGTGCCGATCCACGCTGCCACCTCGTCAGCCAAGCCCTGCATAGAGTCTGTTACGGGTCCGCCGACCTCGCCACCCAGGGTGGAGGCAAAGCCCACAACGCCTGCAGCCAGCCAAGCATGAGGTATGCAAACTATGATGTTGCTGATATGCAATGCTGTGGCAGAGGGCAACAGATGAGATTGAGGAGCATCCTACCGGTGCCATGTTTCTCAAAGACAGCGTGGCAGGCGGAACTGACTGACCAGCAAGCTCAGCCACCCAACACCTGTGTGCTTGTCAACATGCCAAGAGTGACTCAACCAGCAGTTCAAACAGAGGGCCCTAATCAACACACAAGGAGACAGGGGACTCTAGACGGTGGACACTAGCCCCTCCTATTTCCGCAGCAAAGCACACCACAAGCCAGCTCAACACAGGGAACTGGGGTCCTCTCTGAACATGAGAAGCTGTATTGCTTGCGCTAAAGTGGGCATGGGGTGCCCCGCCCCACTGAACAACCGTATCGCCTGCACAGCCCAGAGGCCAGCATGGTGTCGGGAGCAAGGAGCGTAGGTGAGGGGGCTGGGGCAGGCCAGATACACAGGACCACAGGAGGGCTGGCTGGCGCAGGTCTGCCATCGGAGCACATGCTGGGACACTACTCATGTTGAGGTTTGTAGTCATGCTGCTGCTGCTGCTGCCACTGCAAACAATGTGGTTTCATGCCCATGCCTGCACTTCTCTCCCTAGCCACGGAGTAGGGCCCAGACCAGACCTGCACACCCTGCAGCGCCCTGCTCAGTGCCAGCTTCCTTGTTGCTGCCGCTGGGGTTGGCATTGGACGCTTTGATTGCTGCTGACGACAGGAGCAGTACGTAGGGGGACATCAGAACCACATGGGCAACATGCCACAGCCAGCAGAATGAGCTGGTCAATGCCTGCAGCACTTGAACCCAGATGCTGGGCTAGTGAGCCTGCAGCGGTGCAACAGGCATTGTGCTCTACACAAGCTGCTCACCTTTGGAGAGCTCTGCCAACGGCCCACTGGCCTGTGCCATGCCCATCTGTGTGGCCATGCCTGCTAGCCGGCCTGCATGCAGGACCACCATGCAATGGCGACGCCTCACTGACACACTTCCTCGTCACCACCATCTCAGTCACCCCAAGCCCTCACACCTCATTCCATGCATAGGGAACAGATGCAGGCATGGCCTTTTGGTGGCACAGGGGAGAGTGTGCTAGCACGTAATGAGTGACATCACTCTCACACTCACCAATGACGTCACCGCCTGCATAGACAGCCTGGTTGGCCATGCGGGCCACATCTGGTGGTAGGTCCACCAGCGCCTGCTGCAGGGGCCGTAGGTGGTCGCCTGGCAGCGTGCGCACCGTGAGGTCCAGCATCTCACTCACAGCGGGGGAGCCCTGAAGTGTAATGTGCCATGCAAGCCAACCCAAGTGTGACCAGAAACAGTGTGACAAATGAAGGGTGACGAGGCAGCCTGGCGACGTGGTAGAGGGAGTGACAGAGACAATGAGGCATGACCAGGGAGGCTAGCTGGCATGCGTGCTTCAGCGCCACAGTCCCTTTATGGGGCAACAGTCCTCACAGTCTGCCACCTGCAGGCTGCTGGTCTGTCAAGCTCCGAGGGGCGGAGTTAGAGTCAGGGCTAGAGTTGGGGTTAGGATTAGGGTGGGTCAGGGTGGGTTAGGGTTAGGATTTGTCGAAGCTGACCCTGACAGGGCGGCCTTGCTAGCCTCCCTTCCTTGTCTGTCTGTCAGCGGCAGCAGCAGTGGCAGGGCGCATGGGCATTGCTGCAGCGAGGGTTGCAAGCAGGGTGTCCATGTCGGGTAGTTGTAATGAAGCTGGGTCAAGTCAGTGCTGCAGAGAGGGTTGTGAACAGGGTGTACGCCGGTTGGTGGCCATGCAGCTGGGTCACGTGTTGTCATGACTTGTCATGAGCCGTGGCTCCAGGGCTAAAGGCAGCGTGCAGGGCATAGCAGGGCAGGGCCAAGCATAGCAGGGCCAAAGGCAGAGTGCAGGGCATAGCAGGGCAGGACATAGCCAGCACCATCAGCTGCCAAGCAAGCAGCTGGCGTGTCGGGCCAAGGAGGTGAGGGAGTGGAGGGCCAGCAGCAGCAGGAGGCGACAGGACCTCAGCAGCAGCACCAGCAAACGAGGAGGTGACAGGACCTCAGCAGCGGCACTAGAGGAGACGGCTAGGGTGGCGCACCTGCAGCAGGCTAGCCAGGGAGCCGGTGTCATCCAGGTCGTCATTCTTGAAGCGCAGCAGCAGGTTGCGCGGCACACCTGGCCACAGCAGCCAACTTCAGGCTCGGGGCCAACAAGTAACAAGCTGAAGCTGGGCAGCAGCATGGGAGTGATGGGAGCACACGCTGCAGGCCTGCTGCCGCTCGCAACCAGCAGTCACACGACGCGCAGCAGTGGGTGTTGCAGGCTAAGTGACTCCTGGCCAGCAGTGCCGCCACACCACACTCTGCATCCAGCAAGCCTCAGCTTCAGCAGGCCTCAGCTTCATGTGCTGCAGCAACGCCGATTCACGTTCTCAGGCAGACCGCAGATCGGCCAATGCCATGCCATGATGATGATGATGAGTGAGGTAGGGCTAGGCGTGTGAGCTGGCCGGCAGTGGCTATGTGAGCAGACTCCTAGGCAGAGACACAGGAGCGTCACACAGCTGCCTAACCAGTCACATAAACCATCAGTGTGACCACATGGTGCTCTGTGTGCTGTCAGGCAGTGGATGGGTGGCAGTTGACAAACCTTTGGGCTGTAAGCTTTGGGTCGCGGTGCTGCTGCTGGGGTTGAATGCGTTGTTTGCTGCCAGCTACCAAACCCCTCGGCAGGAAAACAGGCCACCTGGCATACCAACAGATGTGCCTTCTAGGTTTCCTTCTCCCATGTCATCATCACACATCACACGCTCACTGTAGTATGAGCGAACCAGGTTGCTAGTCTCTTCAGAGGAGGGGGAGGTGTCCACTCTGCCCTGCCCGATGTCCATGTACAGGGGAGCCAGCTGCTCCATCAACGGTGCCAGCTGGCGCAGCAGGCTAGGGCTCAGGCCACGCAGGGTCTCCATGGCACTCTGAAAGCAGGCAGGCAGGCAGGAGCAATGCCAGTGGAGGTGTGCAAGGGCAGGCAGGCAGGCAGGTAGGCAGGAGTAATGTCAGTGGAGGTGTGCAAGGGCAGGCAGGTAGGCAGACAGGCAGGTGATGCCAGTGGAGGTGTGTGGAGGGCAGGCAGCCAGGCAGGCAGGCCATGGCTTCATGAAAGGCAGGCCACTTGCATTCATGCATGCGGCAGCTAGTAGGCCAGCGTGTGTCAGGGCAGGCAACTGCTGCGGGGCGGCATGAGGGCGGGTGACTTGCGCACGCTACAGAGGAGGCAGTGGGACTGAGAGCTGTCAGCTTCCTCCTCGCAGGTCCTGACTTGGGAAGCCCCTCGACAGCTTGTTGTGCGAGACCAGCAGGTCCCAGGTTCGACTCCTGCTCCCTGCTCCTTGCTGTGACTTTACCAATAACCAGAACTAGGAAGTAGGCGACTCTCTGTGTAGGCCAGGAGGTGTGGTGCCTCACCAGCTTCACCGGGCTCACAGGGGCTCACCCGGCCCTGACTCATAGTTAAGAATCAGGGATTAGGAACTAGGAAAGTAGGCGGTTCTTTGTGTGGGCCAGCAGGTGCGTTTCCTTGCACCACCATCACCGCCACACCTGGTGAGCCTGGTGGCTCCTGGCCCCACACATGAGCCACGGCTGCCTGCCAGACTGGCCACAGGAGAAGCAGCTGTGGCTTACGCCTAGGCTGTGGCTCATGTCTGGGCCAGGGCTCGCCAGACTCACCAAGTGCTACGCTGGGGCTGGGGCTAGAGACCCTGGGCAGCGCCCCCCGCTCAGTGAGCCTGCTGGGGGTGAGCAGGCAGGGTTAAAGGAAGGCTAGCAGGCTGCAGTCCAAGCGGCTGCAGGCTGGCAGGCTGTAGTCAGAGAGGATGTGCGGGCATGCCGAGGCATGCACTGCCAACATCAGTCATCACCTACAGCTCAGTGAGCCTGCTGGGTGCTGGCCTTGACAGGCATGACTGCTGACTGAGGCCAGCAGGGGCCTGAGGGCTGGGGCCTGAGGGCTGGGGCCTGAGGGGAGGCTGCTCACCTCAACTGTGGAGCGTACAGGGGACGCAGCGATCTGGGTCAGCAGTGGCCCCAGCAGCCTGGCACTGGGCGCGATCAGGGGCGAGAACAGGGGCACCACCTCCACTGCGCTCCGGTTGTTGAAGCTGAGGAAAGCATTGCCGGTGCGCTGAGGGAGCAGGGGCAGCAGCAGGGGGCAGGGAGGTCAGCAGGGAGGGAGCAGGGGCAGCAGCAGGGAGGGAGCAGGGGCAGCAGCAGGGAGCATTAGGTAGGTCAGCAGGCGGAGGTCAGCAGTAGGCAGGAGGCAGCATGGAGTAGGTGAGGAACGCAGCAGCAGCTGCAGCAGGTGTGCTGTGTAAGGCAAGGAGCTAGGTGCAAGGGGAGCCGCCTAGTGCTGGCCCAGCTTCTGACCCTGTCGATTGGCAGGCTGCACTCAGAGGGCTGCAGGCTGGCAGGCTGGAGTCAGACGGGATGGGTCAGGGACGCCATGCCATGCCTGGTCAGACCAGGTCCTGCTGCTGAGCCCTGTAAGCACTCAGTGCACTCACTGCCACTGCATAGCGGGCGCTGATCAGCAGGTGCACCACCGCCCCCAGGGAGTGACCCACGCCGTAGACGGGCAGCAGCCCAGTCTCAGGGCCCAGGGAACGCAGGGCATGGTCAAACTTGAACTGGGCCTCGTCCGCAATGCGTAGGTGGTCAAAGCTGGTGGAGTAGGGTGTGGCGATGATCTGGGGCACAAGCATGTGTGCGTGCACTAACATCATTTCTCCTGGCTTATTGATCTCCTTGCTGATACTCTTCCTGCTGGCACGGGATGCTGCTGCAAGTAGCGGACGCTGCTTGCTATGGCTTACCAAGACATTTCGGTTTGACAGGGCCTCCAGGAATAGACGGTAAGTTAACTGAGGTGCAGCACCTACAAAGGCTGCACCCAAGAAATGGACCACAGCCTCTGGTGCCCGGTCATTGGGTGGGTGCAGAACCCTGTGACAGAATCAAGTGGAGCATATCTATCTGCAAACATCACTTGTTGCGCACCATTAAGAACATAGCTGCTGTGAAGATGCAATGCAATGTTGCAAAATGGTGTGCGTACCATGCCCCCTCAACTTCGCGCCAGTCATTCCTTTGCCCGGGTGCGCTGCTGTTGAACGTGTTGGTAATCAGCCTCTCAAGGCCCGTAAAGGTCGAGTTGCCAGGGCCGGGTCCGCCCACCAGCTCAGTGCCTTGACTTGCTGAAACAAAGATTCTAACATTACTTGAGCGCTGACGCAGAGTGCGCGCACCAAGGGCGCCTGCGTAGAGCGTCGCGCACAGTAAGCCTTAGATAGTCCTGTAGAGAGGCTTGAATGTAAGACTGTTTCCTCACCAGGGCACCGGTGCTGCTGTAGGCGACTTAGAACCCTGCAGTGCGTCCTGCCCAGCATCATGTTTACGGGCTTATTTGACCAGAGGCACGCCGTCGAATCCGCAGGCCCCTACTCGTGATGTAAATCAAGCAAGACAGGGACACAAGTGGCTAACCAACTGCTTAACCGTGCGGCCCGCACCAAAATCCCAAGCCCCGTCTTCACATCAGCTAAGGCAAGTATGTCACCGGTAGCAGGTGTGCTGTCTGGTTTGACCGCAAAAGCACAAGTATCTGGGGGGTTCTTAGGCCGACAGAGGTATCCGTTACTAGGAAGCGCTATCTTCAGCAGCAGAGGTGAGCCAGTCTGGAGGGATATGCCAGGTATGCCATCGTCACACCGTTCTTTCCTGGCCGCAGATAATTGCCCTCGGTGGCGCCCTCCCACGTCCGCATGGAAGTCACATCACCTAAGGACGGTCAGAACTGTAGCCGCTGCCTCGGCCAAGCCTGACAGTGACAAGCCAGAGGTGGTACTGAACAAGGAGTTTGGGTACTCTAGGAAGGACATCACATTGATTGGCGTTGGGCTATTCGCCTTGGGCTATGCCATGTACTACGGCCTGCAAGCGACAGGGATGGAGCCTGGGATGGCTGGCAACTGGGTGCAGCTGCTGGTAACCGTGGGCCTGTGTGTGGGCTGGATATCAACCTACCTCTTTCGAGTAGCTACTAAGGTGGGCAATCACGCCATGGGCTCAGCGCTAGGAATTATGTTTGCCTGCATGTTGCTCGAACATGCAGATGGCTGTGCTACTAGGAAAGGCTTTGCGCAAAGGGTTGCAAGCATGTCACGGCATGTCAGTAGTTCTGCTCATGCCCAGCTGCCATCATCACAGCCCTCTCATTTTTAGGGTTGCTTTGCTTTGCTTCAACAGCGGTCACTATTTGACCCGAGACTCCCGCATAGGCTCAAGTGAAATGCGGCACCTCGCACATTGAGTGCCGTGCATGTCTGCAGCAAATGACATATGTCAAGCAGCTGGAGCAGTATGAGGATGCTGTAATGCGCAAGCGGCTGGAGGAGATGACTCCTCAGGAGCTGACCGACCTGGTGGAGGAAGCTGAGGGCGAAACAGCAGCAGCCAAGGCAGCCAAGGCGGCCAGGGCAGCGCAGGGACCAAAGCCATAAGGTGGCTGCAGCAGCTTCTTGTCGCAGCCACTGAAGGTGTTAGGCACACCGTCCCTTAGCATTGCCTACTCAGGCCCATCCATACATTTTGTTGCTCTGGGCTTCTTGCTTAGCTGTTTGCAAGTTTGAAACAGGGTGGGGTGAGTGAAGCCAGGTGTGAGGGGCGAAGACCACTCAGGTGCCACTGAGCTGACACTGTCGATGCTGTACAGGCTTAATGTAATTGCTAGGGCTGGGCTTGCAGACTACATGGAACACAGACACTCATGCTTGGGTGCTAGCTGTATGGTTGGAGGAGCAGTGACCCACCAGCCCATGCTGCACTGCCGCAGGGTTGGGTGGGTGCATGTGTAAGCAGTGTGTGGCCTTGTTCCACCCTCTGCCTCTTCCCTCGTGCTCGTCTGGCCGGTGGTCAGTATCACAATCAACAAGTGGACAAATGCATTGGGGATGGGCAGATGCATACTGCGTATGATACGTACTGCACCGCCACACATGACTGCAATGAAGGCTCAAGGTTGAGGGCCAAGGTGCTGTAAGATGCATTGACTCTTTTTTTTAGATTGCGTAACTAACACCTTGGTAAAAGCTTCTGTCTAAAGTTTGCTGACTTCTCGCCCCCGAAGTGCACCTAGAAAAACTCAACTCACCCAGTGGAGGCATGGTGTGCTAACATGTCTCACTGGCTGGGGCAAGTTCTGGACCCTATACATGCTACCTCATGCTACTACATGACAGATAACACCTTGGTCTCACCCAGTGGAGGCATGGTGTGCTAACATGTCTCACTGGCTGGGGCAAGTTCTGGACCCTACAGCCCTCATGCTACTCAACAACAACGGTTGTAATCGAACACAGGCTCGTTATTGTAAAGGCTACTGCTAGCGTGCCTAATGCCCCAATTGAGTGACAACGACAATTGACCCAGACTAGACTGTTGCCGCCCTTCTGGCTGGGGGCCCAGCTTTGGCATGGCTGGGGCATTGGGGAAGGCATGAGATACGGGGATCGCAAACTCTGATGGCTAAGGCGCGACCGGCCAACCTAGAATTCTATTTCTAGGTTTCTAGGCTCAGGAATAATTTCTTGGAATCCAGCCGGCCAACCTAGAATTCTATCTCTAGGTTTCTAGGCTCAGGAAAAATTACTAGGAATCCAGCCGGCCAACCTAGAATTCTATTTTCAGGTTTCTAGGCTCAGGAAAAATTTCTAGGTTTCCGAGCCACCTAGAATTCTATGGGCGTGCCCTACTGATGGCGCTGCAGCTGGGCAGCGTCCTCATGGTCACCGACTTCTTTTACCCAAGCTTCGGAGGCGTGGAGAACCACGTGTACCAACTTTCTCAGTGCCTTATTGCTGCTGGGTACAAGGTGGCATGCACTTTGACGCTATGCCCAGCACGGCATCGGCCCAAGTCGCTGCGGCTACCCAGCACGCCTCTCGCAGGTTGTGGTGCTCACCCATGCGTACGATGATTGTGCGGGTGTCCGTTACCTCACCAATGGGCTCAAGGTACAGGCACTGCGCGACCTGTCACAATTGAGCTTACAGCCCTGACATGCTGCCAGCTCCGTGCAGGTGTACTACCTGCATCGTAAGCCTGTCTATCTGCAAACGACGCTGCCAACATTCGTGGGCGCCATGCGGATGCTACGGCTAGTGCTCCTTAGGGAGCGCATTACCCTCGTGCATGCCCACCAGGCCTTCTCCACCCTGGGCTTGGAGGCGTGCTTGCAAGCCCGCACCATGGGTTACAAGGTGCATGGGCTGCTCAATGCCACTTTCAATACCTCAACATGGCAGCCACCAAGGCAGCCAAAGTCCCTGCCGGTCAACACCCTTACAGGCAGACCCCCAACAGTCTGTTGAAACTGTTGGATCAGCATCGCTCGCTCCTGGCTGTATGGAGAGATCAAAGTAGATCACAACTAACCAGGCCAGTCTGTTGTAAGACCAGGTCGTGCCCCGCCAGGCTGTGAACCCCAGCTGCCATGGACCTGCCCAAAGAGGGTGCCCCACCCTGCTGCTGTGCTGCCTCCCTGGACCCCTGCCCCCTGCTTGCCTGCTGACGCAAGTCACCCCCTGCTTCTGTCAAGCTGGACCTTATACTACCTGGGACATCCCATGCTCCCTTCCCATGGACCGCTGTAAACCTTTGCCGCTACGCCCTGCTAGCCACCTGCTGCTCACCTGCTGCCCTGCTGGCCAGGTGGTGTTCACGGACCACTCGCTCTTTGGCTTTGCCGATGCCGCCTCCATCCTGATGAACAAGCTGCTCAAGTGTGTGCTAGCAGACATCAACCACGCAGTGTGCGTCAGCCACACCAGCAAGGAGAACACTGTGCTCCGGGCCTGCTTGCCTCCTCAGGCCGTGTCCGTCATTCCCAATGGTCAGTCTCCGCTGTGGGAGTTGCCAGAATTGGCAACTCAGACTGCTGGTCTGTGCCAAGTCTGCCTCAGTCATGGGGAAGGGCCTGGTGGTCTGGCAGCCTGGGGAGGTGGCCAGCACAGCTGCAGCACAGCACAGCCTTGGGTGGAGGGCAGCGGTAGAGGCAGCTGGCAGCACATGCAGCACTGACACTGGGCAGCACACAGAGGCAGGCAGCAGGCAAGTGCATAGCAAGGGATGCCAAGCACCAGGAGGAGAGCACATGCAGATGGGAGGGAGCACTACCAGGCAGGCTGACGTACCAGGCTGAGCTATGGTGTCCAACCCCACGCATGCACACCCACACTCCCAGCTGCCTGCCAGCTTCTCCTTGGAGGCCTCAGCCCCTTGCACCCAGTGCCCATTCCAATGTCCCGGCCCCTGGCCTGACAGTCCCCGGCCCCTGGCCGTTGCTGCCTGCTGCTCAGCGGTGGATGCAGGGCCCGGAGGCTTCCAACCAGCCCCTGCAGCGAGCGCCAGCTGGCCCCGGCGAGCCGGCCAGGACCCGGTCACCCTCGTGGCTCTCAACCGCCTGGTGTACCGCAAGGGCGTGGATCTGCTGGCCCTTGCCCTGCCCTATGTGTGCCGCAAGCACCCAAACCTGCGGGTGGTCATTGGTGAGTGGCTGCCACGATGTCAGAGAGGAAGGTGCGTACGGCAGAAAGGGGGAGGTGGAAGGAGGGTGGAGGGCAGGTGGGTGTGGAGGGAAGGTGGGCATGGTGGTCTGGGGAAACAAGATGTGAGGGGCGCAGTTGGATCGTGGTGGGTATCGGCCCGCCAAGAATCAGCAGCAGTACAGCAGGTCGTGATGGATGTTGGGCCCCACTCAGAGATAAAGCAGCAGAAGACCATGGGTTAGGACAGGGGTGGGGTGTGAGGGAGCAGGTGTGAACAATAGCAGAGCAGTAGAAGCTCTGGGCCCAGATCTGAGCTGACTCGAAATCAGAGCTGAGGCGGCATTCAGTGGTGCAAGCATGCATGGGGACAAGCCATGCTGGTTGGGTGCTTGCACGTGCACCCACTAGATGCCACATAAATGGTTGCGTCATGCAGCTGTGGGGCAGGCACTGGGTGCTGTCCAGGTGGCAGAGTGGCAGATGGCAGAGTGGCATTGGCAGGTGGCGGTGCGACACTCTGCAAGCACCATAGCCAACCATGAGAATCAGCATACTGGATGCGACCAAGCCTGATGTACGATTGGGTGAGCAGGGGTGCCGGCTGCATGGCCCTGCAGCCACTGCATGCTGGGATCTCACATATGTCATGACGCATAACGCATGACGCACATGTGTGACCAGCATGCAGGTGGCGGGGGGCCAAAGATGCGCCTGCTGCAGCTCATGGTCCAGGAGCACGGCTTGCATGACAGGGTGGTGCTGGCAGGGCCCGTCCCCTGTGAAGAGGCTGCCCGCTTCCTGGTGGGTCAGCAAGAAGCTGCAAGCCCCCATGCCTCCCCTTCTGGACTGTGCTGAGCCAGGTGTGGCTGTATGCAGGCAGCAGCACCCGCACCTCACCCTTGCTGCAGCCTGTTCATAGCAACAGTCCCTGCCCGTGTCCCTGCCCCAGACCTACCATGGCCTGCCTCTTTCAAGCCATGCCACTACCCCTGCCTCCCTTCTCCCCCACCTCCAGACACATCCCTCCCTTGGCCTTGGGTACCTGAACACAACTGATGCCAACTTCAACTGCCCGTCTTGCTCCTCCTCCCTGATTGTGCCGGTATAAGTGACTTACGTCCTGTGACAATGTTCGGAGTGTCACACTGTCACACTATCTGCATTTTCTTTCACATGGTGCCATGAGGTGCTTGCTGCATGCTGACTGGTGTAAGAGATACTGCGAGGTCGTGACATGTGCATGCTGCCATGCATGTCACAAGAAATGCTATATGCTGTATGCCATGCTTGCTGGCTGCTGACGTTTCCGTGACCGCAGCAGCAGGGGCATGTGTTCGTGAACGCCTCGCTCACGGAGGCCTTCTGCATGGCCATTGTGGAGGCTGCTGCCTGCGGACTTACCGTGGTGTCAACACGAGTGGGAGGGGTGCCTGAGGTGAGGCCACCTGGACAGTCAGAGTGTGACCTCTGTTGGGGCCAATAGCCGGGCCCTGGATCGTAGCAAGGGAGGGCGGTGGAGGGAACCCAGCGCACAGCCCGCAGCCGGCCACTCACCCAGTAGCCCCCTGCAGGGATGCAATGCTGTGTGCCAGCCCTACTGCATGGTCGCCAAGCCCCACTGCATGGTCACCCAACGCACAGCCCGCAGCCCACAGACTCACCCAGTAGCCCTCCACCCTGTGGGGATCCAGTGCTGTGTGCCGGCTCCGCCTACCTCATGGTCGCAAAGCCAGGGTGATCAACCAGCCATGTTGCAATTGCTCCCTAACTAGGGAGCAATCCTAACTAGGGAGCAGGGTTAGGGAGGAAGGGTTAGGGAGCATTTAGCAATTAGGGAGCATTTTCTCAGCTTGAAAGCTTTGAGCTGGGCAGTGGAGCTTGGAAGCTCGGAAGTATCCAGGCAATGGGAACCCAGTGCTGTGTGCTGGCCTCACCTGCGCACCTCATGATTACCTAACCAGGGAGGGGCGCCCGGGGCATGCTGCAGTACCATGCCATGCACCTGGCCACCCATGCATCAGCACAGGGCAAAGATAGGTGCTGGGGGTGTAGCACCTCCGCACCGCACCACACCGCTTGCTTACTGCATGCCTTACCCTCTGTTGGGTCCAGCCTGGGGTCCAGCACTGGGGCCTACATTGACGAGTGCACCTCCCCCTAGGCCCTCCTAGTGCTGTGCAAGGTCCGTAGCCAGGCCTGATGTCTGTGTAGGCCAGTCATCCGTCGCCATGCTGACTCTCACTTCTCACCTCTCACCTGAGAGGGGTGCTGCAAACAGGGAGCATCCCTGCAGTTTGGTAGCTAAGGTAGCGAGAAGCAGGTGTTTAGAGGCAGCCCTCTTGACAGCAGCCACCGTGCAGCCTGGGAGCTGCATGACCCCATGTCACCCCTGCCGCCCAGCTGCCACCACCCTAGTTGCCTTCACCACGGAGGTCCAGAAGGAGGTGATGTCACCCAGGAGGTGTCGTGCAGCAGGCCTGATGGCTCTGGGTGCAGTAGCCATTTCATGCCTAGGTGCTGCTGCCTGGCATGACTTGCTGCCCTCACCACGCTGCTGCCTAGGTGCTGCCGCCTGACATGATGGAGCTAGCTGAGCCCAGTGCAGGCGGGCTGTGCCAGGCGATTGACAGGGCGCTGCAGCGAGTGCTCACGGCCCAGCCTGAAGAGCAGCACCGCCGCGTAGGTGCCAGCTTACCCTGACACCCCTGAGGCTGCAAGAGGGCTACTCCTTGACCTGCTGAGCATGTGGCCGGGATGCCGTTCACTTTGCGACAACTGCAGCGGGGTGGGGTGGGGTGGGGTGGGGTGGGGTGGGGTGGGGTGGGGTGGGGTGGGGTGGGGTGGGGTGGGGTGGGGTGGGGTGGGGTGGGGTGGGGTGGGGTGGGGTGGGGTGGGTGGGGGTGGCAGCGCAGCCAGGTTGCCAGAGACAA
This sequence comes from Haematococcus lacustris, assembly GCA_030144725.1. Classification (NCBI taxonomy): domain Eukaryota; kingdom Viridiplantae; phylum Chlorophyta; class Chlorophyceae; order Chlamydomonadales; family Haematococcaceae; genus Haematococcus; species Haematococcus lacustris. The sequence goes on from JASKMD010000006.1 coordinate 14,491,390, forward strand.
GGCAGATCTGTCTGGCCCTGCCCAGCTCAAACTTTGCTTGGCTTGCAATCACAGTGACCCCGCAGTACGTTTGCATTCTTTGCAGCTTTGGCACCAATTAGGGAACAATGGTATGAACCCTGCCACTCTGTGCGCTATATGAATGTTGACACTTTGCTCTGCAATCATGGAAGCGTAAGACTGCTGTGTGTTTCCATGCCACTCGCCTTGCCCTGCAACCTCAGGATGGAGGATGGACTGCTTGCCACCCTTTTTTAGGTGTCTGTGTGTTCCCTCCTCCTGTTTAGTTTCCTAACTTACCAACTCCCTGTCTGACTTCTACGCCCAGCGAGCGATTGCTGCACCCCAACCAACACACCTGTGCGCATGCCCCATGGCCCCGCCACATGCATCCATGCGGCAGGGGCAAACCTCGTGTGCCTCTCATGTGCACACCAGCAATCTGGAGCCTCTTGTGTGTCGAGCTGCCTATGCAGGTGCGGGACATGTACTCATGGCGCAATGTTGCTGCCAGAACCCACCATGTGTACGCCACAGTGCTCGGGGACACCCTCACCAGACCCATGCATGGCGCCCAGCAAGTGCAGCCAGAGCAAACGTCTCCAGGAGCTGGGAAACACCCCCAAGGTAAGCAGTGATGTGCACTTCTAAAGCTATATGTCATCCCGCATTACTAGTGGCGACCGGCACTACAGCCAAACACGAGCTGCTGGGACACATCGTTGCAAAGAAAACGTGTGCAGTAGGGGGAGGAGAAAGGAGGGAGGGAGGGGGGAGGCAGAGAAAGGAGGGAGGGGCAGGAGGGAGAGAGATGATGCAAGGAAGCTCAGTTCAGGGCAGGTGTGGTACGGTGACCACTAGGCCTACCACTCCTGAGTGCTTGCTTGGGCTGCTGTTATTGACTGGTTGTGCCTGTGCAGGCGCTATAACATGGTCACAGCAGAGCCTTGCACAAGGTCGCTGCCAGCTGCTCACCCGGCTTGCACGCTTCTCAGCGTGTGGATGTGTTGCCGGGCCGTGCTTCTGCTTAGTTGCGGTGCTGTTGCACTGGTGGTGGCATGTTCTGTGCTGGCTGCAACCAGCTAGGGATGTTGAATTGAGTCTGGGTTGGCCAAGCGAGCGATGGCATGAGCAGACGCCCTCCTAGGCCATCTATTAGTAGGATAGTGTATACAATGCAGTTTTAGACTGGCACCTGGCAAATACAGCCTCTTTATGATCCACCTCAACCTTCCTTCCTGATTGATACTTGCGCCGCAAGTATCAATCAGGAAGCCCCGCCCCGCCCCGCCCTGCCCCGCCCAACCCAACCAAACCCAACCCAACCCAACCCAACCCCCAGGGGGGGTGGAAGGGGGTGAAAAGGACGTGCGGGGGGTGGGAGGGCAGTGAGGGGGTTGGGAAGCGGTGGGAGGGGGGATAATCATACCAACCCACCCACACCACCTGCAGCCCATGCAGCTGTGGCTCATACTGCTGCAGCAGCTGGAGCATCATGGCTGAGGCTGTGCGCGCCATGCACTGATCTGACCTGATGCTTGTGAGATGATACTCAAGCATGTCCTTTCCACTGCCGCGGCATAGCTGCAAGGGATACTTGGCTGCCACCTGTGCCTGCCACCTGAGCATTCCAAGTGCTCTATGTCCTGGAGAAGGGCTTGATTGACCGGTGCAATGCTGTCCTCTGGCCCCTCCAGGGTGACCTGCACGGACCCACGGAGGGCTGTGCCATCAGCAGCCATCAAGATAAAGGGGGCCCGGGTGGGCAACATGCCTGCTGCAATGGCTGTAGGGCAGTAGGGATCAAAGGCTTGCACCCGTAAGCGCGCTCTTAGCGCACTTGTCAGCTGAGAAGTCTTGCTCCCTGAGCACCGCCATGTTTGATTGGCTGTGATGAGCACGCATGACAAGGGTCGCCTTGCGCGCTATCACTGAAGCAGCTAGTGCCTTGAGGGTGTCGCTGGGTTGTTGCAGGACTAAGGCAGTCAAAACCTCCGCAGGGCGGCGTGCACTGCGCTGTGCTGTGTTGCGCTGCTGTGGCGCTGTGCTTGCTATCCGGGCAAGGGCTGCTGCACTGTAGCCGATGGGGCCTTCGCGGCCCACTCTGGTGAAGCTTTCCGTAGTCGGGGCGCCCGTGTCGTGGGCACGGGGCACGCCAAGCGAGCTGCTAGCGGGCTGGTAGCTTCCACCGGTAGCTTCTCACCGGTCGACCACCCCGGTGTGGTCTCAGCGCGATCACCAATGCGATGACATCGCCTAGTGTGCAAGTGTTGCACACTATCGAAGGCCGCGAGGGAGGGAGTCCTCGCCGCCGGGCACAACAGCTAGTGCGCACGCCGATGCGTTAGAAGAGATACGGTAAGCGTTGCTACATGCCTAGGACTTGCGGGTTCGATGTGGGTTACCAAGTTGCTTTTCAAAGGGACACGGCTACACGCAGCTACACGGTTGGGCTACACGATGGGGCTATCATATTACACTATACAAGCCATATACAAGTCATATACACTATACTAGAATTCTATGGGCGTACCCTAGTCATCCCCTCCCGTGTCCTGAGCATAGTTCTGAGCATAGTATCTCGTAGGACTCCAAGTGTGCTTTTACCGCAGCTTTTGCTGCTGTCCGTTCGTGATCAGCCAGTAGCCTCTGCGGCACTCGCGGGGCGGTTAAATTAGCTTAGTCAACTTGCCGTAATACCGTGAGTTTAATCGAGAAAGGTCGTGTTCCATAATTGTTTCGGCTTCCGCTGCTGAACAATTTCCTTCGATTTTTGTTGCAGGCTGTACCGTACTGTGCGAAGTACAGTTACAGACAGATCGCAAGGTCCGTAAGTATACACCCTGTGTCAGCAACACCATCTTCACCTGTCATTCATCATCATGCCACTTGGGATGTTTGGCTTAACCAATGACATCCAGGCCGAGCCAGTAGGAAGACCAGCATTGGCCATCCATGCTGGCCTCGATGCTGATGACGAGCAGCAACATGTGAGTACCGTATAACATGAACTGCTGCCGCTCATCTGCCTGCCACAGCCTGCAACAGCCCTTCCCTGCCTTTCCGGGCCATGCCGTAACCAAGTGGAGAGACAAGGCATAACCATCCAGCATCATAGTATACCTCCTGCCCACGGACACCCCTGCAACCCATGCCTTGCCCCACCTCCCTGCCTATGTCTTGCATGCAGCGCGCTCTACAGCCGTCGCACAGTCCTGCTTCTGGCAATGCTTGTAACATTTGGCGTGGGTCAGGCTCAGGCATCATGCCTTGGGGACGTGACCCATCAGTCACACACTGCACAGCCTTTGCACCTTAAACACCGCTCGCGTGACCTGCCCCCTCCATCGTGGCCAGTGATGAGTGACTGGCCCACTGGGCTGAACAGCATAACACGGCCCCCGCGCTGGCCTTACTCAAATTGCCAGAACAAGGTGTTTAGGTACAAGGTGGGCACCACCTGGGCATGCGCCTAACTGTTTTCCGTTGGCATCAGTGTTGTGTGCTCTGCTCCAGCGTGAGGCAACAGTTGAGGTCCATGTGTGCACAGCTCTGCATGTACACTGGCAGGCACCTTCCTTGGCGTGCTGCAGGTTTACAAAGGTGTTGTCTATACTGATAGCAAGCACCATGGACCCCAGCACGATGACTGGGGCTCTTACAGGTAGGGTTAGGGGGAGTTGGGGTTAGAGTTAGGGGGAGTTGGGGTTAGATTAGGCTTGGGGTTAGGGTTAGGGTTAGGGTGTTAGGTCTTACAGGCACATACAACATTGCCCACTTCGTGCCCCACATCACCACATCACCACATCTCGCCCCTCACCCCTTGGGATGGCGGCCGAAATCCCATCGCTGATTGGCATGCCACTCGGACATGGTGGTGGGGCGACAGTGTCCGTAGCAGCAGTGGTGCAATGGGTTGGCATACAGCCATCTCTAGGCTCCCCACCCACCCCCCACTAGCGCTCCATGTGGCCCAGCTCGCGAGATGCCAATCTTAGAAGGCCATCTTAGAAAACCTTGCCATCACTTGGCCTGCCTTACCATTGTTGCGCTGCGCTGAGCTGTGGCCACCAGCAATAAGTTCATACTTCATGGCTTCACGTCCATGTACTTCTTGTACGCCCATGGTCATGTGTGGTACGACAATGACATGATCATGACCACTGTCTGCTACATTTTTATTCCTTGGTGCTCATCAGTGTGGTGGCGTCTCACTTTTACATGCAGGGTGGCGATCTTGGACATGCTCATCACGTCCATCTGGCTGTACAAGGATTTCCCAGACGTGGACTTGTACTTGAACGTGGGCGACGTGCCGCAGAGCTGTGCTGCTGTGGTGCCATTTCTTCAGGCAAGCAGCATGAGAGCGTGTGCTTGATCCTCACCCCAGCCCATGTGCTGTAGATCGCCCTGATCTAGCTTGACCTGACCTGGTTGATTACAGTGTAGCTTAGCCTGACCTGACCTGACCTGACCTGTGGCTTAAGCTGATTTGGCTCAACCTGGTCTGACCTGACCTCATCTGACCTGATGTTACGCAGTTCTCAGTGGTGAGGGATATACGGCGAAGCAACCTACCACAGAACACTACCCTGCACCTATCCCACCTTGTGCCACCGAATGGATCGGTGGAGGACCCCTTAGTAGCTCGCGGTGACCAGGACGGCTTTGATGTGGACCCAGCCAGCCTTATCAATGACAGGCGCCCTACCAAACATCCTGTCTTAGTGAGTGCATGGTTGTGTGGTGCATGCACTTCCACATTCTGAAGCACCACAGATGCACCCCTTGCGCCCATCCTTCGTGCTGTTGATGTTGTACCTCAATTTAGTGTTTGCATCCCACTGGCTCAGCTGTACTGCCAGGCTTAATGTGGCTGGGCAGGCTAGGAATACTCCACTGAAATCACAAGAGGTCTATCACAACAGATAGATAACACAACACACTTGTCACGGGTCATTGTATGCCAGCATGTACATGGATGTGCAGCAGTGAGTACACTATGACACTGAGGCTGTCAGCAAAGCACATATTGCTTGGTAACTGTGGCTGGGGCTTCCTGCCAACCTACCACTGACTGACTCAGTAAACTCACTTGGCTTGGCATGCAGCAGCTTTGACAGCCCATGTCACAAGCAATGGCCCTGCAGCATCCATGCGATCTCATTGGCAGTTGCTGGCTGGTGGCCCTGCACAGTGGAACAGGGTGGCAGCGGCTGGAAAGCGTGTTGTAGCTGTCTTCCAGCTGCAGCTGCTCTTTTTCTGTCTTTTGGAGTTTGTGCGTAGGGACCCTACACACGAGGCGTTGCTGTCCCCACCCCGAGCGATTGGTATTCAATGTGCCTGTCGGAGGAGCAGCTGCGCGCAGCCGCAGCTTGCGTTGTCAAGAGGCTGTACCCAAAAGGGGTCAACCACACCATGAACAGCAGCTACAACTACACGGCCAACAGGGTGTTGAAGGCTTTCTGGCGCGGCTCTGCCAATGGCTTCAACCGGGGCTGGACGCCTAAGGTCAGCCGTGACAAGAACAGCACGCGTAACCCCATAGTGTGGCAGCTGCTCAACAAGCGGACATACATGGCCATAATGTCACGGCCGTACCCACGGCTTGACATCGTGCTCTCAGGTGAGGTGGGCCTGCCCCTCACCCCTCCCATTGTGGCAGGCCAGTGCTGCACACACTCCACATACCTCTGGCCCTGCCTGACCTGGGTGTAGAACTGCGACATTGCCCTCGCAGGTGCGGGCGGGTCGTTGGGGTGTCAGACTAGGTATGTCAACGCTCCCAGCCACACTGTTTCTCAGGGAGTACCCCGCCTCATACCCCACCCCACCTCACCTCACCCCACCCCTGCGGCTGCTCCAGTCACCCTGTGCACCTCACCATGCTCTGCCTGTATTGTTTGTAGGCTGGGCCCCCAGCGTGGATGAAAATGTGACAAAAGCCCTCACCAAGTCTGCCCTGGACCTTGATGATTGGGCGAGGTATGCGTTGGGCCGTGTGGCTTCAGATGCTGCGCACACAGTCTGCATAGTGTTGGGCATCCCCATCTTACATTGCACTGATGAGCTCAAGCCTGGATTACCCTGGACAGCCTGGCTTGCCCTGGAAGCCTAGACTATCCTGGATAAGCCTGGATTGCCCCCTAGGGCTCGCATGGGGTGTGATGGCAGCATGAGCAAGTGGCCCTATGCTGCTTTGTCGCCCTGTGTCCAGGTATGTGCTGACCATCTCCATTGACGGGTTTGGTGCTCCGTGGCGCCTGGGCAGCCAACTGCTGGGCATGACAGTTGTAGCCCGCATGGAGTCCCCTTACAAGGTGACGTAGCCATTCTGTGAGTCGGCCCCTGTTGTGTCCATCATCACCCTGTGTTGTGTCCATCATCAACCTTGTCACCACCACTGCAGTTTGCTGGCCTACACTGTGCCTGCCATGTTTCCACCCTCCCCCTCAACTTCATCACGCCTAGATACCTCAAGTGCCACAAGGATGGATGGCCCAGCTCACGTCTGCACATTGCTGCTGGCCAGCTCCAGGGCAAGGGACAGAAACTTCAGTGAGTTCAGGGTAGCGCAAGGTGAATAGCACAATGCCCTGCACCTTCAGCAACAGCAACTTCATAGCTCGTTAGTGTCATGGGCGTGGTGCAGTTGGTGAGTACAAACCTGAGGGTGATCACTTGCAGCGACATTGGTGGGTGAAGTCCCTCACCTTTGTGTAGTGACTTTGTGTGGTGACTCTATACCTTGTGTGGTAACTTGCATGCGCAGACATGGCTGGACCCCTACCTTAAGCCTGGCATCCACTACGAACCTGTTCAGCATGATCTACGAGACTTTGTTGCCCGAACGCAGGACCTGGTTCGCGAGGCCGAGCGCGACAGCCACAGGTGCTACAACTTGTCGCTGTGCTGCACCAGCATCGGCAGCTTGCACTGATCTGATGCCAGCACTCATGCTTTGCTCCCGACCATTCCTGCAGGTTACAACGCATGGCGGAGGCAGCTCGTGACCTGGTGGCCACGCAAGCAAATGGCATAGCCCAGCTCGACACCTTCATGGCCAGCGTCTTGGCTGTGAAGCGAATCTGCACATGGGAGGTGCAGGCGCCCTCATCTTCTAAAGGAGGCTCGCACAAGTGGGAGGTGCTGCAACTGCCACGACACAACAACGGAGGCACAATGGGCTTGAGTCATCTAAAAGATCGGACATGCATCATAACTTTACCCCCCCTCCTCCAACCCCCCCTTCCCCCCCCAACCCCTCTCCATCTCCCCCTCCACCCTCACCCCCCCCCCTGTCCCCACGACCCTCCCCTCTATCCCCCCTCTCCTCCACCCTTACTTCGCCCCAGCAGAGAAGGAGAGTGGCAAGCAACAACTAGGTGCCAGCCTTAACCAAGTGTCGACCACGTTCTTCCCTGCACACCCAGCTCTACACATGCTAGCCACATGCTAGCCACATGTGCCCCAGCCCAGGTACTTCTTGCCTTGGCTAACAGAGCTGGCAGGTCTGGCCACCAGCATAGCTCCAGCGGGTGCAACTTGCTCTCGCCAATGCGTTGCATGTTTAATGCTGCATTGCACTCCCTGTTTAGCCATCTGCATGAACAATTAGTTGCCAGCCCATCCTTCCCTGCACACCCAGCTCTGCCCTAGTCAGAGTTGCCGTAGACCTAGCTTTATCAAGCCCTAGCTGGGTTGTCTGCTCATAGACCTCGTGTAGTTGCAGCACCGACACCATAAGGTTTTGCGGCATTGTGGTTGCTCCCTAATGACAGTGCACTCATACAGTGCAATGGTGAGTGGGATGATACGGTACCATCATTGTAGAGTTGTGATCAGCTCAAAATTTGGATGGCCACTGCTTGAAATTAGAATACCTTGCTACAGATACGCTGGTAATTTCCAGGCAGCACATTCAATGTGACTCGCAGATGCTAATGGAGCAAAGTCGAATGGTTTGACTTGATACATAGCATTGTCTCAGGGCTGTAAGGATGGGGACCTGCCTTAAAGGGGAAGTGTCCTTCACACTGGGTTTATTCCTCGCTCAGATTAAAGGTTGAGCAGTCCTGCTTGTCCCGAGCTTTATTACATGTGTGCATGATGCACACCCCGTGCGTGAACCTGGTATACATTTTGTGGGCAGATATCACCATGCACGCCTCCTCCACCCTGGACCTTCTTAATGATTACAGCCCGGGCAAGCCAGGCTCATAGTATGAGTATGAGTCATACCCTGTGACTCAACTGAGAGCTGATATTGGGCGACGTAGGCTCTGGAGTGAGCGACAGCTTACAGCCGGAGGTAGCTCACCTCTCAATGGCCATGCCAACATGGTAATCAGGCCACTGTCGCCAACATTCCCCATGCGGCGTGCAACCAGCACCTCCAGCATGTGTGGTGTACATGTTGTGTTTAGGTAGTTATTGTACAGCTCATGAGCTTCTGTAATAGCACTGTATATTTATGTCATCAATCCCCGGATGCCAGTGCCAGTGTCAATCACATCCACCGACACAGCAAAGCCAGCTGCACCTTGACAAGCCATGTCTGCTTCCTGCCCAGTTTGTGAGTAGTTGCTTTGCAGGCAACATGGACTCATGAAGCCAACTGGCCCTTCCTACCATCACTAACGTCTGCCATCATACCTCAACTGCATTGCACCCACTGCTTGCACCCTGCAATACCTGCGATGTGCCATGCCATAGCGTCACTAATGCATCGATAAGGGTGCTGTTCACAATGCGGTGCAACTGACTTGCATAAGTCTGCAACTGATTCTACTGAGACGAACTAAAATGCATAGCATAGCCAATTACCTTGAGGTGCTAGTCTTGGAACAGATCTAAGTGCATGTGCAGCTGAAATGCCCGATGGGCCTGAGAGGGAGGTGGTGTCCCCGCTCTAGCTCCAACGCCAGCTCTGCTGGCGGTCTGTGGGCAGCTAGTCGGTGACTGGTAGCTCCCACATGAAAGCCACATGAAAGCCTCATGAAAGCCTCGTGGGCAGATAGTCAGTGACTGGTAGCCTCCCTTGTTGCCTCCACAGCTCAAGTGCCAACAACAACGGGGAGGAACTCAAGGTCTAATGCTGATCGAACCCACCAAAGTACGGGTTGCCTTGAGCATAGGGAGAGGTGGTGGGGTCGACATCTCGCAGGTTGGCTGTGTCAGGCGAGCCCTTGTGGTGAGGTGAGTACGGCTGCCCTGGCGACTGCCCCACCCTGGCTGAGGCCGGTGTCGCACCCCCAAAGTGCTGGCCTGCTGGTCTCAGCCGGGATTGCTTGGGTCCAGGCGTGGTTGCCACCAGCACAGCATGATCAGGCAACACGTCATTGCCAGCATCGCCACCAGCGCTGTGCCCACCTGCAAAGTCAGACAAGGCCAGACAGGGAGGCAAAGTGGTGCAAGTGACAGGGTAGGAGCTGCAGAGTTGCCATGGCCAGGGGCTATGGCTGCTGCTATTGTAACATTCTTCAGTTGGCAGGGCTCCATGCATGCCAGGTGTTGCCAGGCGTTGCTTGTCCTCACCAATGCTGCCAGCAGGGCGCCGCTCAACATGTGGCAGCCCCGGCTTGGGCTTGTGGACAGCGGCGGCCTTGCCACGCGACCTCAGGCACGCCACCAGGGCCACCAGGGACGCCAGCAGAGCCACACTGCCTCCCACCGCCACTGCAATGGTGAGGATGTTGCGTGCCAGGCCGGCACTGAGGCTTGCACTGTCACGCTCGGCTCCCTGCACCAGGCGATACACACCAAGGGGGTGCAAGGTGGCACCACATGGCTCACTGGTCATCAGGAAACGAATGCCACCGAGATGGCCTTTGCAGCTGCCAAGGGTGCCCCGTGTGATGCTGGTGGTTGTGGTGGTGTTTGTGATGGTTGTGGTGGTGTTTGTGGTGGTGGTGGTTGTTGTGGTTGTGGTAGTGCTGGTGGTGCTGGTAGTGCTGCTGATGATGAAGGGTGCTTCATGGATGAAGTGTAAAGTGCAGTGGTAGGAATACCACCCACAGGCCCACACCCCGCAGCATATGTTCAGCCCAAGGAGGAGTGTCTACAGCTGTGTGACACACCATCCAAGTATGAAGCACTAGCCCACTCCGTTCCTACAAAACATATTGCATGGCCTCAAGCCTTCCAGTAGCGTGTACTTAAACTGATGGTCACCTGAGCTGAGATGATTGCAGTCTGTGCAATGGGGTTGGCGGGCTCAGACACAGTCTCCTGGACGATGACCACCTGGGCACTCAGCGTACTCTGCAATTACACAGGAAAAAATCGTTGGCGAATTGTCAATGTTAAGAAGGCTCTTGGCAGCAGGCTGTATGTCAAGGAGGAGCGGCTCCTGCCAAGGGCAAGGTGTACCCAGCACTGGGTGCCAACATCAATTGCCCAACCCTCGGGAGGGGGTGGGTATAGGAAACTCGGTATTGGTACCGGCTGTAGGTCACAGACACTCAGTTTGGATTAAGCATAACACAGCCCCTATCCATTAGTAGGGGGATAATGTGCTGTAAGGAAAGTGTGGGGTAAAGTGTGCGGCGGGAAAAAGCAGGGGTGGAGCACAACAACATAGAAGCAGGTGGCAACAGGCAGGGGGCTGTAGGCAGGAGTTTGGGGCAGGGGTGATGATGATTGTGAGGTCCTTCTCATCGCGATGATGATGAGGAAGGTAGTGACGGTGATGATGGGGGTGACAGTGGCGGTGGTCGCAATGGTAGCGGTGGTGATAGCTGTGATGATGGTGGTCATGATGAAGGAGATGGCGATGATGGCTTTGACAGTGGTGATGTCATGCTGCAGTGAGGAGCCAGCAGCGTGACCAGCCAGTGTGGGGCCTGCTGTGGTGCCCGGCAGTGGCCTCCGCACCCTGCCACAGCCCCCATGCAGCCAAGCAGCCACACAGCCAGCAGCCTTATAACTAGGGCCCAGCAATCCCCCACCAGCCAAGCGCAGCACCACAGCCAGGCAGGTGAGTAGACAGGGACTGCTTCGCACTGCAGGTCTGAACATGCAGGGCGATGGGGAGAGCGAGTGCCGCCTGGCAGCAGTCCTGTGCCTGTCGTTGCTGCTGCAGTCATCCCTAGGCCTCCCCTCTGAAAAGTTCCCCGTGTCATTCGGCCCCAGGGCCCCTTTCCCCCTGACTTAGCCTGCTCTCTTTATTTTTTGATTTTCATGCCTCAACCCCCCATATGACTCTCCCTCCATGTCAACCATTGCTGACTTGCCTTCACCTGCGCAGCTTGTGTGTTTGTGTGTGTATGTTGGTGTGTGTGTTGGCAACTCACAGGGATGAGCAGGAAGCCAGCTGCTTGCAATTGCGTTGACAACCAGCTGACTTGGCTGGGGTCGCCCAGCTTGGCCATCACCAGGTCTGCTTGTAGGCTGGAAGCAGGCCGGAGGTGCACCATGACCTGAGCGCATGGAATAACAAGACACAAATGACATGGCAGCACCCCTTTATCAGCCAGCCTGATTGCAGGACTATTGCATGACTGTTGCATGACTTCCATGCCAGCCTGACGTGCCATATGCAATTGTGATCACTGCAGATTGGGGTCGATGCCAAGCCTTTCTCCCCCTGCCCTGAACATTGAAACCGAGTCCTGTGACGCCTATGCTAATTGCTGGGCAGAGGAGGGTGAGGCTTTAGTGAAGGCTGCAGGCTACAGCGAAGAAGTTTGGCAAACAGGTGAGCCTCATGCAGGGCTGGCAATGTCCCTCCATAAAATGTGGGTTCTTACATGGTGATACGCTTAACTGCCAACCCAGCAGACCCCAGCCGTGATGACGTGGAAGGAGTAGGAAGTGTGAGCACTGAACGTGGTGGCACACCCTGCCGACATGTCAAGGGGCAGTAGGCGCACCTGCAGCGCCCCAGCACCAGCTGCTGCCACTGTGCCACTGGGAGGAGGAGCACTGGCTCCAGCCAGGCGACGTGACCAAGGCCAGCAGCTATGCCCCAGCAAGCAGGGCTGTACCTCACTAGCCGCGCTGCTCCTGGTCATGGCTTGTGCGGCCGGCACAACTGTCTTGGGCTGCACAGCTGCCAGGTGTCGGCCCGCAGCAGCTTCTATTGCACCCCACAACGACTGCCTCACCACGGTGTGTGTGGTAGAGACTGTGGGTCCCTCTATGCCTGCACCCTGCTGCAGAGCTGCTGGCTGCTGGGTGGTGTTTGCGCCGCTGCTGTTGGCATTGGTTGTAGCAGAAGCTACAGACAGCTGTGCAGCATTCACGTCAGCCCATGCTCCAAGCACTGACTTGAACGAGCTGGCAGCAGCGTAAAAAGCACTGGAAGTTTTGTTGAGGGCACATGCGATCTGGATGAGCTGGAAGTAGGTGGTGACGTTACGTTGAGCGGGAGGAGGAGCTGCCCAGTTTGAATCCGCCGGAGGGGTACTGGAGTCGCCACTGCCGGTGCTGGGGGTGCTGCGGGTGCCTGAGACCAGACTGAGGCTGCAGTCAGCGCCTGTCCAACCAAGTCGGCAGTAGCAGCGGCCCGCAAAGCAACTGCCACCTGGGGCGGTACAGGGCTGGCCTCCGCAATCCAAGGTCACACAGGTTGCTGCCTCGTTGGGGCAAGGCACAATCATCCCACGCCGGTAGACATCAGGGGCAGCCTGGGACAGGTCCAGGCTGCGGCCTGCTCAGCAGCAGGGACAAACACACGGGGTGGCTGGGGTGGCAGGAAGGCTAGACCTGAGGTGTGATGAGGACGACTGCAAAGGTGGCAGGTGGCACCGGCAAAGCCAACTGGGAGAAGGCACGCCCAGCTCCTCAGCGGGTCCCAAGTGGCCTCAAAGCCTGCAGCAACCAGTAGCTGAAGAGCAAGTCGACAAACTGTTGCCGAGAGGTGCCAAGTGCCTGGTGCTATGCACTGCCCCATGCCCCAGGCGTTGCGGTGCGGGCGGAGAGGTAGGGTGCTGGCACCAGGGCATGTGTGCGTGCAGTCTGCAGTGAGTGTGTCAGGTGCTGAAACATGTGCACAGCCATTCTCTGTCAGTGTGGTTGTGGCACCTGAGGAATTAAGGAGGGTAGGTTTGATTAAGCACCTGAGGGGCAGCGTAGCTGCTTGCCAGCGATGATGAGGTACTGCTGCCCTTCGCGGCAGGTGGTTGGGAAGCAGACTGCATCTTGGTCCCCCTCCCTGCCGTTGGCTGGAAAGGAGTACACAGCTTCATCAGTGCTGGCCATGAACCTGTAGCTTACTGGATAGCAGCGGGATGTTGGCCCATGCAACCAGCCAAACACGTCCGCGTTAGCTGCAGCAGCAACGAGGCACTACAGCCACCATCAGTGTCCCGAGTCGGCACCTGCTCACCAGCTTTACTTCACGGGTGGGACACGCAAGTCAGGTTTACTCATGGATGACAAGGTACGTCAAGGACAGGGCAAGGGCAGGGAGAGGCTGCTGGTGCTGGGTCAGCATCAGAGCCAGGGCCCATCACTCCCCCGCCAGCCAAGCGCACCAAAGCTCACCATTCTGAGAAGTCCCTAGTGTTCCTTAGTGTTCCCTAGTAGTCTGACTCGAATGCAGGCCCTAGTGAGGGACGAGGGGACTGGACGCCAGCATATGAAAGTGAGGGGAAGACCGACCACAAGGGCTGACTCTGCTAGGCCTGGCCAGCTGGGTTGTCGTGTTGTTGCTCACCATATTGATAGAGGGGCACGGAGCAGGAGGGACCGCCACCCCGAGCTGACACCATGCCGCAGCCGTTGCTGAACGTGGTGTTCCTACATTGCCCAACGCTGCGCAGCGATGCTGAGCAGGCGTACCGCAGCCTGTTGGCACTGGCTGCAGCTGCAGGGTCGCAGAAGAGTTGCTGGGAGGTCGTGGGGGAGGTGGCGGCTTGCACTGGTGCACAGCCTTGGGTGGGGAGGGTGCAACCCGAGTTGAGTGCCCACTGCATGGGGCCCCCTGCTGCAGTCCAGTTGGCAAGGTACCACCCTGTACACAGGCATGCAAGGTATGACCCATTACCACATTTCTTTGGCTGTGCACAGGCATGCATTTGGCAAGGTATACCATGTTTCAGGGTATTGGCACGTGCAAGCATTGACCAGCCCTGGCACTGTGTCTGCACAAACTTGCATGGGCCTTACCCTTTGGAAACAGTGAGCCTGAGACCATCAGGGGCAGCAGCTTTGGGGTGGGCATAATGATCATCATTGAGTGTTCGCAGCAGCAGCAGCAGCAGCAGCCGCAGCAGCCGCAGCCGCCGCAGCCGCCGCAGCCGCCGCAGCCGCCGCAGCCGCCGCAGCCGCCGCAGCCGCAGCCGCAGCCGCAGCAGCACCATTGTAATCAGCAAGCAGGCATGGTTTGGGAGGGGGTGTAAGGAGCGCCAGGCCTCACCGCTGTCCTCCAGGAGGGCCAGTGTGAGGCGGGACAGGCGAGGGGGCTCGCCAGAGGCGGCAAACATGGTGCTGGCCACCATCACCTCGCCCTGGTAGTGAGTGTACTCCCTGCACAGCACCCGGTCAACACCTTTGCTTCGTGTGTATGTGAACAAGGAAGAAGTAGACTCTACTCTACTCAGTAGTGAGCCGGGGTGAGAAAATGATTCCCGTCAGCCCCTTTTCCCATTCCCATTCCCCACTCTGATCCGGGTGCGTCAAGGGATGAAAGAGATAGAAGGAACCCCCCTCAGCCCCATTTACCTTTACCCGCTCTGTGTCTGCCAGAGTGCTAATAAACAGGCAGGTTCTAAAGATCTTGAAGGCCTTTGGTAGCAGGTTGTATGCAACAGGTCCAGGCGTTGTTTGCATATGCCTCAGCACTGACGGCTAGTCTGAGCCTCATTTTCGGTGCTACAGCAAAGCCAGTTGTGTCCACTGCAGCCACGTTGGCAAACGTGATGGCATGGCAACTATGATGACCCAGGGCTGGGTGTTTGGACAATTGCAATGCTGGCTGACAAAAGCCCTGATAGCGAAGATGACACCAGGGCGTGGCAATGGTGCCACCAGGGCATGGCAAGATGGTGCGCTACTGACCAGTCTACTGACCAGTCTACTGACCAGTCTACTGACCAGTCTACTGACCAGTCTACTGACCAGTCTACTGACCAGTCTACTGACCAGTCTACTGACCAGTCTACTGACCAGTCTACTGACCAGTCTACTGACCAGTCTACTGACCAGTCTACTGACCAGTCTACTGACCAGTCTACTGACCAGTCTTCTGACCAGTCTACTGACCAGTCTACTGACCAGTCTACTGACCAGTCTACTGACCAGTCTACTGACCAGTCTACTGACCAGTCTACAGTCTACTGACCAGTGAGAGTTGGCGCTGCCCTCCCCTCCTTCGTCCTCCAGCTGGGCTCCATCCAGGCTGGGGCACCCAAACTGGGCCTGAGCCTCTCTGGCTACTGTGGGGGTGACAATGCGGGTCACCTGCAACGCAGCCGTGCCGCAGCCGGACAGCAGCCACACCACAGATACCTTGCATGGCATGGCCAGCACCTTTCAAAGCCAGTGCAATTGCAATGAGGGTCGCCTGCGCACATGCCGGCCTTACAGCAGCCACACCACTGTCACCTTGCAGTCAGCATTCGCAGTGCACTTGAGGGAGCCATACCACAGTCACCTGGCAGGGCTACAGGGATCTATGCTGAACTTCCCAGAGTGCACCCTGTGGACCCTACACCCCTACTGTCACCCACCACTGTTCCTTCCTCAAGTCCCTTCCTCAAGTCCCTTCCTCAAGTCCCCTCCTCAAGTCCCCTCCTCAACTTCCCTTCTCATATCCCCCTCCGCAAGTGCACGTTGAATGCTACAGAACCTCAGCACACACAGTGCACTAGATGGAGGGACAGCGGTTAGGAGTTCAGAGTTTAGCGTTTGGGGCGCAGGCAGTGGCAATCACCTGCTTGCCGTCTACTGTGGCTGTCTTCACAACGTTGTTGATGGGTAGCTCCTGGTTGGTGGCTGGATTTATGTAGAGGGAGTACAGTGAGCTAGTGAAGCCCAGGGCGTGGATCACCTGCGCAGGCAGAAGGAAGGGGTCCAGAGCCTTTCTTGCAACATCAGCAGGGCTTGGTAAAAACAAAACAAAACAAATACTGACCGTAACTTGCAGGCTCGTTCAATTGCATGCTGTAGAACACGCAAAGAAGGGGCAACATAGTGTGCTCTGAGCCGACAACACAGGCTTAGATACACACGCAGCCTCAGGTGCACTATTGTGGACATAGTGCACTTTGGGCCCAACCTGATGCACCAGCCCAGGCTTTTGGCTGCACCCACATCCACAGAGCGCGGTTTCACAAGGGTGCTAGAGTACTCTGCACTGCCCGGCTCGGCCTCTGCACGGCCGTCACAAATGAGGAGCACCTCACCTCGTGCACCAGCACTGCGACCAGTTGGTCCGTGTCGGTCCCCATCAAGGCATATGGGCACACGTTGGCGTTGCCCAGCACAGGGCGGTTGGTGCTGGCATCAAACAGGCATGGACGGGCCCAGCCTGCTGCACCGCTGTTGCACTGCAGAGCAGCAGCAAGGGAGGAAGCATCAGCAGGGGCACAGGCGGCTGGGCTGTAAGTGGCTGAGAGAGGGCATCACGAACAGCAGCAGGAGGGGCAGAAGGAGGGGCAGAGCAGCAGCAGCAGCAGCAGGGCAGCAAGAGGAGCAGCAGCCGCTGGGGCAGCAGGGAAGCAGCAGCAGGGAAGCTGCCAGGCTCGACAGATGGACTATGGCCTCAGCTTCAGACTGCAGTGTCCCAAGTGTCACACAACCCTATATATCGTCACGGAAAACCCAAATTGCTTGCAGAGGCCACCGCTCCTGTCGGTTCCATCGCAGCGTCTCGTTCCGCCCAAGGCAAGCAACGACAGGAGCGTCGGGATGGCTGGACCACGAGCAGACGTCAGGTGACGGCCACGCCTTTTGTGTCCCTGCACTGTTTGTGTCCCTGCACTGTTTGTGTCCCCGCCTGTCAAAGTGGCCTATCAAAATGTCAATTGTGCTTGGCTGCAGGTTATCAAGGTCCCCGAGGGCGCCGTGCTGCGCGGCTGCAAGAAGACGAGGCGCAAGCTGCGGGAGCACCTCCGGCTGCGGGCTGAAACCCACTCCCAGCTCCGCTTCATCGCTTCGCTGTTTATATTGCGCATTTTTCTCACCTGCCTGGTGGGCTACCCTACCCCGGGCTTCCCCAGCGCCCCTCAGCCTCCAGCCGTGCAGCCCCCCCAACCCCCTGATGCTCCCCCCCTACCACCCCTACCCCCACGGGCCCCTGCCCAGCCTCCCCCTGCCAAGCCTGCCAGCATGAAGTTTGACACTGACTCTGACTCCGAGTCAGACTGTGGCTCAGAGCCAGAGCCACAGTCTGACTCGGAGTCAGAGTCAGAACCAGAGCCAGTCACGCAACCCCCCCAAAGGCGCTGCAGCGCCTGCCTGGCAGCCCTTGCACCCGCAGCACCCACTGGCCCTCCCTTGCCCCTTGACTGCGAGGACCCTGTCATGCTGAGGCAGCTCAAGGATTTCTGCATGTTCTTTGCCAACCCCAACTTCAAGACATGCTACAACCAGCTGCAGCGGCGCCTTGTTTGGCACCGCCACCCCATGCTCATGCCAGCCTTTGAGAGCCCCAGCAACCAGGGGCAAGTCCTAACAACAGCAGGCTGTGGCACAAAAGTGTGTGCTATGGGTCCCTCTGAGCTGAGCTTGTATCAGCACATCAGTGATGTCTATGCCATTTTGTCGTGCCATTTCTAGGTCACATCCTTGTCAAAGGGGTGGGCAACAGTGTAGGCGGAAGGCGCCCATGGAGTGTGCATGGAAAGTTTACTCCATGCTTACAAACGATTCCCCCTAGTGTGTCCCCTGTGCTGCTTCACTTATGACGGCCATGCTGCTGGGACAATAAGAGAGGTGTTGCTGCATTGACTGCCCAGTCCTCACCTGATCGTCCTGGATGGAGGTCACATAGAGGACCATGTCTGCTGCCACATTGGATGCCACACCTGCCTGGCTGCGGCAGGGCGCCTGCCATGGCCTGCACAGCCACAACACACACAGCAACATAACTAGGGAGGCTGGCAGTTGCTGCCATGAAATCACAGAAGCAGGGTCAGACAGCATACAGCCAGTCACCCTGGCATTCAGATGGCAGCAGCAGGTTGCTGATGTCTGCTACTCCTACTTTCTCCCCCACTGCAAAGAGCCACACTGCAACATGCTCAGTCAGTGGTGTCAGTCAAAGTCAAAGGTGTGATGAGCCAAACGAGGCATCATGTGTTGCCATGTGGTGTTCCCTTGCCAGCCCACGGCGGGCAAGGGTGAGGCCCACACGCATCCCCCCATGGGCCAGGGAATGGGCACAGAATGAGCTGGAAGCTTAGGCAATAGTGATGAGGCCAAGGTTTGGAGCGTTGCAGCCTACCTCTCTGGTCTGCACGTATTGAGATCCAGGACATGCGCTGGGTTGATCTGTGCCAGTCCGCAGGTAGCCAGCTCTGGGTCCTCCCTGTTTGATGTGTTCTGCACACAGCAGCAGTGGTGACGGTGCCATCTTGTCAACTGTGGGAGTAACCGTCATCACCACTGCCACGGTTCTGGTGTCACCTGATGGCCTGCATTGGTTGGGAAGAAGGGTGTAAGGGAGGTATTATATGGAGTTTCTGATGTGGTTTCGTAAAGAGTGACTAAAATACACACTGCTTGGCCTTGATAGAGCTTTTGCAAGATGATGGAGAAGCTTGGCAGGCCATGGGGTGCCTTGAGATGCGGCCTGGACACCCTCCCCCTGGCCAGGCTCTTCCTCCCCCTCGCCCTGCCCAGGGCACTCCCCCTGTCCAAAACCCTGCCCAGCCCACCCCTGCTGCACCAGGCCACCACCTCAAACCCTCCCATGAGGCAGGTGGCTGGATTGAGACCCCGACCCTTAACTGCTTAGGAGCTGGCCCAGGCCCTTGACCATTCACTGCGCCGCACATGCCAACTGCCTGATTAGGAGCTGCCCCACATCCTCGACCAATCACTGTTCCATGTTGTCCACAGACAGCACCCTGTCTCACGGGTAGTTGTTTCTTTATGCACTTGTGGTGGTAATCTCGGACAAGACAGCAAACCTTGTCGGTTGAAAAAGTTGGGTAGTATTGCTGACATGTGTGCCCGCTGGGGGCAACACGGTAGCACATGGGAGCGGCCAGCAGCATCCCAGTGACTGGGGTCCGCACCTGTGGGAGGTTAGGGGACGGGGTTAGGTGTTGTCTAGTGCAGTACAACAAGCTGTGTGGCTCGGAGACATACCATGAGATAGGTGCTGAGCACAGACATCACTGTCCTAGTGATGGCCATTAGATTGGCTTGAATCTGTGGGCTCAAGTTGGCAGTACTCTGGTACTCCACACTGATGCGCAGTGGGGCAGGTGGGGCGGGGCTGGCAACGCTGGGCAGTGGGCTGCTGTTGGCAACTCTGCTGGCAGTCTTCTGTAGCAGCAGCTGAGGTTGTAGGATTGAGGGGAGGGCAGTACCCTGTGGCCCGAGCTCAATTGTGCCTTCCTGGAGAGTCCGATCTGCCTTAGGGTGTGACTGCAGGAGCAAGGTGTCCAAAGCTGTCCAAGGCTGGCACAGGATGCGCGACCAGTCTGCAGCAGCTCTTGCACCTTACGCAGCTGCTTGCTTCGCAGGTGCTGCTTGGCTATAAATGCATAGCTGCGAGCTGCATCGTGGTCGTGTCCGCATCCCGCAGTAATCTGGAGCGCAGCTGATGCAGCTAGGAGGCTGAGAAGGAGTCGGGCGCTCCGTCGCAGGACCATTGTGTTGCGGTTCAAGAGTTGTGTTGACCTGGACCTGGCTTGCTTACAAGGGATGCACAGGATGTCAACCTGATAAGCGGAGCAAGCGTTAGTGTTTAATACCGAAGTCAAAGGGACGAGCGCTTCTAACTGTTTCTTTTCTGAAGAGTCTCACGTTTCGAGCACTAGTGTGTTGCACACTGCGGAACGAATCGATAGAGCTGCCTTTGCAGTCGCACGTTCAAAAGTTCAGTCACGAAGCCCTACCCAACCCGGCGAGGCCTTGCAAATTCATTGAAGGGCCCAAAGTCAGGCGTTCCCAACTACCTGAAAACCACCCCCCTGTGATACGAAGCCCGTATCTCCGCAGCCACTCAGTCAAAAATATATGTAAACAGTGCTTTGAACAGAGGAGAGTCATATCTACGAAATGGCAGACGCAGCAAAAACTATCTCGCTCTCAGCGGTGCTCAGTGCCTGTCCAAAGATAAGCATTTGAATTCATGCGATTTCGCCACATGCGAGGCGCGCCGCACTTGCACGCTTCGCCACGCTGTTGTGAGTGGCACCTGCAACACGCAGCAGCAGTCGGAACATGTTTTGCTTTTGGCATGTGGACGCGACGACGGCAGTCGTGACGACTGGATACCACTATGAGCTTTTGGAGCTGGCGCTAGTGCATTACCGGCTGCTCTACTACGCTTAAACAAGGTGCTAGGTGCAGTACGTGGTGTTGTCTCACCTTGCTTTGCTGCCCTCGACTTGTTAGCTGCAGGTGCCCCACGCTTACGGGACGTGCTTGCCGCTGCCAGCTGTTGCTGCTGCTGAGGGGGTGCACCAGCAGGCTCAGCCAGCTCAGGGGTGGTGCCTGCAGGTGTCAGCTGCTGCTGAGGGGGCGCAGCTGCGGCAAGCTTCCCACGGATGTGGGTGCACACGTGGCTCAGTAGCTTGGGTACCCTCCAGCTCGTGTGTACCTCCTGCTTGTGAAACTGGAGGTATGACTGAAGCTGCTTTCCTGTCATCTTCATTGCCTCCTCGACAGTTGTGTGGCCATAATCATGCCCCCCCAAGGCAAGGGCATGGGCCGCTGCAAGCCGCTGTTGGCACGCATGGTCACCCACATTAATCACAACCCTCCCGACCTTGTGCGTTGCATCTGTGATCTGGCGCTCTGCCTTTGCTGACCGCTGTGCTGCAGCTGTGGCATCCTCCTTACGCCGCACTTCAGCACGGAGCTGACCCATATGCTGCTGCAAATCATGAACATCCACAGTCTTCATGGCCTCCTTGCATGTGTGCAGGGACATCAACTGCAGCAGCTACAAGGACTACACTGGGGCATTGGAGATGGGGCAGGCAAGGTACAAGCTGCAACAAGGACTCCACTGGGGCATTGGAGATGGGGCAGGCAAGGTATTACTGTTCGAGGTGAAGGCGCAATGCGGGGCTGCCAGGATGCAACCCATCCACTGTGACAACACCACCATATTCACCCATGTTCACAGCTGCACTGTCTGCTGTGATGCTGGCGATGCAGGCACTGTCGAGGCCGTGGAGGAGCAGCTCCTGCATTATGACTTGGACATGAGCTTCTGCCGTGCCAATAGGCAAGGGGATGATAGCCAACACATCGGTGACTTGAGTGGTGAGTCGGCCTGCCCCAGCTGCAGCCTCAGCCCCATCTGCTGCCCAGTGTTTTTTTTTTCATTTGGCCTCTTTCCAATTTCATAGCACAAAGTGTCATGGCTCAGATTGGGACTGTCATGTTCATAGCGCGACCCTATTGGGCCCCATAGCGCACAACAAAAAATAAAGCAATTGGCCCAATCAAAGGCGGGTAGCGCCCACACACAGCAGCGTTATCCAGCCACTTGCTAATGGCACGCTCATCTGGGAATGTGTCAAAATCAAATTGATTGCTGCTGAAGACACGGGCGCACACATTCAAGTGGCACTCTTGCAGCCTGTTGCGGGTGTCATCCTTGAGGTAAGCCATGGCTGAGAACATGCGCTCCTCCTCCACTGAGCCTGGTGTCATGACCAGAGCAAGCTCTGCCAGCTTGATGTACTCCAAGATGTCAGCCTTAGTGATGGGTTGGCCAGCCAGGTAGCGCCACAGCTTGGTGGTCTCCTTGGCTGGGTTGGCTGCTGCTGAGCTTAGCTCCACACGGTGTTCAGCTTGGCAGCGCATGACTTCCACAAATGTTGATTGCTGGGCAGATAGCTTTAGCTGGTCCAACAAGGCTGGCGCCAATTGGCCGTCAGCCAGGGTCGCGTCCATGCAGTACCGGGCCTTGACAATGGCCAGGCGCTCAAGGAAGTCTTCATCGCTGGGCTGCTTGTCCCAGTAGTGGGCGTACACAACAGCCGGTCCTTTGGCATGCTCCGGTGGGAGGAAGCGGTTGTGTAGGTCACGTACCACAGCATCTGCTATTGCTGCCAGCTCCTGCTTGGCACTGTCGACATGCTGCTGGAAGTCACAAGTCGGCACTAAAGCAGCCCGGCGCCCTTTTGGGGGGATGGCGTACAGCTGCACCGGCTCACTGCCTAGCTCACTGCCTTCCTCCTCCTCCTCCTCATTCTCACCAAATGTTGTCTCCATGTCTGCTGCTGCCTGCCTGCTTCCTACCTCCTCCTCATCCTCACTGTCACTGTCAGCCTCATCTGATTGCACTATCATACTGCCACTCCCATGCGGCTGCAATGCCAAATGGCCAGAGCCGTTGTACACCAGGCAGCTGCCAGGTCCTGCCACATTGGTGAAGGCTGTCAGCTCAGGTCAGCACCAGCCCAGGTCAGCACCAGGTGGTGGTATGCAAGTTGCAGTTGAAGCTCTTGTTGCAGCGTTCGCAGCGCGCCTTGTACTGGTTTGAGGCATCGAGCCCTTGGTTTGTAAGCCACAGTGGGCGATCGCCAGTGAGCCAGCTGTCCTAAAACCTGTTGCTGTTACCGTGTGCCCTGGCTTGTAAGTAGGCACCATCGCTATACCCTCGGCGGGCACGGCCCTCAGCCATCGGGACTGCGGCGCTTATCCAAATTGCGGCTCTTAGCCGAGCTGCGGCTGCAGTACAAAGTTCGCTTTTTATAACGCGATGCGCTATAGCGCAGTCCCCAAGGGGTCCAATCCATAGCGCACGGAGCCCTCTGAAATGTCGCTTTTTATAGCGATCGCTATATATAGCGTTAAAAAAAAAACACTGCTGCTGCCCCATCTCCTGCCCCAGCCCCAGCCCCAGCTGCTGCCCCAGCTACTGCCCCAGCTGCTGCCCCAGCTGCAGCCCCAGCCCCAGCCCCAGCTGCTGCCCCACCCCCACCCCCATCCCTTGCCCCAGCCCCAGCCCCATCCCTTGCCCCAGCCCCACCACCGGGTCTCTGCTCCCAGCCTTCTGGCAGGTGCTGCGGGGTGACTGCTGCTGTCACTCGCAATACGAGCACCTTGCCATGGCGATCGCATGTGCACCCATCAAATTGCTGGTGTATTGCCTTTGCGCGCAATCGTTGGTCTGAAAGCAGGCAGCAGAGCAAAGACATGCGGTTATTCCCAGCCTCAGCCCCCCCTCAACCCTCCCCTGAGCCCCCCCTCCCACCCCCTACCACTCCCTTCCACCCCCTTCCACTCTCTCCCAGCCCCTTCCACTCTCTCCCAGCCCCTTCCCACCCACGCCACCCTGCCTTCCCCTTTGCATCTTACCAAGGGTCTTGCGCCGCATGTAGGTGGACACGATGTGGAATTCACGCCCAACTGTGGATGTCTTACCTGGCCGGTGAGGGTTGGGGAGGACGCACTGCTCAGAGACGAAGAACTGTCGGCACTTGGAGAGGGCACGGCGGCTGACACCGGTCTCTAGATGCAACCTGACGGTGCTCAAGCAGTGGTGAGCATTGTAGGGTGCAGTCCGGGCTGCTAGCCTCCCCACAGGGCTCTCTTGAGTTGGAATGAAGATGTCAGTTGGTGAGGGTGCTAAGCTGAGCTGCTCCGCCATGCTGCCCATGGGCCGGCCATGGCTATCCAGCCTTCCGTAGCCAGCCTCTGCACACCGCCTCGACACCTCCACTGAGACGGGGTGTTGCTCCAAAACCAGCAGCTGCTGCCTCTGCTTGAAGGTGAGTGGGGAGCGGTGGGGGCGGTGTTTGTTCCGGTAGATATGCACCTGACCCTGGAGGCGATGTCGAGCAGCCCGTAGGGAGTGATTGGTAGCTGCCGCTCTGCATGCCACCTGCTGCAAAGCCGTGTGCTCACCCTGCAGGCTTTGGTGTGCTGCCTGCAGGTCGCCTAGGTCGCCCTGCAACCCATCCACTGTGCCCATAAGGGACTGCTCCACATCCCTCAACCGCTGCACCTCAGCCTGCAGATCACGGTTTGTCGCTTGTGCCGTACAAGCTGCAGCCTTGATGTTGTTAGGGCAATGCAGATAGCCAGCCCTTGGCAACTTGTTTAGTGCATAGAGCTGAGCACTCTTGGCCTTGCTTAATCTCTTCTTGGTTCTCTTCATGGTTAGGGATTGAGAGGTGGGTGGGTGAGTGGCTGAGCGGGGCTACGGGCTTGGCTCGGTGGTCAGGGTGATGGGGGGTGATGGATACGGAGATGGGTGAAGGAGAGGTAGGGGGGAGATGGGTGAAGGAGAGGTTGGGGAGAGGTAGGAGGCGAGGAGAAGGAGAGTTAGGGTGCAGGAGGCTGATGGCAGGCTGGGAGGAGGGGCTACTGGGAGTTGGGCGGGGTAGACGAGGTTGGGAGATGGTGGGTTAAGGTGTGTTGGTGGTGGCCATGTGGCGAAGTGGTCAGCCAAGCTCAGTCGGCTCCTCATGCACCTGTAGCCATCAGCATGTGTACCTTGTAAGCGGTCCATCTTGTCACATACAGACCCAATGATTGAGTTGCATAGTGCCATGGACGCGTTAATGAGTATGCTACAAAAGATTCGTGTGCGGCCAGGCTGTTGTTCAATGGTTGAAAACATATAGCGGATAATAGTTGGAGGGGGTTACTAGACCCTACTGTGCCGCCCACCAATACAGCGATACAGCGATGTCGCACACGAATTCGAGTTTCTTCACATCCTCGCCAAGCGGCCTGCACCATCAGGAACCTCGCGCAGCCATGTTTGCCGGACTTCAGTGGTGTGCGCCACCGACATGTCGTGCATCGCTAACGGATAGCCAAGGACGTAGCTTACCGGTGTACCTAACCACGGTCTGCGATTGGGACACATTCGGGGTCACATGTGGCTGCCCGCATCGAAAGACTCCGATGGCAACTCCAGTCTTACATTAAACGCGCAATATCACATCGCAGCAGACGCAACAAGCGTTACATCAAAAGATTGAGTAGGTGGGCTGCAGTTGCATGAAGATTGCCAACCCCATGTTGGGAACGCCTGACCCAAAGACAGCCAGGTGAGTGCTCAGTGTGTCAGCATCAATTCATATGATGATGATGATGTGGCTTACACCGCTTAAACCGTCAGCCGTTAGGCTGCTAGGCCGCCCTCCCCCTCTAGGGGTTCGGGACTTTCTGTAACGCATTTCATAGCAAGGTGCACAAACAAAGGTGCACATGGGCTCAACATGAAGTCATGCAAGTTCTCATTATTGTTCTGTAAAGTCATGGCAAACTCCGGCTGCTCCCTGATGGAACTCGTGGCAGTGCACTCAAAGATGAAATGCATGGCGTCATCCACTACCCCCTCTGTGCATCTGGTGCATGTGCGATCAATGAAAGTTACCCCCTCAAACCGAGCCTTCTCCACCCCCAGACCGCTGTTGCCTAACCTGAACCTAGTCAAGCTCGTGCGAACTTCTGTAGAGAGTTGTCTGTTCATATACATCAATTCATATACATCATAAACAACACCACACAAGCTGATGGGGTGCCTCGAATGTGTGTAAGGTGGCTGCAGTTGGCCATCCGATGGGATGCATTGCTGCCTGACCCTCGCCGCAAGAGCTTGCCAGCCCCAAGCACAGGTTCGCACAGATCGCGCACACCGATGGAGTCGTCATCAGCGTGATATTCCTGCGGTTTAAGCCTGCAGGTCCGCCCGTAGAGCTGCCGCGGATGGGCAAGCACATGGGCGCTGTTGTATACGTGCCGGCAACTTTTTTAACCTAGCTAATTATTGTATTTTATAGTTATGTTTCAGATAATAATAGTATTTACTAAGCTTTCGCCACAATTCGACTCGTTGCTATATGGCCATCATGATGCCGTTACTTTCACAGAGACTGCTATGGCGGTCGTATCCTAAGTCCACAGCTCCGAGCCCCTGTCCTCCGCGGCGACGCTGCAGTCGACTGGGTGCCTTCGACACAGAACCGCCTGATCGCTTGCCTCTCCTCCAAAGCTTGGAAGCCGCGCAGCCCACTAGCTCTGAGCGAGAGAGGAGCGATTTTATACGTGCCGGGGGAATAGCCTTCGCTGTTGGTGCTCTTGCGATTGCGACGGAAGGCAATAAGGAATGGATAGCAGCGCATCAGGTATTTGAGTGCTTGCACAAGGGGTTTGGACAGCTGCAATTCTTGCTGGCAAATGCAATGATAGGGACGATGACTCCAGGGGGCATGGCATGATACGTCCCTGCGGTAGATACTGTGGCCTAGTGTTCCTGTGTACCAAGCCATAGCACCAGCATAACAAATGCGGAAACATAAGCATTGGCACAGAAGCACATGTTTGTGTTTCCATAGAATGCCCTATTGTTCTCGGTCAACAAGGTTGTGGCCCGGTCTTTCATCCAAAGTAACATATGATGGCACAATGACACAGGAGCTGTCCATGGCTGTGCTCTTTGGCACCGGGTACCTGGCCATCATCGCAGAGGAGCTTCTGGGCCTGGAAAAAGCGGCGATAGCTCTACTGATGGCGGCTGGTTTGTGGAGCATCAGAGCTGCTGCCAACCCCCAGGTGACCCCTGTTTCACCTGACTCTGCAGGGGTGGCTGAGGGAGCACAGGCGCCATACCTTGCGCCCGGCGCCATGAGTTGAGCCTGAAGGCCTGCTAGCGCTCTGTATGCCCTGAGCCTCCAAACACTAGGTCTATCCAGCAGCTGTAGGGCCAAGACAGGCGCCTAGTAGCTAAGCAGGCAAGCCGCCCTACAAGCATACGGCTGTTTGTTTCATGGGATGCCCAGTGGTCAGGGAAAGGAACGTGCCACCAGGGATGGGGTTTGCAGCTGTCAAGGGTGACCCGATAAAGCTATAGATGTGAATCACGGGTCAAGCGGGGTTAGGGTGAGGCTGTTAGGTTAGGGTTATGCTGACTCTACACTGTCCCGACCGCCAGCCTGATTTGCCTATGGAGGGTGGCCTGGTATGGCTGTATGGCCTTGCCATTAAACAGCCTGAGCCTGTGAAAATGGCAAGCCGATCCATGGCAGCATACTCACAGGTGGAGTGAGATGCACGCAACTCAGCCATGAAACACGACAGTAGTGAGTCACCGCACAGCACTGGTTGACCTTTGAGTTCTTACAAGCCACCCTTCCATTTGCCGTAGCAATGGCATGTGAGGGCAGTTGGTGCATTCAAGTGCTGGAGATCGCTCTGGCAGAAACACAGGTGCTGCTAGCAACAGCCCAGCAGCAGCAGCAGCAGCAGCAGCCACCAGTGGTACCAGCAGCAGCAGCAGCAGCAGCAGCAGGCCCACAGCTGCCAGCATCTGCAGTCGGTCCCCTGATGTGCGCTCAGCCTGCTGTGGCTCTGCAGGTGGTGGAGGAGGTGGGGGCAGCCCTGGGTGAGGTGTCCCAGGTCATCTTCTTCCTCATGGGCGCCCTGACCATTGTGGAGGTGGTGGACAGCCACCAGGCAAGTTCAGGTGTGCGGTGTGATGTCACTGGGCTGGAATGTCCATGCATGCAGTGTGACATCACATGACCGGCGGATCCAGGCATGCGGTGTGACAGTCCAGGTGCACGAGGTACAGAGTGCAGGCAGCCAAGGGAGGGAGGGAGGGAGGCAGTCTAGCCATGGGGTGCACCTGGCTCCAGGCACTTCCACCACCCTATGGTGGGAGGGCAGCAAGTGGACACCCCCCTTGGCCACCTACCAACCTTCATGCACGCCTGCCGGCAAGGGCATGATCTTTCCTTGGGGCATGGCAGTTGCGTTGCCAAGGGCCAGGATCATTGCCACCAGTGACACCACCAGGAGGATCGCATCCAGTCACGCCACCAACAGCATTGCCACCAGTTACATCGCCTGTGCTTCCCTTGGCCTATGAGGCTGTCGCAGGTGCTGGCTGCTGCTTAGCGCCACCCCAGCCTATGTCCAGGCCAGCCTTGGGCTTAGGGGCCCAGGGGCCAGCCCCAGGCCTAGGTCAGGGCCTGATAAGGACTCTGTGAGGGTCAACCCTGGGGCGCATGCAAGCACGTGCAATGTGAGGGTGTGGGTGCTGGCGGCTGCTGCAGGGCTTCAAGATCATCACCGACCGGGTAAGCAGCCGCAGCAAGCGCGAGCTGTTGTGGCTGGTGGGGCTCATGGCCTTCATGATGTCTTCAGTGCTGGACAACCTGACCACCACCATTGTCATGGTCTCCCTGCTACGCAAGCTGTGCCCACAGCCAGGTCAGGAGTGCAGCGAGCAGAGTAGTAGTAGAGCTGAGGGCAGGGTGGGGGGGCAGGGCAGGGGCAGGGGAAAACACAATGCTGCAAGGCTCGCACCCCACCATCGGACCTCTTTCAAGACAGTAGGTCATCACGTAAGGGGCAAAATAGATTGTTGAACATGCTCATGCTCGTTGTGATATGTGTACCACACTCCGTAATAAAGCACAACCCACAACTCCGATCCCTGCTGCAGCCAAGCTGAGTGTGCACTCTACCTTTTAATCCTCACACCCAACACCTGCTCACGGGAACAAACACCAAAGCAAACGCTCGTGCAAGGAAAGAAGCATGCATCACAATAACAGCCATGCAGAACAAATAGGAAGCAACAAGGACAATGATCTACAAGGGCAAGGGTTAGGAAAAAAAATGGAGATGGTGAAATGAATTCTACGTGAAGCATTCGCACTTGTGTGACAGGGCCAAACACAGGGACAAGCGAGTTAGGCCATTCAGCCATGGGAGCAGGGGGGCCACCGTCCCCTACTAGGTAACAAACCAATCACGCTGGTCAACTCTCCCAGCTTCTGCCGGGTCACAGGGTGCAGATCTTGAATGCACAACACTTAAGGATAAAAGCAAGTCGTGCAGAATGCAAGGGTCAAATCCTGATGGTTTGTAAGGCAACCCCAGCTGCCCCACCAGTCAATGCATATCGCTGCTGACCAGTGTTTTTTCTCTTGATTCTGTGTTTTCTTTTTCTTCGTTTCTCATAGCTTTACACCATATGCTGTTTGGATGCGGTGTCAATATGTATGAAACCCTATGGACTCGATGATTGCGTGACACCATTCAGTGCTGCCTGAGTTGCAGACACACGCCTGTTCATGGGGGGAGTGGTGGTCATGGCTGCTAATGCGGGCGGCGCATGGACTCCTATTGGGGACATCACCACCACCATGCTGTGAGTGTGACCTTAAGAGTGAGTGTCCAAAATGCTGTGAGCGTGACCCTGACAGTTAGAGAAGAAGATCAGCGGCAAAGAATCGTCAGCCTTATCAGCGATTCTGGTGCTAAGGGAACGGATTGCCCCACCAGGGATGGGGTTTGTTGTCATCAAGAGAGCCCTGATCAAGCTGCAGTCATGCAGGCTGTAGCTGAGGGTGGTAACCCACAGACAGCACCCTGCTCCATGTGCAAGAGTGGATAGGTTTTGAGTGTGATTGTGACATCCCTGCTCATGTACACATGTGCATCCCTCCTTGACAGGCAAACCACTACTGTAAGCATCAGTTTGAGAGAGTGGTGGGCAGGGCCTGCCATTTGCTGCTGGTGGCCCTACCCATCAGCAGACCTTCCTTACATAACGCCTTGGCTGCCTTCCAGGCTTTCAGGCTGAGTCAAACCTGCCACTGTGCTCCTTGAACCCCCTCCAGCCAGCACACACCCACATTATAGTATTGCCACTGTCACCCGTCGCTGATGAAGTTCCACAATGGCCCTACAATGCACGGGTGGCGCCACCACCACCACTGGCATGGCCCCAGCCCCAGCCCAGTCCCACACTCATGTGCATGGCCTAAGACAACCCCAACCCTAGATGCACATGCTCTATGTTGTTGGTGTTGGTGTTGGTTTGGGTGTGGGTGGTGTTGGTGGTGATCTTGTTGTTGTAGGCGTTGTTGGCATTGTTGGCATCGGTGTCGGTGTCAGTCTTGGTGTTAGTGCTGCTTTGCAACGCTATGCCTCCAGCCTGATGTGGCTGCTGGGCCCTGCTGTGTGAGCCTTTGTTAGCTACTGGCCACTCCTGGTCCCGCCCCCGCCCCCGCCCCCGCCCCCGCCCCCGCCCCCGCCCCCGCCCCCGCCCCCGCCCCCGCCCCCGCCCCCGCCCCCGCCCCCAGCCCAAGCCATGACTGCTGTGTCCGCACCTGTGACTGCAGCTGGGTGGGCGGCCAAATCAGCACCGTCCCTACCCTGGTAGACCTGGCCCTGCCCAGTGCCGTGTGCCTGCTGCTGCCCATGGCGGGCATGAGCGCCTGGGCAGCTGAAGTGCAAGGCAGCCTTGGCCCCCAAGAGCAAGGTACCACAGCACCCCTGGCGGTGGCCAGTCTCACTCCTCTTCCCCAAGGCAGTCACACTTTGAGGCCGAGCACAATCATACCCCAGGAGCAGGACAGCCTCTGCCAGCAGCTAGGCGTCGCCTCCAGCCATGCTGCCAGCCACGCTGCAGACAAAGCTGTCAGGGCCAGCAGCAGCAGCAGCCCAGGCATGGAGCATGTGGGCAGTGGCCAAGGGAGTGGAGTGGAGGTGAGAGGGGTGGCAGGGTGAGGCTGGTGTGCAGTGATGTTGTTGGCTGGTGTAGGATGGCGAAGCATGCAACACTGGTGACTGACCTAATGGCCAGTAGGATGCAGCTGTTGCAAAAGCGTGACCCGACCTGCCCCTGACCTGCCGGTGCCCCACCGCTGCCCCTGTCCTCCCGGCGCCACCCTGCCTGCTTGACCTGGATGCTGGAGCCCCGCCCGCCATGCCCATCAGGCATACAACACCCGCCTGGTGTGCCTGCAGGTTTCTGTCGCCTCCCGCCCCATACCCAGAGAATTGAACCTGCGTGGCAGGCTGGTGCTGTCCCTGGGCCTGGGCTCCTTGCTGCTGGTGCCCTGCTTCAAGGCACTGACTGGGCTGCCGCCCTACCTGGGTATGCTGGCCGGCCTGGGCTTCATGTGGCTGTTTGTGGACGCCCTGCACTACGGTGAACCACCTAGGTGGGTAGGGGGGCTGGTCAGGCAGGGGGGAACGGGGGCTAAGTGAGCAGGGGCAAGGGGCCAGGGGACAGGGAATAGGGGGCAGTGGACAGGGGGCAAGGGCCAGGGCGTGCTGAGGAGGCTAAGGGACAGGGGGCAGGGGCCAGGGGCCAGGGGGGGGCATTGGTAGGGTTGGGTTGGTGAGTGTGGGTTGGGTTGGGTAGTGGGTCTTAGGCTGCTGTGTTCCAACTGGTTGTATCTTGTGCTTGATGCCACACCCTGTCCCTGTCTTGCTTGCACCTAGCTCTTATGTGCCTGCTGTCATTGCCCCTGCTGCTTCTGCCCCTGCCAAAAATACTGGTGCTGCCCCTGCTGCTGCTGATGCCCCTGCTGATGCGGCTGATGCGGCTGATGCGGCTGATGCGGCTGATGCGGCTGATGCGGCTGATGCTGCCCCTGCTGCTGCCCCTGCCCCTGCTGCTGCCCCTGCCCCTGCAGCTGCCCCTGCCCCTGCTGCTGCCCCTGCCCCTGCTGCTGCCCCTGCCCCTGCTGCTGCCCCTGCCCCTGCTGCTGCCCCTGCCCCTGCTGCTGCCCCTGCCCCTGCTGCTGCCCCTGCCCCTGCAGCTGCCCCTGCCCCTGCTGCTGCCCCTGCCCCTGCTGCTGCCCCTGCCCCTGCTGCTGCCCCTGCCCCTGCTGCTGCCCCTGCCCCTGCTGCTGCCCCTGCCCCTGCTGCTGCCCCTGCCCCTGCTGCTGCCCCTGCCCCTGCTGCTGCCCCTGCCCCTGCTGCTGCCCCTGCCCCTGCTGCTGCTGCCCCTGCCCCTGCTGCTGCTGCCCCTGCTGCGGCTGCTGCCCCTGCTGCGGCTGCTGCCCCTGCTGCTGCTGCTGCTGCCCTGCTGCTGCTGCTGCCCCTGCTGCTGCCGCTGCCCCTGCTGCTGCTGCTGCTGCCCCTGCTGCTGCCGCTGCCCCTGCTGCTGCCGCTGCCCCTGCTGCTGCCCCTGCCCCTGCTGCTGCCCCTGCCCCTGCTGCTGCCCCTGCCCCTGCTGCTGCCCCTGCCCCTGCTGCTGCCCCTGCCCCTGCTGCTGCCCCTGCCCCTGCAGCTGCCCCTGCCCCTGCTGCTGCCCCTGCCCCTGCTGCTGCCCCTGCCCCTGCTGCTGCCCCTGCCCCTGCTGCTGCCCCTGCCCCTGCTGCTGCCCCTGCCCTTGCTGCTGCCCCTGCCCCTGCTGCTGCTGCCCCTGCCCCTGCTGCTGCTGCCCCTGCCCCTGCTGCTGCTGCCCCTGCCCCTGCTGCTGCTGCCCCTGCCCCTGCTGCTGCTGCCCCTGCCCCTGCTGCTGCTGCCCCTGCCCCTGCTGCTGCTGCCCCTGCCCCTGCTGCTGCTGCCCCTGCCCCTGTTGCTGCTGCCCCTGCCCCTGCTGCTGCTGCCCCTGCCCCTGCTGCTGCTGCCCCTGCTGCTGCTGCTGCCCCTGCTGCGGCTGCTGCCCCTGCTGCGGCTGCTGCCCCTGCTGCGGCTGCTGCCCCTGCTGCGGCTGCTGCCCCTGCTGCGGCTGCTGCCCCTGCTGCGGCTGCTGCCCCTGCTGCGGCTGCTGCCCCTGCTGCGGCTGCTGCCCCTGCTGCGGCCGCTGCCCCTGCTGCGGCCGCTGCCCCTGCTGCGGCCGCTGCCCCTGCTGCGGCCGCTGCCCCTGCTGCGGCCGCTGCCCCTGCTGCTGCCCCTGCCCCTGCTGCTGCCCCTGCCCCTGCTGCTGCCCCTGCCCCTGCTGCTGCCCCTGCCCCTGCTGCTGCCCCTGCCCCTGCTGCTGCCCCTGCCCCTGCTGCTGCCCCTGCCCCTGCTGCTGCTGCCCCTGCTGCTGCTGCTGCCCCTGCTGCTGCTGCTGCCCCTGCTGCTGCTGCTGCCCCTGCTGCTGCTGCTGCCCCTGCTGCTGCTGCTGCCCCTGCTGCTGCTGCTGCCCCTGCTGCTGCTGCTGCCCCTGCCCCTGCTGCTGCCCCTGCCCCTGCTGCTGCCGCCGCCCCTGCTGCTGCCGCCGCCCCTGCTGCTGCCGCCGCCCCTGACGCCGCCGCCCCCGCTGCCGCCGCCCCTGCCGCCCCCGCCCCTGCCGCCGCCGCCCCTGCTGCCGCCTCTGCTGCTGCCGCCTCTGCTGCTGCCCCTTCTGCTGCTGCTGCTGCCCCTGCTGCTATCCCTGCTGCTGCCCCTGCTGCTGCCCCTGCTGCTGCCCCTGCTGCTGCCGCTGCCCCTGCTGCTGCCACCAGGTCCCTCACTGTTGGTCAGGCCCTAAAGCGCATCGACACAGAGGGCGTGCTCTTCTTCCTAGGCATCCTCCTCAGTGTGGCCTCCCTAGAAGCAGCAGGGCTACTGCAGGTGGACGCCTGTCACACATCACACTCCACCCATGGGGCTTAGGGGGACGCCCATAGGCTCCACCCATGGTACTGGGACGGGGTGGACAGTCAAACCTGGGTCCTCTAGACAAACGTACCATGATGCTTTGATGAAGCATCTCTACGCCAGGATGCAACTAGCTGCCCCTCCCCGGCCCTGCATATAGTTATTGTTAGATGATTTATTGTTTTCTTTATCGTATCTATAGGTTTCTTTATTGTTGATATTCTTCATCTTTTTCATTCACTGTCAAGCGACTCTCACCGTCAAAGGGAGCACACCTGCACTCACTGACAACACCTGGCAATGTGTGATGTGTGATGTGTGGCGCCGCCTGAGGGTCCAGGTCTTGGGTCCTGCCACACTTTCAATGCCAAATTATAATGCCTGTCCACATGCACCCACCCCCTATGGCAGCACACCCAACCCTTGAGAGGAACTACATCCCTCTCTACTGTTCACAATGCAAGCACCACTCTGCCACCGCTCTGCCACCACTATGGGAACGACCAGCTGCCAGGCCAGGCAGAGGTTTGATCGGGCAGCAGAGTACTGGCGGAGCAAGGATGGCTAGTAGCTAATCAGGCTGTTCGCCTTTTCAGCCTTAGCTGTTACTTTTGATGAGAAGCCCATTGGTCAGGGAACGGAAGGTGCCACCAGGGATGGGATTTGTTGTCATCAAGGGAGCCTCTTATTCATAGACAGTACTCTGCTCCATGTTTATGGCAACACTCTGGCATGCCCCTCTCCTCTGCCCCGCTCCGCTTTTCTCCCCCCCCCTTCCCTCCCACCCCCCTTCCCTCCCACCCTCCCTCCGCTGGACCTGCCCATTTCCTGTTGAGGAGCTGGCCCGGCCCCTCGACCGACCACTGCGCTGCACCTGCCCATTGCCTGATTAGGAGCTGGCCCAGGTCCTCGACCAGTCACTGGGCAGCACCGAGGCCCTGGCTGTCGCCATTGGCCTGGCCAGCGCTCTGGTGGACAACGTGCCCCTTGTGGCCGCGGCCATGGGCATGTACAGCCTGGATCAGGTGTGTGGCGCTTAAGGCATGAGCAGGCAGCTAGGGGCCAACTGGATATCGCTGTAGACATGCCTTGGCAGTCAGGGGCTGGCAGGGGTTGACAGGGGCTGGCAGGGGCTGACAGGGGCTGACAGGGGCTGGCAGGGGCTGACAGGGGCTGGCAGGGGCTGGCAGGGGCTGACAGGGGCTGGCAGGGGCTGACAGGGGCTGACAGGGGCTGGCAGGGGCTGACAGGGGCTGGCAGGGGCTGGCAGGGGCTGACAGGGGCTGACAGGGGCTGACAGGGGCTGACAGGGGCTGGCAGGGGCTGGCAGGGGCTGACAGGGGCTGGCAGGGGCTGACAGGGGCTGGCAGGGGCTGACAGGGGCTGGCAGGGGCTGGCAGGGGCTGGCAGGGGCTGGCAGGGGCTGGCAGGGGCTGACAGGGGCTGGCAGGGGCTGACAGGGGCTGACAGGGTTAAGGAGGTCAGGAGGCAGGGTGCCTACATAAATGGCCTGGGAAGGAGCTGACTACCTCCTACTACTACTGCCTACTGGAGGACTGTACACTATGTAAGACACCACCACTATACGCTATTCGGAAGACGACGAATGGGTGGATGGGTGGGTGTGGAGGGGATCAAACATAGGCAAGGCTCTGCCCTGCCCTTGACAGGGAGGTCTGTCATTGTCCCAGGTGTCATGGCCATGTGAGCAGCAGGCAACGTCACGCTCCTGCCTCCCTGCCTGACCTGTATGCCTGCCAACCCCCATGGCGGCTGATCCTGCCATGCAACCCCATGCCTGCTTTTGTTGGTGCTGTTGGTGACGGTGCCTGCTGCCTTACCTCTCGACCCTGCCTGCCCTCTTGCCTGTGCAGTACCCTGTAGACGACAGGCTTTGGCAGCTGGTGGCCTATGCAGCAGGCACGGGGGGCTCCCTGCTCATCATTGGCTCAGCCAGTGGCGTTGCCTTCATGGGGCTCGAGCAGGCCAGGTAGGGGACCAAAGGCAATGTGGCCACTTGTACCCAGTTTGCAGGTGAAACTCAGTCACGCGAAGGCAACAAGGAAACAAGGAAAAGGAGGAAACACAATGCGCTGTGTACCCATTATAGTCAGATAATCAGGAGATATGTAGTTGTACCAGGGCCACTTGCCCTCATTCAAAATTCATAGGGCTCAACTAAGACTGCCATGTTCATAGGGTTCATAGGCCCATAGCACAATGATATAAAGATGTATGATATAAAGATGTATTGTATAGTATATATGAGACTTTCGGGGCGTCTCACAGTTGTAGTTGTCTACACCAAACTGCTGGCACATGGCCTACCCACAAGTGCCCCCACCACTGTCGTGCAGGTTTGGCTGGTACCTGCAGCGCATCACACCCTGGGCCTTATTAGGCTACGGAGCTGGCCTGGCGACGTACATGGCGTTGCATGCCACCTGACGGCTGCCGCTCTGCTCTGCAACAACGCTGAATGGGCAGCGCTCCAGCCGCGACTGTACAGCAGTGAATGAAAATGAAAAAGGCGGTGTGAAGAGCCCCTGCACCACAGCTAGCCCACTGAGCCTAACAGACGAGGTGAAGCACCAACAGCTCAGTCTTCCGTGAGGTTAACAACGTAATTACTCAGTCTTCTAGCCTAACGTGATGCCCAATGTGCTCCTATGCCAGCTCCTATGAACCCCACACAGCCTGGCTAGCCTTTCAGCAGCCTCAGAACCTGGGCCTCCACACAAGCCTAGCGCATCAAGTCTAACGTGAGTGTCAAGCAGTGGTAATGACGCCAGACAGTTATTATGCCCGGGCCAGAGTTATACAGCAGACCAGGCCCCAGGCCAGGGTTATTTAGCAGACGGTTTTGCGCTTTTTGCCTGCGATTTTGTGGGCTCTGTTACTTTGAGCTGTAATCAATGCATCTGGGCGATAACTATAAGAAACACTGGTGCCAAGCCTCCCACACCTTGAGCCAAAGGCAATGTCAAAGGCAAGGCTGCCAACCCCAGCCCTTGAGACCACAGCAAGGCAGTTGGCTGGATGGAGACTGCAGCACTGGAGTGTCGATCATGCGATGCAGCAAAACAAGCGGTGGCCGTTGGCCCCTTGCTGGTGGCCAGATCAGTGAAGCTGAGGGCAAGGGAGTAGAGCACATGCCCAGGGAACAAGTTGCTGCAAGCCCGCCTGCTGCAGGCACAACAGCAACAGCCCGTGGCCCAGCGGTGAGCTTTAGCCTGTGAGCTGCTGCTGCAATCAGCTCCGATTATGCTGTCCGTGGTGCCATAGCTGTCTCTGCCTCCACCTTGCTGAGTCTGACTCTGGCAGCCGCTGTGCAAAGTCAAGCGTCGGCAATGGCACTCGAGCAGTGCTGTCAGCTCCTCGAGCATGCCTGTCTCATGCTTAAGCTGCATGCCAGTTGTAGCAGGAACTTCAGTAGGGCATTGGATACTGAGCAGGCATTATGTGCATGTTGTACTCGGCTGCGATCCATGGCTCAAGAGTGGTAGTAGTAGTTGTTACACAAAGGAGGCAGGGCTTGGGTACATACAAGCCAATTCCTAAGGTAAAAGACTGAGAAAAGGACTGAGAAGAGGTGAGAGGTGTAAAAACCTAGGTGGAAAAACCTAGAAGAAGAGAAACCAAAGTTCAGGGGAAGGGACCTGAAGGAAAAGGGGGAGAGAAGAGTAGTGGGATTAGAGCAGAGGGGTAAAAAAGGAAATGCTCCGCCTTTTGCCGCCCCCGCCCCCGCCCCCGCCCCCGCCCCCGCCCCCGCCCCCGCCCCCGCCCCCGCCCCCGCCCCCGCCCCCGCCCCCGCCCCCGCCCCCGCCCCCGCCCCCGCCCCCGCCCCCGCCCCCGCCCCCGCCCCCCCGCCCCCGCCCCCCCGCCCCCGCCCCCCCGCCCCCGCCCCCCCCGCCCCCGCCCCCCCGCCCCCGCCCCCCCGCCCCCGCCCCCCCGCCCCCGCCCCCCCGCCCCCGCCCCCCCGCCCCCGCCCCCCCGCCCCCGCCCCCCCGCCCCCGCCCCCCCGCCCCCGCCCCCCCGCCCCCGCCCCCCCGCCCCCGCCCCCCCGCCCCCGCCCCCCCGCCCCCGCCCCCCCGCCCCCGCCCCCCCGCCCCCGCCCCCCCGCCCCCGCCCCCCCGCCCCCGCCCCCCCGCCCCCGCCCCCCCGCCCCCGCCCCCCCGCCCCCGCCCCCCCGCCCCCGCCCCCCCGCCCCCGCCCCCCCGCCCCCGCCCCCCCGCCCCCGCCCCCCCGCCCCCGCCCCCCCGCCCCCGCCCCCCCGCCCCCGCCCCCCCGCCCCCGCCCCCCCGCCCCCGCCCCCCCGCCCCCGCCCCCCCGCCCCCGCCCCCCCGCCCCCGCCCCCCCGCCCCCGCCCCCCCGCCCCCGCCCCCCCGCCCCCGCCCCCCCGCCCCCGCCCCCCCGCCCCCGCCCCCCCGCCCCCGCCCCCCCGCCCCCGCCCCCCCGCCCCCGCCCCCCCGCCCCCGCCCCCCCGCCCCCGCCCCCCCGCCCCCGCCCCCCCGCCCCCGCCCCCCCGCCCCCGCCCCCCCGCCCCCGCCCCCCCGCCCCCGCCCCCCCGCCCCCGCCCCCCCGCCCCCGCCCCCCCGCCCCCGCCCCCCCGCCCCCGCCCCCCCGCCCCCGCCCCCCCGCCCCCGCCCCCCCGCCCCCGCCCCCCCGCCCCCGCCCCCCCGCCCCCGCCCCCCCGCCCCCGCCCCCCCGCCCCCGCCCCCCCGCCCCCGCCCCCCCGCCCCCGCCCCCCCGCCCCCGCCCCCGCCCCCCCGCCCCCGCCCCCGCCCCCCCGCCCCCGCCCCCCCGCCCCCGCCCCCCCGCCCCCCCGCCCCCGCCCCCGCCCCGCCCCCGTACGTGAGAGCTGTGGCAAAGAACTCAAGACCCAGTCCCAGCAGTTTGTAGCACAGTAGTAGCATGCGTATCATGCTAACGTCTATCGTCATGGATTTGGAGACAATGTACGTGACGATGAATGGAGAGAATGTACCTGTCAGGACCCTGCCCAGCCCGGCGGAGCAAGGATGGCTAGGCCTGCAACTACCTATATGGCCTGGTAGGGATCACTGTCTTCTAAGAGGTAATAAGTCACCAAAGAGGGGGGTTGTAATCATCAAGGGTTACACACGGTTGCCCACAGGCCAATATTTCAGTATGTCTTGCATGGGTGTCTTGACATGAGAGCGTGATTACCTGACGACGTGATCATTATGCTTCATCAGACTATGAACAGCTGGTTGAGATGCCGCTGGGGGGCTACATCGGTGCTGTTGGTGCTATCGTTGGCAAGGTCAGCGATGGCCATGCTGCACTGCCGCCAAACGGCCGTGCGCTACGTCCCCAGCCCATACGAGTTCCAAATGAGGCAGGAGAATGCAACATCGTGGGACCTTGACTACTGTCGCGCTTACATCGCCAGTGCACCTGTACGCGCTGCAATCTTAGAGGCTCTGGCTGCAGTGGAGGCATCTGCTCCAGCAACCCTCCTCGACGCGTTCGACAGCTTCAGCAAGTTCGAGTACGAGTACGGTGAGTGTCTTGATGCTCAACAGGGAACAGGGCACAGGGCACATATACACTTCATTGATGCTTGGTTGTCAATGTCGATGCAGAGTGCCCCGATAGCAAGCGACAGCTCGCTGTGCCAATTGAACCTCTTTACGGTGCTGTGCGCCATCCCGCAGCAATCACGTGTAACAGAGAAGGCACAGCCGTCACTGACATGTCACTGATTACGAGTCTCAAACATCTGGTTCTGAGCTCAAACCCACGAGATGCTGCACCAACACACCAGCGGTTTTTGTTTGATCTCGGGGCTTCTCACTGGAATGATTTGTCCCAGTCTGCCTTGATAGGGCTTTACAGCAAGCGGGGTATCTTCTTTGACCGTCACTTGATGTGGGAGGCTGAAAACAACTCTGGCGCGGACGTCATGAAGGATGTGCCTCGCTCTGAGCACCACAGCTGTAAGGCTGGCAGCTCGTCCCAAGTATAAGCTGAGCAGCCCCCATGTCAGGTCATTTGGTGTTCTGAGTACAGATCAGTACTTCAACATCCCAGCAGTGGCTGACATCAATGACCCTGGCAACCCACTCAACATCATCCTGCGTAAGTGATGCAGCATGTACTACTGAATGAGGAGCATACCTAGTCTGGAGCCTCTCTGTGCTCGTGTTTTGTAGGGATCGCCAAGCCTCATGACTTTGTGGCACTAAAGCTGGACATTGACCATGCACCAACTGAGGCCAGCTTCATTCAGCAGATCCTGGACAACCCTGAGCTTTCCAGCCGAGTCGATGAATTGTTCTGGTGGGTTCATCCGTCTTGCATGTCCAATGCGTCGCTCATCTTGTAACATCCCACAACTTGCACGCCTGCCTTGCTGCATCTGTAATACAGGGAGGCCCACTTTAATGTTCCTCCCCTGATCACTTGCTGCTGGCGTGAGGGCGCTGACTTGTCCATGGGCTTTTCCAAGGTGCACTACATCTTCAATCGCCTGCGTGAATTGGGCATCAGAGCGCATGGGTGGCCATGATGCACCTCCTAGCCTTCATGTGTGTTGAGCTGCCATTGTTGTCGATGCATGGCATCACCATGCAAGGTCGGACCGGATACTGGCAGTCCCCATGGTCACATAGCATTTGCCATGACTCTTTGTGTGACTGTGGCTGGCATTGGCATTACTGCAATTGCAGTGTATAGGCTATAGACCATAGGTTCGTCGCCATATACAATACATCATTAGTATTGTAGGTCAGACAGACTGTGAGTTGTTAAGGACTGGGTGCCCAGCGGGGTTGAGATCCACGGCACCACTGTTTTCAAGGGGTTGGGCAGCATCCTGTCCCCCCAAGCTGCCCAGCAGGGTGCCCACATAGATAGATGGGCCTGGGAAGGAGCTGACGCATCCCCACGTCCGCATGGAAGTCACATCACCTCAGCACGGTCGGAACTGTAGCCGCTGCCTCTGCCAAGCCTGACAGTGACAAGCCAGAGGTGGCACTGAACAAGGAGTTTTGGTACTCTAGAAAGGACACCACATTGCTTGGCGTTGGGCTATTCGCCTTGGGCAATGCCATGTACTACGGCCTGCAAGCGACAGGGATGGAGCCTGGGATGGCTGGCAACTGGGTGCAGCTGCTGGTAACCGTGGGCCTGTGTGTTGGCTGGATCTCAACCTACCTCTTTCGAGTAGCTACTAAGGTGGGCAATCACGCCATGGGCTCAGCGCAAGGAATTCTGTTTGCCTGGATGTTGCTTGGACATGCTGATGGCTGTGCTATCAGGAGGTCCAGGGACAATGACGCAAAGGGTTGCAAGCATGTCATGGCATGTCAGTAATTCTGATCACTCCCAGCTGCCATCATCACAGCCCCCTCATTTCTAGGGTTGCTATGCTCTGCTTCAACAGCGGTCACAGCTCAACCCGAGACTTCCGCATAGGCTCAACCTGAATGCAGCAGCTCACAACATTGGCATGTATCAGCACCTCTCT
Source organism: Haematococcus lacustris (assembly GCA_030144725.1). Lineage (NCBI taxonomy): Eukaryota > Viridiplantae > Chlorophyta > Chlorophyceae > Chlamydomonadales > Haematococcaceae > Haematococcus > Haematococcus lacustris. The sequence continues at coordinate 14,532,296 of JASKMD010000006.1, forward strand.
CATCAGCCTAGTGAGCAGCAAATACCAACGCAAAGGCATGTTTAGGTCCTCACCTGAGGGGTGGTGTTTTGTTTGTACCTCCCACACAGATGGTATGGACGCCTACCACCTACACTATTTGCCTGACCCCTAATGTAGTGTAGTCATGTACTCATCTCTCTACAACTTTGGTATCTAATGTGCAAGGTTGCAAGTGGTATTCAATGTGCAAGGATAATGCCAGGTCATAGAGGCATGACGCAGGGTCTTGCAGGGATGCGGGGTATTGCAGTGATGATGCAGACCTATGAAGGATAGTCCCCTAGCCTTCCCCTCCTCCGCCACCCTCTTCTTTCTCCTCTGAGCAGTCCAGAGCCTCCACTACAATCACCTCCTCCCAAACAATCAGTAGCGTTCAGTAGCAGCCTTGCTTCTCCCACCTCCTTCCCAACACAGTCCCTCCCCACTCCACAGCACCACAGCCAGCTATGGAGACGCTGCCAAGTAGGTGCATGGTAACAGCCTCACCCCGGCCCTGGCTCCTCACCCCCGCCCTGCCCTCATCGCAGCCCTGCTGTCTGCCACTGGCCGCACCCACAACCCCTACCCCGCCATCCCGTGCTAGGGCATGCTGGATAGGGATGGCAGCAGCTGCGCAGGCGAGGGTTGCCTGCGTTGCCCACCCGTCTTGTTTCTGCTCCTGAAGACCACTTTCCTCATCATGCCTCTCTCCTCCTCATCCTGTTGCTGCCAGCTCCATTACCAAACCCGATCCTGTCCCATTGCCCTTCTCCTGTCCCTCTCTGCCTCGCCGGCCCCCCTTCCCCTTTCTTCCTAACCCATCTCTGACCCGGCCTTCCTCTACATTGCCGGCCCTATTCATTCCCCAATCCCAATCCTGGAGGTACTACTCTCATCCTTACAGCATTAACCGACGGTCGCACGTGGCATTGCTTCGTTATGGCTTTAAGAGCCATCCAGCTAAAAAGCCTAACCTGCGGCTGGTGCGTAAGACGTGCTGACCCGCGCGGCTCGCCTCCTCGGCGCTAGCAACTGACACGAACCGTCGTCTAGTTCAGAGCTCGAAATGGCGAAAGAGATGACTGCCAGGTGCACTGACTCCAACTCTCCCTCGTTCAGGAAGGCGTAGCTACGTGCAAGGGCTCATCGCTTCTCGTCTCAATACCGTCAATGGCGCAGCGTATGGCGGACACCGGTAGCAGCGCTCAAATGTACTAGCAAATGCTGGGGCGCAGAACGAAAGACCAGAAGCGAGCCATAATCTATACTGATGCGTGCTGAGAGAGAAGGCGCCATATGTTCCTGTTGCTCGCAGCCCCAAAACTACACAGGTTACACGCCCTAGGTTGCACTATTACGTCCACTGATACGTCCACTGATACTGCCACATCAGCGTATGCCACTACAGCTAATGCGCGAAGGCGCATCTCACGCGCCCCTTGGTTAAGCTTCGGCATTTTTGTCGACAACATGTCTGAGTCAGTCTCCAGCTTTGGGAGTGGTGTCTCTGGCGTTGATAAGTGCGTTCCTTCTCCAGCTTCACTGCACGACGGCCAATCCACAACTTTCTACGTTGACCCGCTTGCAGCGTGGAGCCAGACAGCAATGACGCACAGGAGGTGCAGGAGCCAGTGCTCGGGGGACTTTTTGGAGTCTTGTTCGTGAGTGCATGCCTCGGGAAGCAAGGCTGCGTCCAGACCATACTTGACCGTTCTTTTGTCCTTTGCTCGCTTGCAGACTGTGTCAAAGGCAAGACGCATGCGTCTTACTTGCAGCATGACGGTGTTCTTGTAGACCTGTTGTTACCCTTGCTATCCAGTCACTATCCACTCTGCCGTTTTGCAGGAAAAAGCGCCTTCACGTCCATTTGTGATATTTAGGTGTGGTCACCTTACACTGTTATTCCTTACTGTAAGCAGCTTCTAATAGCTTCCTGGGTGACACACGCAGGCTGTTCCTAGACTGGCTTCAGCTCTTCTTGCTCATTGTTAATCCAGCTTATGGGTGGACCATAGACCCAGGCAACAAGTAAGCCGAGGCAGGCAATGCTTGCTACTGCTGTTTTCTTGTTTGCCTGGTAATATCATGCGTGGTGCTGGCATGTGTGCAGGGTGTGGCAGGCATTTTCCTTCCTGTCCCTGAATTACTTCATGTCAGCACGAGGGTGGGTGCTCTGCTATAGCACACAGCAAGCATTGTTGCAGCTAAGAGTGCTGCACACACTTACCTGCCCTACAGGTACACCTTCTTCCTCGCCTGCATGTACATTCTGGCCGTCTGCTTGTTTGCCAACCTTGCGCTATGTATATGGGTGTCACACAGCTTCCAGCAGAACAAGTTCGATCACGTATGGTGAGCATGGCTGGTGTTGCCCATCACAAGTAGATGGAAATTTAGAACAGATAGGTACAGGCTCCAAACATACTGGAGCGGCGGTTCAAGTAGGCTGACAGTTCAGGAAAACATGTTGGCATCCCCATGTAATGTTGGCACCCCCTACCTGCTTTGGGTCGTGTACAGCCTGTCTACTCCTGGTTGGGTTGTGTACAGCCTGGCCTAGCTGAGCTGAGCTGGCATAGCCCACCTCCTGGCCGAGCAGGCCCAAAATTGCCCTCGGAGCTTCTAGCACAGAGCTGATGGCTTGCCCTGATGCTCGTAGGCCCATTGCATGGCTCCGAGTCTTCTCCCTCATCTTCTTCCAAGGTAACAGAGTTTGGAGGTCAAGCTGAAGTCGCTGTCAATGATGCAGCAATATGTCAATGATATGCAGCAATATGTCAATGATATGCAGCAATATGTCAATGATGCAGCAGTAACCACAATGTTTACCTCCCCCTTGGTTATTGCCCGCAGTGCTGGACATCGCCAGTGTCACGCTCTTCCTCATTGCGCTGGACTGCCAGTACTTTGCTGTCCCTGACTCTCAGCTGCACTACAACCAAGAGTTTCCTGATGTTTGTGAGTCATACATCAGCCATGGCTCTAGCTTTAACACAGAAGCAGTCTCCCTGTGCTTCTTTGTTTCACCCTACTTCACCACTAATACACTTAACTTCACATGCTGCCCTTGGCTCCCTGCTGCTGTAGACTGTTGGGGTATGCCTCACATCATCCATGCCAGCGTTGCAGCCATCGCAGTGGGGCTATTTGTGGTGCTGGCCACCATCTTCACAGCAGCAGAGGTTGAGTTGAATCCAGTGAGCCGAAACTTGCTGGGGATGCCACACTCCAGGTGAGTGGCGTGCACCACACATCACTGGCCATTTGGCCAGGCTTTTATATCCACGTTCAGGTCTCGCACATGCTTCTCTGATGCCAAGTGGAGTGCATTCGCAGTCGATCTGCTTGCGCTGCATGTCAGGGTGGAGGTGCTGGGATTCTGCATCAAGATGCTGATGACAGCCGCCTCTGTCTTTGTCAACGGCCTCACCTGGCTCAGCGTCATCTTCCTAGTGGGCTCCTTCTTTCTCGTGTACCTCTAGTGAGTGGCTGACCCACTGATGCTCAGGCTGCTCCCGCTGCTGCCTACCCCCAGCCAGCCGACCAGTCAGGCTGAACTCACCTAGATCACTCTTGATTAGCCTACTGGCAGCAAGCCGACCAACTAAACTGATGTGACCAGTCAGGCTGAGCTTACCCAGCTTGCTCTTTGTTGCTTGCATGTGCGCTGCAGCCTCAAGTGGCTTCCTCACCTGCATGCTACCATCAACCATATCCGTGTGGCCACCTATGCCTCCATCTTGTATGTTGCACTGCTGTTCATCATCCTGGCCTACGCACCAGGCGTGGATCAGAACAACCCCAAGGAGGTCAGCGATTTCAGGTGAGTAGCCAGGCAGAGGCCACTCAGGCTGCACCAGCTCTACAGAGAAGCACTGGTGAGCACCCTGCACCTCACCCCTTCCATTCTCACCAAGTCTGCACTCTTGCCTGCTGCTGCCTGCTCCTTATCCACAGCTCTATCATGACCACCCTCCTGTGGGCGGGCTTCGTGCCCGTCGGCCTGGCTGGCGCCATTGCGTCCTACCTGCACACCCAGTACTGGACAGTCACGGTGGTGGGCAAGTTCAGGTAAGCCAGAGTGCAGATGCGACACTGTTGCACTGCCTCACCACACCAACTCCAGCAGTCTCCGTCTGTCATCGGAACTCCGCTAGCGGTCACACCGGTCTATAGCTGGGAGTGTGATGCATGGTGATGTGTATTGGTGCGCTCCCCATTCCATTGCCGCCTCCTGCTCCCTCTTTTATTTCCGCTGCTGCTGCTGCTGCTGCTGCTGCTGCTGCTGCTGCTGCTGCTGCTCTACAGGGACGCTGACCCTGAAGCCAAGCTGAAAAAGATCCACCCCTTCATCGACCCTCGCCAGGTGGAGATTGCATCCCGCTGCTGCCGGCACTGGGTCGATGAGGACACCCTGGAGCCCGACGGGGTGGTGCTGGCAGAGCGCATCATCTCAGCCGGCAAGCTGCTCATGCCACACCAGCCCTACATGGTCATCTGGTGAGGAGTCAAAGCTGGAGTCTGGTTCAGGGCTTTTTGTTTGGCTGCGGTGCTTCAGGGTGGGTGCTACCTGCCCTGCTTGCCTTGGGTGCCAAATAACGAGCAACATCTGGCAAAGGACTGGCACTTCTCTTGCCTCTTCTAATCAATGCCTCTTCTAATCAATAGCTGTCCTTCATGCTTTGGTCACGCAGGTACTCCAGTTTCCTCATTGATGTGCAAGGCTCGTACCAGAGTGGCTATGCAGAGCTTCAGGTGGGGTCAGGCACAGTTTGCTTGTGTGAGTAACTCATTCTAACGACTTGGACATTGTGCTGCAGTATGCCAAGAAGGCACCCAACCCCAGCCTGCTGGAGCGCTTCTGCATCTTTGTGCGCGACCAGGAGCATGCTCAGAAATCTTCAGCTGCATCCAGTGGTGACAACGCCAGTGTAGACTTGGTACGTCACCTACACCAACATGCATATGATGCAAGCAAGGCAACTGTATTGGCGCTGCTTCCTGTACTCATGCCTGGGCTATGCCACCTGTAAAGGTGTCTCATTCTGTAACATACACCACTCTGTCATTTGTGCAGGTGTCTTATGTGGAGTTTCAACGCAACTACAGGTATTCGCCAGGGCGTAGCATTGATGAGCGATGATGGCATGCACGTCAGCGCACATGACCAGCATTGCTGTTGTGTGCCAAGCACTGCGTGTCCGCTGTAGTCCTGCCCCTGCCACTACCCTGCAGGCTGGCAGTCAAGCTGCACACAGATGCTTTGCTTGCCAAGCGGACCTTCTGGGAGACCCTGCTCCATGCCAATGTCACCTTTGACAAGCTGTCCAATGCTGTAGCTCGTATTGAAAGCACCGTGAGAGCTTCAGACCGCATGTACAAGCAGGTGTGTGCTGGACCTCCACCTCCTAGCCTCATGCCCCTGAGACCTGCTCTAGTGGTCAAGCAGGCATATGAGCTGTCCGTGCTCTTGGTCTAGCAGGCATAGCAAGCTGTCCGTGCTGTTCTTGCCTTCGTTTTCGCCGTTGGTTCCTTCGGTCGACCATGGGTGTGCATGCTTACTTCTGGCCCTCAATGCTCAGCCCCATTGCTCTTGCTTCTGAGTTTGAAGTGACCACTTCATCGCCAGCTTCTGGTCCCTGTCAGGCAATGCCATGCCCTGCGCACCGCTTTGTTGCAACATGCTGTGTGTGGCATTGCCCGCAGGTGCTGTCCCGCCACAGCAACAGCGTCAAGGTACTGCAGCTGTACGTCAAGTTCCTGCAGGGCGTGCGTAGCGACCCCTGGTCAGCAGCTCGCTGGGCGGCAGAGGCTGAGAAGCTACAGAAGCTGGAGGAAGAGGCGAACGAGCGGGCGGTGTTTGGCGGGGGGCCCCAGGGCAACAGCCTGCACAATCACGACGATTCCAAGGTGGCTGCATTAGCTGTTGACCCTCACCCATGAAGAGCAGTGTCTGTGCATCAGCATAGTCCTGCCTAAGGCTAGGTTCAACACAGCTTCACTGTGTCTCTGCAGCCTTATAACTCTCAACCAACGAAGTTCCCACACCATCCGTTCACCTTGCCAGCCAGTGCTGCCCAGTTTCCTCCCTAATCTGTCATTGCTGCTGGTTGTCACCTGCAGGGTGTCATCATCATGGGCGCTAACTGCCTGGTCCGCATGATCAATGACGTAAGTTGTGATGGTGTAGGACAATGCTTGTGGCCAAGGGTGCTAAGGGCCTGAAGTTAAAAAAGCCTGGAGAAACCTGGGGATGAATAGCTGATGGCCATGACTGTCTACGTTCATGAAGCTCAGCTGAGTAACTGCGTGTGCCTCACAGGTGGCTTGTGGCATCCTGGGCTACACCAACAAGCAAGAGGTCCTGGGGAAGAATGTGGGTTACAACAGCAAACACACTTGAGTTTTTTTTTATGATGTGCACTTGACACTGTATATATGCCATGCTGGGGTGGCTTGCTGTTGTTTGTGCAGATTAACGTCATCGTCCCGCCTCCCTTCTCACGTAATCACAACAACTACGTGCGCAACTACATCCAGACAGGTAGCTCATGTTGAACTCAACAAAGCCACTTGCTGAACGCAGTGTGTTGAAGATGACCTACGCACGGTCTGGGCCTTCCTCTGTCATGTCATGTCTGTATGCCAATGCATGCAGGCAAAGCCAAGATCCTGGACCAGCTGCGCGAGTTTGTTGCACTGCACAAGGACCGCTATGTGAAACCAATCTCAGTAAGGCCACAGGAGATAACTTGCAGCCATGACACCGTGCAGCAGCAGCTGCATGACATCATGGTCTTTGCTTGGTATGCAGGTCTTCGTGACCAAGGTGTCAGGCATTGGGGAGGACAGTGTGTTCATGGTGGGTGCATGTGCATCTGCAGGCTGAGCCTCTTGCAATCCAGTTTCGCAGCTGAATGTGTGTATGTGTGTGTGCGCCGAGTCCTTACCTCTGTGGCTGAGAGTGTGTGTTGCCTGTCTCGCAGGGGGTGTTTGCAGAAATCGTCTCTCCCCACAACGTCGCCATTGTCTGGGTCATGGTGAGCAGCACTGTTCAGCTGCAATACTGACAAGGCACTGACAAGGCACTGACCATGCTGCAGCACCACAGCTTGGGCCTCATATAAAGCCAACCTCCCAGCGCTACACCATGAATTGCCTACAGTATAGGTAACATCAGTTGGCCTGCTGTTTTTTTTGCAGGGTGGTGGTCAGGTGCTGTCCTGTGACGGCACGTTCACCGACTGTGAGTGGGCCGAGACACCATAGAAGCGTACTATGCAATCTGACTGAGCCATCTTGCCCCTATCCTCGCCAGCCCCACATTGCTCCACCACCTCCCAGTTGTCGCCCAACTACCCAACCACCCAGGGAGGGTTCAGCTCAGCCACACATACATTTGTGTACATTTGCTTCTCAGCTTGTCTGTCAAGCTTTTCTACTGGCTGTGCAGGGCTGGGCTACAAGCAGGAGGACCTGCACGGCAAGCCAGTCACAGACCTGGTCCTGCAGCGGCAAGAGCTGGAGCAAACACTGATGCAGGTCAGGCCGCACCCCAGCAGCATGATGATTAGTTTTCTGCACAAGATGGTTCAAGGCCATCGCTGCCAACATTCACCTGTCATGTGACCTTTAAATGCTGGCGCAGATGAAAGCTGAAGCAGCCAACGCGGCTCGCACCAAGGGTGCTGTCCAATCAGTGTGGCAGATGCAAAACCTGCAGGTCAGAGCCGCTGGGCATGCTGCTGAGCTGTTGGTACTTCACAGCCACACCATGCAAGCCACATGCCAGCAACCCGAGCCAATTCCTGTGCCATCCCGGCCAATTACACATGATCTGCTGCCTGCTGCCTCAGATGCGCCACTTCTACCTTGACGAGGTGGTGCAAGTGGATGCTGAGATCAAAGTTGGCGGCATCAATGAGACCGCGCTGTATGTGCTGACGGTGCGTGGCTGCAGATATATACACACATGGGTGATCACAGCTCACAGAGTGATCACAGCTGCTGTGTCATGCCCATGTCCAACATTGAGGACCCATTGGGAGGAACCAATGGTGCAAGATGCTCTTGCCAGCATTAAGACTGCATGGTCTCTTAATGAAGTGAATGGGTGCAATGGTGCAAGCCTAGGTGCAAGCTCTTGCCAGCATCAAGGCTGCATGATTTGTTTATGAATTGAATGGTGGCGTCCATGATTGCTGCAGATGCGGCGCTCCACAGACGCATCTCAAAAGCTGATGGTCACTGACAGCCGGGGCCGCATCCTGCACGTGACCAAGCACCTAGCCACTGACCTCAATACCACTGTGTCCAAACTGCAAGGAGGGGGTGCAGCACATGCCTTGGATGCCTTGCTCCCCCAGCCATTCATGCGCATTCACCACCAGGTAAGTTATCTTCCATCACTGCTTCCATGACCATCACGACCCCTAGCACTCATACAAGGCGCAGAGCAATCAACCATAGCAACGCACCTAGTCACAACTGCTGTGAGGTAATGTGGTGGAGTAGTGGGGCCAACACAGTGAAATGATGGGCCTGATACGCCCTCGTTTGAGGCCACCCACCCCACCCTCATTATACAGAGCTAAGAGCAACCATTTTTTTCCAAATGCCGTGTGGTGATGGTGGTGACGGGGTCAAAACGCTGGAATATTGTGCCTCAGCTGGCCTCTGCTGACCTGTCCACAGTGGTACCAGGACAGGCCTGAGGAAATCCCGCCCTGGAGCTGCCGCTCCGGCCTCAGCATCTATCTCCCCTCCAGCACAGCGCAGGGAGCCATGCCGCGCCCATACTCCCTCGGCTTCACACGCCGGGTGAGAGTCTGTGCAGATGCTCACTGTGCCTGCTGGCGCTGCCTTGTGGTGATGTCTGCATTTCAATGGTCAGTTCTGGACAGTATCCTGCACCGCTGCAGTATTGCAGGGACCTCAGACACATCCTACACTGTACAGGCATCTGCTTTGCACTCCTCATCACTGCTGCAGGAGGTACCAGGCAAAGATGCGCTGAATGTGGTTACCATGACTGACCGGACTGAGCAGCAGGTGAATGGCATGGCTGGAGCTGAATGCTATGCTGCCTGCTCACGTGCAGTCGTGATATGTTGTTATGCACAGTAGGGTAGTACAGTAGTACTTACCTTGCCTTGCCGCTGGCTATGCTCCTCAGGTGCTGGACGAGCGCCGCCTCAGTCTCGTGCTCAACAGCAAAGGCCTGGTCCTTCAGGCTGGCGACTCCACCAGCAGCTTATTTGGGTTTGAGCCCACAGCCCTGGTGAGCGCACAAAACTCATGCAGGCTCAGCACCAATACAACCCTGCCGGCTCCCTAGCACCCTATGCAGCACCCAATACAGGCATGCTCACACATGCTCCTTCTTAAATAGACCTGCTATGGATTGCCGGCTGTCACATGCGTCCATTTCTTATGTGACATAGCAACATTGGTAGGTAAGAAGGTTGAGTCATGGTGTTGATGGCATCCATGCTTGCAGGTGGGTGCCCACTTGGCTTATGTCGTTGATGTTCTGCGGCCCAGTGCTGGAGATGGCACCGGCATTGTGAGCATGCTGGATGATGAGCTCAGGGCTGGCCAGGTGCTGATGCACATGGCTGAAAGGTAAGAAACGCTGCCCAAGGGAGCAGAGCGATATGCAAAAACCAACCCCATCATGTCCCAATGTTGCCTCCTATTTGAATCCTTGTCAGAAGCCGCTGTACACCTGCAGCCAACTGCCCTTTCTCTGCAGCTCTTTGGCAGTCAGGCTTGGGTGCCACAGCTCCTTGTTCCTGGCGCCTGTTGTGGGCAGGTCGTATGCCAACCCAGGCGCGTCCTGGCGTGTTGGTGTGTCCCCCATCATGGACCCAGTGCAGCTGGCTGCCCTAGGGCCCATGGGAATGGCCATGATGGCCAAGAAGACAGTGCCAGCCGTCATGACAGTGGAAGCCCATCTGGAACAGCCGTTCCTGGATGGTGCCAGGGTGCAGCTGCCTCCTGAGCTGCTCCTCAAGGTACACCTGCACCTGCACATCTGTACCTGCACCTGCACACCTGTACCTGCACATCTGTACCTGCACCTGCACACCTGCACCTTGCAGTGCACTGGCACTCCTGAGCTGGTACACCACTGGGCACTGAGGCTGTACACCATTACACCATACATTTGCAGGGCACAGGGGGCAGCTGGGGCTGTAATCGGCTGGACAGGCAGTGCCAGGCGCCATGGCAGAAGCAGGGTAGTGTAGCTACTGAGGTGATGGTGCTGTCAAGCAGGAACATGTAGTCAGTGTGACAATGTGGCAGAGCCTGTCATGCTCAGTCCAGGGCTGACCTCCCCAGGTGGGCCTACACATGCGCCTATGGAGACACCTGGTGTGGTGTGGTGTGGTGTCACCGTGTTGTCTTAGTGTTGGTGTGGGTGTGAGTGTTTGTATTGTTGTTGGTGGTGTGCAGGTGGAGCTGTGGCGCGCGGACCTGCTGTCAGGCGTAATTGAGCTTGACACCCAGGGCAACGTGGTGCAGCTAGGCATCAAGGACCAGCCCATCTACAGCCCCCACCTACTGCTGGGTGTGCCTACCTCCATGCTGCAAGGAGCAGCCATCGCCTCAATCCTACCTGTACCCCGCGGCAATGAGTTGGGAGCAGGTGTGAACTTGAGATGACCTACAGCCTTGCCATGGCATTGCATGGCTAGAACAAGATGGCTAGAACAAGATGGCTAGAACACCCACCTTCACTAGTCCCTGTCGACCAAAAGCATCGTTGCTTACGTCATACTGCCCTTCAGACTGCTTTACAGGCTGCCCTTTGTGCTCACGTCACGGCTGGGGACACGCACCTTTACATTTCTTGTCGCTACCCTTCCGCTTCTTCTTAGCCATCACGCGATGCGCAGTGCGACGGGCGGTGGCCTTTTCAAGCAACTTGGGTTTCCCGTGAAAAATACAAAAACAATTTACCATGACTGGCGATGCCTTCGTATTTGCAATTATGAACAGCCCAATGGTATTACTGGGCCTACTGCTACTATCCAGTCACTATCCTATGCTGCTACCTATGACCTTTAGACAGCCTTTTAGACTGGTCAACTGGTATCAGGCCCTGCTGACTACAGGCAAGGCCCATCTGGAGGCTCTCTTCACAGAAGGCTCCATGGGCAAAGCCGCCGCAAAGCCTGGTGCTGGGCGTCCTGGGCGAGGCGGCATTGCCAGAGGCGGCTTTACCCGGCGCAGGGCCGTGGGCCCTTTGCACCACATCAAGCTGCCGCATGGTACAGATCAGTGTTTTTTTTTTAACGCTATATATAGCGATCGCTATAAAAAGCGACATTTCAGAGGGCTCCGTGCGCTATGGATTGGACCCCTTGGGGACTGCGCTATAGCGCATCGCGTTATAAAAAGCGAACTTTGTACTGCAGCCGCAGCTCGGCTAAGAGCCGCAATTTGGATAAGCGCCGCAGTCCCGATGGCTGAGGGCCGTGCCCGCCGAGGGTATAGCGATGGTGCCTACTTACAAGCCAGGGCACACGGTAACAGCAACAGGTTTTAGGACAGCTGGCTCACTGGCGATCGCCCACTGTGGCTTACAAACCAAGGGCTCGATGCCTCAAACCAGTACAAGGCGCGCTGCGAACGCTGCAACAAGAGCTTCAACTGCAACTTGCATACCACCACCTGGTGCTGACCTGGGCTGGTGCTGACCTGAGCTGACAGCCTTCACCAATGTGGCAGGACCTGGCAGCTGCCTGGTGTACAACGGCTCTGGCCATTTGGCATTGCAGCCGCATGGGAGTGGCAGTATGATAGTGCAATCAGATGAGGCTGACAGTGACAGTGAGGATGAGGAGGAGGTAGGAAGCAGGCAGGCAGCAGCAGACATGGAGACAACATTTGGTGAGAATGAGGAGGAGGAGGAGGAAGGCAGTGAGCTAGGCAGTGAGCCGGTGCAGCTGTACGCCATCCCCCCAAAAGGGCGCCGGGCTGCTTTAGTGCCGACTTGTGACTTCCAGCAGCATGTCGACAGTGCCAAGCAGGAGCTGGCAGCAATAGCAGATGCTGTGGTACGTGACCTACACAACCGCTTCCTCCCACCGGAGCATGCCAAAGGACCGGCTGTTGTGTACGCCCACTACTGGGACAAGCAGCCCAGCGATGAAGACTTCCTTGAGCGCCTGGCCATTGTCAAGGCCCGGTACTGCATGGACGCGACCCTGGCTGACGGCCAATTGGCGCCAGCCTTGTTGGACCAGCTAAAGCTATCTGCCCAGCAATCAACATTTGTGGAAGTCATGCGCTGCCAAGCTGAACACCGTGTGGAGCTAAGCTCAGCAGCAGCCAACCCAGCCAAGGAGACCACCAAGCTGTGGCGCTACCTGGCTGGCCAACCCATCACTAAGGCTGACATCTTGGAGTACATCAAGCTGGCAGAGCTTGCTCTGGTCATGACACCAGGCTCAGTGGAGGAGGAGCGCATGTTCTCAGCCATGGCTTACCTCAAGGATGACACCCGCAACAGGCTGCAAGAGTGCCACTTGAATGTGTGCGCCCGTGTCTTCAGCAGCAATCAATTTGATTTTGACACATTCCCAGATGAGCGTGCCATTAGCAAGTGGCTGGATAACGCTGCTGTGTGTGGGCGCTACCCGCCTTTGATTGGGCCAATTGCTTTATTTTTTGTTGTGCGCTATGGGGCCCAATAGGGTCGCGCTATGAACATGACAGTCCCAATCTGAGCCATGACACTTTGTGCTATGAAATTGGAAAGAGGCCAAATGAAAAAAAAAACACTGGTACAGATGGAGCTGAGCTGGAGCTGCAGGTGCAGGCGGTTGTGAAGCAGGACGTGGGCACTGGCTGCTCCCTGTACCTCATGCTCCATGTGGAGCAGGCCAGGTGAGGGGCAGAGGCAATAACAGTAAACACGTGAGCCCCCAAATTTGAAAGAGGTTGGTCTCGGGCATGCATGCAGAAAGAGGCTTACTCATCTGTTCCCTGGCAGCCCTATCAGGCAGTCAACGCCATGTGTTGTGTGGCCATGTGTTGTTGCACTCTCAGGATGGGACGTGACGACTTCGCCACCTGGATCTGGGGCTCTCCCAACCCCTCCTTGCTTGTGAAGAAGGCCACCCACCGGCGCAGCAGCATGGTCAGCACTGAGGGAGGTGGCAGCTTGTATGCTTCCGCAAGCTACCGCAACAGCATGCCCAAGGACGCCACAGATGCCATGCAGTCTGGCCACATGCCCGGTGTCGGGTTTGGTATAGGCCCATCCCGTCTCAGCAAAGATCATGCACGTACAGACTTGCATGCCTCCTTCATGCCTACTGGGCCCCACAGCAGCAAGCCATCTCGTCTGTATCAGAGTGGCCTCCCTGAGCACCTTGAGGCATCTGGCTCCAGAGCTGCTGCCGGGCCACCGGCCTGGGACATCAAGTCGGCCGTGGCCAAGGCATTGACAGATGCTGACGCCTTCCCACTGGCAACGTATCCAGATGAGCCTGGCACTCCACCCGACCCTGCTGGCACCGATGGCACCCACATTGTTTCACGGCAGGCAACGAAGGAGTTGGAGGTGAGCAGCTGCCTGTGTAGGGGAGCGTACTTGACAGCCTTCAGCTTTATGAATGAAGGCTCGTGGCACTAGGTTGCCTCAGGCACAGTCGTGCTAGGATGAAGGCTCATGGCGCTAGGAGCACTAGGCACTGAGCAGGGCACAGCCTACTGACTGACTGCTGACTGACACGTTACATGTGACTGCAGGAAATGCCCTCCAGCCAAGAGGCACAAAAGGTCGCAAATGAGACCGAGGTGGAACAACTTCAGCCGTGGGAGCTCCCGGAGCAGCACTCATCGAGTCGGCCGTCAAGTGCCCTGAACAAGCATCTGTCAGCCACACAGCCCGTGGCTCCTGAGGTACTGTCATGCTTTGCCTAATCAAATGCCTGGTTATCGCATCCTTGCCAGCCTTGCCATCCCTGACAGCACACCCTCGAGCACGCTCACAGGTAGCTACCGGCAATCCAGGGCCCCGAGGTCTGCGCAACCAGAAGAGTGCCAAGCAAAGCATGAAGAAGAGGGGTGATGATGCTGGGGACACGAGAGAGATAAGAAAACTGGACTCTGCAAAGAAGCGTGGCAACCAGGTTGTGGTGAGAATATATTCTTGTCTCACAGCAGCAGGCTCTTATGGCCCCGCATGCCCCCAGTCCACCTCTGCAGCACACACAGCTGGTCTTGCTTTGTGCATTGATTGTTGCTCATGTCCAGCCCGCACCAGCTCCCAAGGAGGCGGACAGTGACGCGGAGAGTGACCAAGGTGGCTTGAAGCCGGGCGGGAAGCAGCGCATTAATGACTGGATGACGTCTGTGACACAGCCAGGTGTGACAACAGAAGTGTAGTGTGCCACCCTAGCCTGCTGCCCCATTTACTTGTAGGATTAGCTTATATTGTGTAGCACTGAGTGTGTACTGCATGCCACTGCACATCACGGCAGGTGCAGGCTCTGAGCCAAGCAGCAGCTCTGACTACAGCGATGAGGAGACGGCACATGATGAGGATGGTGCCAAGGACCAAGAAGAACAGGAGGAGGGCTCTGAGGCTGGTAAGTGGCACTGCGCTGCTCGCGCACTTTGTGCCCACGATTGGGATGGGACTTGAACTTACTATCTCATTGCCTCCCCTGTGTGATGGCATGCAGCTGAGCTGGATGAAGCAAGCACCTCAGTGAACGACTTCAAGCGGGGCAAGCGGTTGAAGAGGATGGCCAAGACCCTAACAGGACCTCAGGTAAGACCTAAGCCTTGTAGTCCTAGTCTGGGCCAAAGCAAGCTAGAGCCATGTTGACTGACCCCGCTGCTGACTACCTGCCTGCAGGCAATGGGCTCAGTGTTCAAGCTCAAGGCTGTGGCATGGGGCATGGTGGCAATGCTGCTGGTGGTGGATGTGAGTGCATGCCTGCTTACTTGCATGCCACATGAATTGTGAATGCTGCAACATGAACACTATGGTTGTGTGTATGTGTGCATGCGTATGTGCAGCTTGCAATGTTCGTCATGTTTCTCACGCTGGCCAAGAAGCAGGTGAACACTGATCTTGCCTACTGCAGCCCGTTGCGCAGCTCTGCTCAGCTGGCTGGACTGCCTCTGCAACTCTGGCCTCTGACCGTGCAACAATACTCTGACTCTATGCAGGCGGCACAAGTCACAGACCTGCAGAACTCAGGGCTTGCCATCCACCGCGTCCTGCAATTGGCTATTGCAGTCTCGTGAGTGCTTGGGTAGGGGTAGCAAGGGGTAGGGGTAGCAAGGGGTGGGTGTGTAGGGGGGTTGGGAGGTTCTCTGGGTGTGATGATGTTCATAGTTCACAGCTTGTGGCTCACTATTACTGCAGATCCTTGCAAGTACTGTACCCTGGTGTAACCCCGCCCACGCTGCGCCATATGGGCAGCGCTGTGGCCGAAGACATCTTGTACCAGCTGGATGTGCTTGGTAAACGTACATCCCAGCTCGACAGCTTGCACAGGTGCGATAGCAAAACGTCCCCTCGCTAGGGGTGGTGTTTGCACGTGGTGCGACGTTACACCACGCTTTCACCACTACATTCAACCCTTCTCTCTTGGCAAACGAGGGATGCTCCTTGTGTCGCTCAGGGGCATCTACCGTGGGTTCAATGAGCAGCGCCGCTTGACTGCCAACTATGGCATCCGAGACATCTGGTGAGTGCGATAATGCTATGCGTCACGCATACTGCTGTTGTTGGCTTGGACTTGTACAATGCGGCATGTTCCAGCTTGGCATGCCGCATTGTCAAGGCAGGCATCTACGTGCCATCATCTGTGTTTTTTTCTGTATGTTTGCCTATGTGCAGGGAGCAACCACTGCTGAACCTGTCCTACTTCTTTGACATGGGCTCTTACATCAACGGTGACCTCGAGGTAGGCCATCAAGTCTAACCACACAAGTAGCAACAACGGCCATCAACAGTGTCAGGGAGAGCGGCAAACAGCCTTTGCACAACCTTGTGTCTGCCCACATGCCTAGCACCCCTGGTGTTTCCCCTTGCTATGCAGGCTGTTGGCCTCTGGGATGCTGGCAACACGTAGGTTTGTTTGTGCTGCAATCTTCATGGCAACATTCACCTTATGCTATGCGTTGATGCTTTGTGATATCATCATAAGTACTGCATGGCCGAATGACGTGATGCAGGTACATACTCCAAGCGAGGGACATCATGCAAAACAGCATGGTAGGTGTCAGGGGCCCTGCATCACATCAGGGTGAGCATGATCTCTATGGACACTCTTGATGAATGAGACTTTTGCTATGGTTTTCCAGGCCCTGTACGGTGCTAACACCAGTGCTGGACGCGCTTTCACCAGGGATCCCAATGTCATGGCGGTGGTGAGTTACGCTCACCTTGCTTGCATGCTTTAGGGCTTGTCACCATTGTCCCTGTCCCTGTCCTATTTGCCTCACCTTGTCGTGGTTGCAGCTGTATGATGGGCCACATCAGATGGTTCCAGCTTACATCAAGACCCTGGATGGCCTCATGCTTCAAGCCATCGCTGACAGCAAGAAGGTAGGTGGCACCCTCCCTTGCTTCCTTCCCTGCTTGCTACCCTGCTTGCTTGCTACCCTGCTTGCTTGCTACCCCTTCTTGTCTGCTAAGAGATGTACCTGCATGCCGAATCCTAGACACTCCTCACCAACCTCCCCCCTGCAGGTGAATGATGTGCAACTCATCATCTTGGCCGTGGAGGGGGTGGTTATCAGTTGCACCGCCATCCTGGTCATGTGGATCCTCAGCAGCAAGGTAAGCTGACCTGCAGGGGTTGTGTACAACAGTGGATTTTATTGCGTAATACGTAACGATCGGATCCAAAAGCTTGTTTTCTAGGCCTGGCTTTCGTTACCAAACGGACCCTTGCGTTGGCTGGCTGCTTCGTAACCGAAAAATATCTTTTTGTGTATACTATTTATTTGGCATAAAGAATGCTGCGATACTGTTTTTTCGTGACCTGTCGGGACCAATTGCGTAACCAGCCATGTTATGGTCCTGGACCCCTCGTGACCAGCATCAGCTTGGCTGTTTTGGGGGAAAAAACACAGGTGTACAATACTGTGTACCATGCTGGACCTCTGTGGCTTGGTGGCTCATTGCAGGTGGTATTCAGACGCTACACCATCTACTCCGTGTTTATGTTGGTCCCGCACGGACTCATCCGAAGCCTGGCCACCAAGTCCATTGAGCTGGAAGAGGGGGCTCAAGAGGAAGATGCGGAGGTGGGCTAAGTGTGCGTGGGGGTCATTGGCAATGACTAAGGGTGGGCTTGCCCTGACCAATGACATGTTCACACATCCCTGTGTGCAGGGTGGGGTGGAAGATGATGGAGTCGGAACTGCTCAACCAGGCGCCACCTCAGGCAATGATCTGGGTGCTGATGAAGAAGGCGGTCGCAACAACAAGCCAGGCTGGAAGGCAGGGGGAGGTGTGAGAATGGCGTTGGCCAGTCGTCAAGGTGTTTCTGGTAAGTCAGGCAAATACTAGGAGCAGTAGTCGGGTGTACAAAACACCGACCGTTTACGGATTCTTGCTGTGATCAAGCTCACCTTATTACTGCGGTATTTCTGCGGTTACAGGGCCCATCATGGAGCGCAGCATGTTCCAACGCATGCTGGACAAGCTGATGTTCTGGCGCCCACCACCACCTGCCAAGCAACAACAAGCTGTAGGGCTAGGTGGCCAGACACGCCGCTTGCAGCAATCTCCCACCGCTGTCTTGTTGATAGTGTAAGTGCCCAAGTTACTCAAGTTATTGAGCTACTGAGCTCAATGTACTCCAAGCAGTGACCACGATGCTTACTGTATTTTAGTGGTTGCGTTTTGCAGGTGGCCCTTCATCGCGTGGGCCATGTTCCTCATCCTGGTGGCAGCAATAGTGGGTGCTTGCTGCTTGCGTGCTTAACACTTGTATCCTCTAGACCCCAGCACCCTCAGCATATCTCGTGCGCGCTGTGGCTACTGCTCTGCAGGGCTATACACAGCTGTCTGCCGTCACATCCCCTATCGCTGTTGGTAATGTAAGTCTCTGCCACAGCCTCAACTTTAACCCCCTAGAGGCATGGTTGTGTTGACACCCTATGGTTCTGGTGTACTGAACATTAACATGACCCCAATGTTGATGCCGTCTTGAGCACTGCTTTACTGTTGAGTGCAGATTGGCCAGTTTGTCAAGTTCCGCGCCAAGATGGTCATGGTGAGTGCCTTGTTTGATCATGTTGTCTAGGGTGAGCACCTTGATTGGCCTGTTCATGGTGTGCCAATGGTGATGGTGCTGCTTTCCTTGCAGTACTACAGCCAGCGCTTGGTCTCAGGCCCCTACATCTACAGCTCCCATGGGCCCAACAACGCCACACTGTACCCACTGGGAGGCCCCAGCTCGTCAGACAAAGCACACTACCGCCTAGCCCTTTCCGAGCATTACGACGCCCTGCGCAAGGAGTATGACGCTTTGCTGTGAGTGGCACTTGGCCATACGTTTGTTCACCCCTCACCTGTTCACAGCTGCATGTGGCTGTCCTCTTATGGCATCAGATCTGCTGTTACACCTGTTACTCATGCCAGCTTCTGGGATGCGTGTAGGTATGGGAAGGACGCTCCGCTTGTGATCAATGACACCAGTGACCACTTCCAGCTGGCCACACAGGGCATGTGAGTGGATCCCTGCAAAGCCAGTCAGTCAGCCATTCTTCCAGTCTGCAACGCAGCTGGTCAATAACCTTTCTTAGTCAAGGTCATGCCTCTGACCAAGGCTTGGCTTGCACTGGCATAATGTGCAGGATGTTCTCCCAAGGATCAAAAACCTTGTATGGCATGACCGGGTGCATGGCTGAGGACCTGGATGACTGCCAGCCTCCCACCAGCCCCTACTATGCAGTGAGTGGCATGGCAATGACAAGTCTGTCACATACAGCCTCATTTGTCGCATATAGCCTCTCATATAATATGTATTCAGTCCATCTCATTAGCTCATGCTGCTGCTGTATCCCTGGCTCACCTGCAGTTCGTGAATCATGGGCTGGACCAGGCAATGAAGCAGGTGTGAAAGCTATCAATATCTCATGTGTTTCATGGTGTTTCACTCCTACCATCATGCCCTTACTCATGTTGTCTTGCCGTGCAGTTCTTTTACTCTGTCGAGTCCCTGCTTTTGACCACTGATGATAACCTGCTGAGTCTCAACAACCCGGCGTTCAAGTTCATCTTTGAGGCAAGTCTCTTAGCCTTGTTCTGACCTGGCTATATGCCCTGTGTTATATGCCCTGACCTGACCTGAATTGTTCTGACCTGGCTATATGCCCTGTGTTGACCTTGTTCTGACCTGGCTATATGCCCTGTGTGTATGCCTGCAGTGCGGCAATGCGGACGTGACTGGGGGCCTGGTGCTCCTGAGCAATGAGTACGACGCATATGTGAGTAATGCATCCGCACCACTTGTGTGGCCTAACTTGTTCGACTGCCCTGAACCACATCCCTCAGAGCCCTATGAGCTTGTCTATGAGGGCTCATTTTGTTTGTTTGGTTTTGCAGGTGCAACGCGTGTACCAGGAAGCTGTAACGCTCCACATCATAACCTTTGTGAGTGCTGGCTTCACCAAGCTTGGTAACCCCTGTCGTAAAGGTGTCAAACCACCATCATGAATGCCTCTCACTCTCCGTAGACCACTGCCCTTTGCGGTTGAGATGTAGAGAAACAATATGTCCCTATAGAAAACAACCCAGAGGACCTCTATAGAAACAGTTCCTGTCCCTGTCCCCGCTGCTCCTGCCGGTAATACAACGGCCGACCGTCTACCGTGCCCATGATATTGCATGCCAGCGCGTAAGACCTCATAAGCCATGGTTGAGCCGACTACAAATGCCGTCCGTTCCCTTGCAGGTCATGTGTTGGGTGGTGTGCCTGGGCTTCCAACTCTTCATCATGCGCCCCTACTCTACCCGAATCATAGTGGAGAGCAAGCGCATCGCAGAGCTGTTGTCCAACCTGCCCACGGAGCTAGATGTGGAGGCCCTGGTGTCCGGGGCCCTGCAGACTCAGGCAGGCAGCGACCCGCAAGCCACCATGGCTGCTGCTGTGGCTGCCAAAGAAGATGCTGCACTAGCTGCCCGGGAGGCTGGCAGCAAGAGTGGGCACCTGCGCAGAGCTTCTCTAGATGCTCCTCCACCCACCAATGCAACGAGCAGGCGGGCCTCTATGGAGGGATTTCCCATGGGAAACCACACCAGCGCTTAAAGTGCCATGTGCAGCATAGCACTGCTTCATTAAACTGCCAAGGAATAAAGGGATGAAGGCATCTTCCCAGGGTAGTACCACGTGACTATGGGCGAGGGTGGCAGCCACACCTCAAGTGCTGTTGAAAATCCTGTCACGCTGCGGAATGTTTGGCATTTTGAGGCATGCATCAGGCATACCTTAATGCACACATGCATTGCCATCACCACATCTTGCCCAGGTGCATCCAGCATGGTGTCGCTGTGGACCCCACACATCACTACACAACATCGCATGAGCTTGTGTGTCATGAACACTTTTCGAATCTTGTTCATAGGGTGAATGTGGGTTCATTGTGAATGTGGTTGTGTTTGTTGGGTTTCCATGCACAAATTCATGCTTGCTTCTCCTAATGTCCTGGGTGGAGTAATGGCCAGGGATGGAACGTGCCACAAGGGATGTGATTTGGTGTTTCTATGAAGCTATAGTAATGTAACCAGTGTTGTGAAATTTTCAGATTTTCATTCAGATTTTCAATGAATATTTTCATCTGAAAATCTGAACGTCTTCACTGAAAATCTGAAAGTGCCGGGTGCTGCCCCCGGTCAGATCGCAGATCGGGTGTTGAGAGTGATTGGCTGTGCTGTGATTAACTTGATTAGCGCCAGCGCGCTACAGCCACAGCGGAAGAAGCGCAAGCCAGAAAACGCCACAGATGGCGGATCCACGGACAGCATGGACGGCTTGCATCTTTTAAAAAGGCTTGCATGTCTGACCTTTGATGGTCACCCCGGCCATTGGCCATGCCAATCCGTGCCAGGCCTGCGCATCGCACCACGCCCTAGTGGAGGATAGCGAAGGCTATCGCGGTAACTCGCGCGCGCTAAAACTCGCGTTTTAGACTGAAGCCTTGTCCCAGTACACCGCCCGCCACCAGGTCGAAACTTGAGATAGCGCAAACAAGCAGCGACCCACCTACAAGAGCAGGGTGGCGAGGCGCTCCGTGGCGTCCGTAGCAAAGTTCGCACCATGGAGGCAGCCTCGCAGTACTGCGGAGTAGGCCATCGCAGTGCGCCATGCTACCGAGCCATATGGGGGTGTCCGCCACTGCCATTGCCACTACTTACCAGCTTGGCACGTATCGCTTTATGGTGCGCCAGGGCAGCGCGACGTCGGGGTCCAGGAGGGCTCATCGCAATTTTCGGTATCAACTTCGCGCAGAGTGCGAGAAATGTAGCGATGAGGGCGCCCAGCGGCACCACATGGTCCAACCCGTTGGGGAAGCACCCAAGGACGCCGCCAATCACCCCCTGTGATGAGACCGCTCCATGCCACATTAACCCTCTGTCACATATTGCCATTGTATGTAACACACAAGGTGATGGAGCATGCCCGGAGATGCATCCCGGAATGTAGACTCGCCCAGCTATCCGACACAGGTGGAAGCAGGCGTAAAGGACCACTGGCCGAAAAGTTTATGGTCTTGGCAGAAGCCCCGGAAGTATGGGGTAAAGACTTCAGCAGAGTGCACGGTAGTGAAACAAAGTCCACGCACGGTGCTGCTGACACCTCAGTGAGATGCTGTGCATGCTTGGAGGCAGGGTTAGGCAGGTCTCGCGCCAGGTGTCAGTAAGGGCCCGGGCCATGAGGGGTCCCGACCCAACCCAGGGAATCTTGCGCTTCGACCTGCGACCCACGTACGGTGGCACCCCGTTGAGCCCCAGGCTGCAGCGAGCGACCATGTTCACAGTCCGCGGGAATGGCGGGCGGTGTACTGGGACAAGGCTTCAGCCTAAAACGCGAGTTTTAGCGCGCGCGAGTTACCGCGATAGCCTTCGCTATCCTCCACTAGGGCGTGGTGCGATGCGCAGGCCTGGCACGGATTGGCATGGCCAATGGCCGGGGTGACCTGATGATGTGGCTTACACCGCTTAAGCCGTCAGCCGTTAGGCTGCTAGGCCGCCCTCCCCCTCTAGGGGTTCGGGACTTTCTGTAACGCACTTCAAAGCAAGGTGCACAAACAAAGGTGCACATGGGCTCAACATGAAGTCATGCAAGTTCTCATTATTGTTCTGTAAAGTCATGGCAAACTCCGGCTGCTCCCTGATGGAACTCGTGGCAGTGCACTCAAAGATGAAATGCATGGCGTCATCCACTACCCCCTCTGTGCATCTGGTGCATGTGCGATCAATGAAAGTTACCCCCTCAAACCGAGCCTTCTCCACCCCCAGACCGCTGTTGCCTAACCTGAACCTAGTCAAGCTCGTGCGAACTTCTGTAGAGAGCTGTCTGTTCAGTAGGTGTGGTGCCATGTGATTGATGCCAATGCCGTCCCCATGCTTGAACCATGCAGCATACGAGCATCTCTCCCGATGCACCGTCTCAGGCAGTCTAGGGTCTCCCTCAAACCCAACCCAACGCCTCCCCCACCTCTCGAGCCACTTGACTTCCATAGCCTTGGTGCCTAGGACCATGTCCGGGCTCAGGGTAAACTCATCCCCCATCAGCTCTCTGGCGGCCAGCTGGAACTGAGCACTCCAGCTGGCCTGGCAACTCCTCCCTAATTCCACATCTGCCTTAATGACCCTCATTAACAGGTCACTGTGGGATAGTTTGGCAGTGTTCCAGAACTTGCATGCAGCCCTAAACCAGTAAAGCTGGAGGGGCAGCTGCCCCAACTCATGCAGCACCATCAGCCCTGACACTGAGCTACGAACCCTGGCAGCAAACCTGAGAAAGCTGAGCATGCGTGTTTGCACTGGGTTAGAGAGTTGCACACCATGCCCAAGGAAAGCAGTGCCCCAAACCTGGCTGCCATACAGCCCTAAGGGGAGCACGAACGCTCTGATGAGGTGACACAGGGCAAAAGGATCATGCAGCACCCCATACTCTCTAGCACGGTTGCATGCTTGGCGCATGGCGAGGAACATGCCAGCCCTCATATGAGTGGCAGCAAAAGCAGGGGTGGCGCTGGGATTAAAATGCATGCCTAAGTACTTGAACTCTCTCACCACAGGCAGGATCTCATGCTTGTACCCAATGCAAGGTGCTGCAGTTTGTGAGTTGCCATTGAAAACCATCACCTTTGACTTGCCCACATTGACTGTAAGGTGTTTCCTGTCTGCAAAGCCTTGTAGCTGGCAGACCAGCCGCTGCAGCCCGTGGGGCGAGGTGCTCACCAGGGTCAGGTCATCAGCATACATGAAGTGGGTAACAGGTGTGCCTTGCACCCTCACAGCATCAACAGGGCCTAGGAACTCCTTACTAATGTCGTGAACATAGAGAGCAAACAGGAGTGGGCTGATGGGGCAGCCTTGCTTGACACCTTGGTCAGGAGTCACAGGGGGGGTGCGGTGGGGGCCATCTATCAGCACATAGTTGTCATCCCTATACAGACCCTCCAGGCAGGCAAGCAAGGGCTGTGGCAGCTTGATCCCAACCCGCAAGTGCTCCCACAATTGTTGTCGAGGTATGTGGTCATAGGCCTGTTTGAAGTCAATGAAGGCAGTGAAAAGCTTGCGGTGCTTGGCATCTGCGCTAGCCTTTTGAGCGTGGACAAGATGGCGCAGAATGAACATGGGTTGCATGGTGCTGCGTCCCGGGATGAACCCAAACTGCTCAGCTGGCAGCACTTTGTGTGTCATGCACCAGGCAGTCAGCACGTGCCGCAAGACGTTAGCATACAGGCGGTACAACACACTACTCACAGCAAGCATTCTGTACTTGTTGGGGTCTGTGGGGTCTGTGTCCTTGAAGAGGGGGCTGATTCTAGCTACCTTCCAAGCCGCTGGAATAATCCCGGTGCGCATCATGCTGTGAAACCATGTGGCAAGCAGAGGGAGCAACAAGTATGTGGTAACACCCTCCTCAACTGTGCGGGCGTGCTTGATAAAGGGGGCTGGGAGCCCATCCAGACCAGGTGCTGTGTCGTTGTTGAGATCACGTAGTTGTGCTTGAACAATAGATGTGATGTTGTCAAGATGGGGCAGCTCATAGGCAGGTGGATGTGTTGTGACAGGGGCAGGGGCAGGGACAGAGTGAAGTCTGCCTCTCCCAAGAGGGACGGCTTGCAAATGGGCAGGCACAGCTTGCCTGGTCCTAGCTGGCTCAGGGATCACATCGGGTGCGTCATGTGTCGTATTAGTGGTTGTGAAATAGGCCTGCAGATGCTGATGCCACTTGTCGATGGGAACCATGGACTGCTGGCGTGCGTGCTTGACTCGGAGCATCTTGAGTGCATCCCCAGGGTTGTGCTTGAGCATGTCTAGAAGCTTGGCAGCTCTATGCTTGGACCACGCAGACTTAGCTCTAGCAACCAGCCTCCTATAGGCCTGCTTTCTAGCCCTGTAAAGGTGCAAGGCCTCCCCGCTACGCAGAGCCTGCCAGAGTGCGGCTTTAGCCTCCTTGCATGACCGGTCAAACCAGGCAGGCTTAACTGTGGTGTGCTTGTCAACACGTGCTAGTGGGCAGAGCCTTGCCTTAAGCATCCCCGCACTGCCCGCAGCCCGTGATATGATGTCATGCACAAAGCGGTTGATGGAGTCAGGGTGTGTGCCCTGCTCAACAGCCTGCTTGACAGCCATGACCTCCTCTTCCAAGTCGATAAGGGCACCCACATACCGAGCAGCATGATCTGGCTTCCATTGGAACTGTGGGCCAGTGTGGCAGTCATCATTGCAGGTGTGGATGGGTGTAGTGGCTTGTGCTGGTGCCTTGAGAGACAGGGTAATGGGGGAGTGGTCAAACTCATGGCAAGCGTCCGGGAAGGAAGAAGTGTGGCTCAAAGAGTACACAGACTCACTCATGATGATGTGCTCCGTGCGAGTGCTAGCTCTGCAGGTGCGCTGTCCCATGTCCCCATGTCCCCTCCCGGTGGTGGCAACAAGGCCTGTAGCTGATAGCACGTCAATCAACTCCCTGCCCGCTTGGTTAGACTTGGCCGGGCCAATCCTAGGCACGCAAAGCTCCGGATGCTGCATGGACCAGCCATGGAGGTCACCTAACTCGCTAAGCTTGCCTAAGTGAGAGTTCAGGTCACCCATCAGGAGGACATGTGGTGTGTGTGATGTAGCCTCCTGGAGCTCTAGCAGCAAGTGGTTGAAGTGCTCGGGGACATTGTGGGCGGGGGGTATGTAGCCCACACCCAGCAACACATCACCCTCAAGCCCACACACACACCCTGCCAGCCTGACCCAAAGCAGTTGCATGGCACTGCTGGTGCGCCAGAGCCTGGCGTGCCTGGCTAGCTCCTTGCGCAGCAGAAGGGCCACCCCCTGACCCGGCACCCCCTGGCGTGAAACAGATGTGTGAAAGGCACTATGGGTGGGCGCATGCTGCATGAACTCCGCTATCCTATTGCTGCGTGTCTCGCACAGAGCGATGACATCATGCTCGGCCACCAGCCTCCTAATGGCTGTGAACTTGACTGAGGTAGTGTCATGCTTAAGGCCATTCACATTGTGGACCGCTAACCTGAGCTCTCGGGGGGCGAGTCCCTAGCCCCGACCCTCTCCCACGCCCTGAGCCCCCACCGCCCTGAGCTTACCCGTAGGAGTCTCCCCAGACGCACCCAACCCCGCTTGATGTCTTGTGCGGTGATTCCCCAAAGGGGGAGAGAGTGGGCGGCTCTTGGTTGGTGAGCCAGGGGCCGAGTGGCCGCCCCCCCCTTGGGGGAAGGGCGGGGGGGGGGGCAGATGGCTGAGGGCTGCTGCTGTTGCTGCTGCATTGCGCTGTGTCTGGTTGGGCAGGGTGGGGCGACCTGGTGCCATAGTCTTGGTTGTTGTCTGGCTGGGGCCTGCTGCTGCTGCTGCAGCTGCTGCATTGCGCTGCACCTGGTTAGGCGAGGCGGGGCGGCTGCCCGGCGCAGCTGTCTTCCCTGCAGCCTTGCCAGCTGGTGCCTGGTTCGATCCCCCTGCTGCTGCTGCTGTTGCTGTTGCTGCATTGCGCTGCACCTGGTTAGGCGAGGCGGGGCGGCTGCCCGGCACAGCTGTCTTCCCTGCAGCCTTGCCGGCTGGTGCCCGATTAGGACCCCCTGCTGCTGCTGCTGCATTGCGCTGCACCTGGTTAGGCGAGGCGGGGCGGCTGCCCGGCACAGCTGTCTTCCCTGCAGCCTTGCCGGCTGGTGCCCGGTCAGGACCCCCTGCTGCTGCTGCTGCTGCCCTGCGCTGCGCCTGATTAGGGGGGGGCGGGGGAGGGTTAGGATCTGCAGGCTGGTTGTCCTCTTCCATTGCTGCGGCAGCCGCTGTCGCACCCTGCTGCTGCTGTTGATGCTGCTGCTGCTGTTGATGGGTGGCGAGGGACCTTGGTAGGAGAAAAGCTGCAGGCTGGTCCGCAGCCGCATACTCACAGGCTGCCTCGATGCTGCACTCATCCATGCTCTTCAGGTCTGGCTTGCTGAGGTTGCTGAGGTGGACATACAGGGGGTAGGTAATCTGCTTCCCCTTCCAGGTGGTGATGATGGCTGTGCGTGATTTGTTGCACTCAAAGCGCATGCCATGTACAGGGGATCGCACACTGCTCTTATCTACAACTGCCTGCAGCTGACGGCGAGCTGGCCACACGACCCGCTGTAGCGGACCCTTCCCCAGGTCTGCTGGGAGTGCGGCCTGCTGGGCAGCAGCCAGAACGCTGAGGGCTGAGGCATGGGAGCCGACACTGACCTTAGCGATAGTCGGGCTAGAGTGCATCACCCGGGCATCAGTGACGCCGACGCTGGTGCACAGAGCCTTGATGGCTACCTCATCAGGGCGGGGGGCAAAGAAGACCACCACCCCCGCATTGCTGCGCTGCTCTGTTGCTAGCTGGATGTTGAAGGCCATTGCTGCCAGCTGCACGCTGCAGCGCTGCTCCACTGAGGCCATCTCTGCCCGCACCTCCCTCGTTTCTCCCTCTAGCTCAATGTGCGCCACACTCAGTTTGGCTACGTCATATTGAACAATCTGCAACTCGCTCTTGACTGTCTCGATAGATTTGTTGATGGCAGTTAGCTGCGGCATGACTGTCTGCTGCAGCGTCTGTGTCAGAGTCTGTGTCAGAGTTCGCGCCAGTACCTCCTGGAGCCGGGCCTCAGTTATTGGTGAGGCCCCTGCCCCAGTTGGCTGCTGCTGCTCCTGCTGTTGCTGCTGCTCCTGCTGCTGCTGCTGCTGCTGCTGCTGCTGTTGCTGCTGTTGGTGCTGCTGCTGCTGCTGTTGCTGGTGCTGCTGCCGCTGATGCTGCTCCCGCTGCTCGTTGAGAAAACGCTCTGTGAGCTGCTCAGATAGAGCAATGCGAGTTGCCTCCTCCAGAGTGAATTGGTCGGCACCCCGGGCTGCTGTTGCCGCTGACTGCTCTATGGGGGGGTGAGACCGAGGCCTGAAAGAGGCGAGGGCAGCGAAGGAGTTGCTAAGGGGGGTAGGTTTGGCCATGTCAGGCGCGGGGCTGAATAGCACAGGTAACTGCTGGAGGCGCCGCAAATGCGGCTTGCGGCTTATGGCTTGCGGCTTGCACGGCTTGCACGGCTTGCGGCTTGCGGCTTGCACTACTGCTTGCGGCTTGCGGCTTGCGGCTTGCGGCTTGCACTCGGACACTCGGAATGTCTGACCTTTGGCAACCTAAGTATTTCTGCATTTCAAACAGTGCAGGCCTACAAACAAGTCGCGTTTGAAAGGATAGGCTGAGAACCAGCGGCATCCGCTCAGTTTCACTGACGATGAAACTCTTTCAGTTTTTCAATGAAACACTTTCATTTTCATTGAAAATCTGAAAATTGAAAATCTGAAAATCTGAAGATTCACAACACTGCTCCATACCTCCCGCTACCCACCAGCCTGGACCCTCGACCAAACACAGAGCAGAGCAGCCAAGAAGCAGGGATCATGCAGGCGATAGGCACGTTGTGACCTGTGGCAGTTCAGGCAGTTGAGGAAATTGGTTGTGTTTTGCAAGCCTGCCTGGCCGTGCCCTGAAACTTTCTTGGAAGGCCTGTAGCACTGTACAGAGGAGCCCCTATACTTCTCTGCAACAGGTAGTGACTGGTGGTACTGTGATGGTGACACACTAACTTGGGTGTGATCCTAGGAGAGGAATCCTCAAGCCCTACCCAATGCATGCTTTCGCTGACATACAGTTCCTGCTTTCATGTCGCTGCCACCACACAAGCGTAGCTGGCGTTGCTGGCCGATGGCTTGAAACTGGCCAATGGAAAACAGCCCTTTGGGCGATGCTTTGCTTTTGCTGGAATTAGGCCAGAGGGCCTTGAGGCGCGCGGTTCAGGATGCTTTACCATCTTGGCCGGCCGATGCCTGGCGCGAGGTGGCGTCTGCAACCTGTCCGCGTGAGAAGCTCAAGGAGCTACTGCAGCGCGCAGGTGGGTTATTGCTGCAGTCCCTATCAGCCTTGCATCAGGCCACCACAAACCCTCATACAACCAACATGTTTGCCAGCTGGTTTAGCCACACCTGTCGCCATGCACATACCTGAGTCCTTAGCAAATGAAGCCGCTGGTTTGCACACAGCCACACCTCCTATTGTGCACCGGGCCCTGTGCAGACATTTCTGAGCATGTCAGTGATCTTGCCCCTCACGACAGCAATGCAGCAGAAGCCACTGCCACCGCCGCCACTGAAGTCCCACCAACCCTATCAGCATCCGCAATGGCCATGAGCCCACCTGCCATGTTGGCCCGGCCAGCAGAGGCAGCAGAGGCGGCAGAGGCGGCCTTACCAACGACCTCAATGGCCCTGCTGACGTCACCCCGAGCTACTCCAGATGCATCAGCCTGCACATCGACTGCGGCACACAACAGCAGCCATGAGGTTGCAGACAGCATGGAGCACGGCTCCCAGCTGAATGACACTGAAGAGCATGATGAACCATCCTTCTTCTGTACTACTCAACATGAAGGTCAGGCAGCAATGTCTGCGCTTTGTGCTCGGCAGCCCTGGTGCACAGACAGTCAAACAGCTGCAGTGCAGCAGCTGGTGGCACAGCTGTCCCGGTGGTGCATGTTGCCGGCAGCCCTCCTCAGGCCCTCCTGCTGGTGCTGCCATGTTCAGGGGAGCTGGTGGTGATGTCCAACATGGAGGAGGTGGTGGAAGACTACGGCTTGGAAGAGTGAGCATGCACCACTCACCTTGCACCACTGCACCTCGCAGCCTCAGCCCTGACACTGACACTGACACTGACACTGGCCCTGGCCCTGGCCCTGGCCCTGGCCCTGGCCCTGACCCTGACCCCAACCCATGATGCGGCGCAAGAGACACAATGTCAGCATACGGGCCCCTGAACTGATGCCGACCCTACTCATCTGCATCTCCAACACACCATGCCACAGTGTGACCATGCTGATAGTTACACCGGTGTGAAACCTTCACCACAATTGTGCTACATGTCTATCAAACGCACCCTCCACCGTACTGCGAAAAGGCCGAGCAGCCACACCAGGCTGGTAATGATAGCCATCATCATCACGACTATGGCACAGTGCCACCCACCTCCTTACCCCCTGCGCGTGGCCCCTCTTTGCAGGTGGTCCAGGCTGCTGAATCCGGGGACCAGCTTAGCCAAATACACAAAGGCAAAGCGATGGGAAGCGCTGCAGCAGCTGGTTGCCCCGCCGCTACGGAGCACAGCACACAGCCAGTGGCAGTCCCAGCAGCGGGGTGCAGCTGTGGAGGCCCTGGCAGAAGACACACACAGTTGGGCGGAACAGGTTTACGGAAGCCTGGTGCAAATTGCGCGGCAAAGGCTTAACCCAGATGAGCAGCAGCGGGCAGACATCGACATTGACATTGAGGGCGACAGGGCGGAGGGGCAGCAGGGGGAGCTCACCAAGCAGGGTGCTGCCCTGCCACATGGCACTGAGGCTGGCAGCGGCCTAGCTGTGGGAGCAGGGGTGTCTGTGGCTGGAGCTGGACGGGTCCCTCAGCCAGCACTGGGCAGTGTCGAGGTGATGAGAGAGGTGAGGCCTTTCCTGCTCCTGTTCCTCCTGCTGCTGCTGCTGCTGCTGCTGCTGCCTCCACCACCGCCACCACTGCTGCTCTGGTTGCTGCTGCAGAGCCTGGCTTTGACGTGGACCCGGCTGCTGGCCCTGGCGGGTGTCATACAGCCAAGCACGGTCTTGTCGCCAACACAGCTCACAGACCATCTCAGGCAGCAGCAGCAGCAAGGCCCTGGTGAGCATAGGAGGGCATGCAAGCTGGCTGCACTGTGCAGCTGAGCCTCATCTCTAGGGTTGGCCAGAACCGTATATGGTGATTAATACGACGGTATATACGTATGTATATACTGTATCCGTAGGCCCGTAGGGCGAAGGCGAGGGGCGTAGGGCGAGGGCGCAGGGATGCCTACGGATACACGTTGATCGGGGTACGCAACGTATGTACATGTATATACGTACCGACGTATATCCGCCGCTACGGTTCTGGCCATCCCTACTCATCTCATCTCACAAATCACCACTTGACTCCAAACGCAACCACTCACTCCAGGTCCCCTGCCCCAGCCCCTATGGCCCTTGCCCCTGCCCCTAAGGACCCTGCCCTGCCCCCTGGCCTTGCCCCTGGCCCTGCCCCTCATGCTGCCATATGTTGCCGCAGTGCCCTTCTGGTTCTTTAGAGTCATTGCTAGGTTGCTAGGTGCTATGGTTCAGGACGTCTGTGGCTTTTCCCAGCAGCTTTTCACAGTTTTCCTGGAGTGATGAAAAAGGAGTCACAGTCTGCTACACACGTGAGCACTCACTGCCCCAAGGGGCCCTAGGGGCAGGCGTTCCCATGATGATGTCACAGCAGAGCCCTGATGGTGGCGCAGCACAGCTTCACGTGTGTGTGTGTATGTGTGTGAGGCGTGCAGCCTCAGGCCATGCCTTCACTCTGTGCTGTGCCTCTCACTGCCCGGACTGCAGGCTTCGACACGGGTCTGGCGCACAGCACCCCCTCCAAGGCGCTGGCGGACTTTGTGGCCGCCCTGGCCGACCTGGTCACCAGGCTGGAGCTGTCCGCTCAGCAGGCAAGGCAACTCACCACCCCGCCACCCACCCCATCTGCCTTGCAACCCACCCAGCTGGCACCCCTCTGCCCACCTGGTACCTACTGACATCGCCCCTAGTCACCTTCACCCTGCCCCTGGCTCTTGGCACCTACCCCATACCCTTTCTTGCACTAGCCCTTGCAGGCACCCACCTAGCACCCCACATGATGTGTGTCGTATCCAGTCCTCATGCCAGGCATGGCTCTCATCACAGCAGCACCACATGCCTGATGCTTCACGCCCTCCCCTCCTGTCCTCCTCCTCAACCACTGCCTTCCTTCCTGTCACTCTCCTGATGCCTACCGGTGCCACACATTGGCACCTCACTCCTGCATCACACATCTTCACCACCCTCCTAGTGCCTCTGCTAGTGCCTGCTCCCTGGCATGGCGGCCTAGCTGCCTTCCTGGCCTTCCCTGCTGACCTGTTGCAGTGGCAGGCCTCGCAGGAGCCGGCTCTGAGGCGGCAGCGCCGCCAGCTGTGGCTCATTGCCCGCAGCCTGCTGCCCCAGACACAACTACAACAGGCCCAGGGGAAGCCCCAGCAGAAGCTGCAGCAGAACTGGCAGGAGCAGCTGGAGAAGAGGCAGGCCCGGCTGCTGTTGCTGGCGGCGAAACAGGCCTGGCAGGGCCACGTGGCTGTCAGGTCAGGCGGTGGGGGCATAGCCAGGGCTGGGGGCCCAGGTTGTGGTGAGGGGCCAGGTCATGTTGGGGCCAGGTGGCAGGTGCGGGTCGGCCTGTTGACCTGAGCCACATGTTTAAGTAAGGTTGAGCTATGGACTTGAGGATACACAGATAAGCACCTAAGTTGGGACAATTTGACACGGGGGGTGGCATAACTCATCACTTGCTTGGATGAAACGAATGCAACTCATATCCTTGGAGAGATCTAGAAGTCCTCTAGCTGCCGATGCCCCCGGCTTAGTATATCTCTCAAGGACTGGAGACTTATGACTTGGCCAGTGGGAAACCCCCCCTAAAACCGGTTTTTCAAACTAAGTGCACCTATGTTGAGACACTCAAGTATAAACATTTTTCAGGAGAAACTTGGTCCTGCCCTTTTCGGCACTGTATCACTATAGGTCCAAGCACCAGATGGCATAAAAAACCCACAGAAAAGTTATGTTGTGAGTCGAAAGTTGAAGCATCACGATGTGCACCCCCCTCTCCACGCAAGCCCCTCTGCCATACTGAGCTGCCCTCATGGAAAGCTGCTCTCCCAGCTCCTGCCTATTGTATAATTGGTCCACTGCCCGAAAATACAACGGAGGTTGCTCCTCCATTGAGCAACTAAAAGCTGCATCCATCATATCGTTGGTCACATTTAGAAGCTTCCATGGTGCTAGAGTCGCCATGCTCTTGCCAGCTTGGATGGAGGCTTTAGCAGCTGCCAGCAGCTGCTCCTTGTTGCGGGGGTAAAGGCTCGTCTTGGCAAACGCATGCTTCAATGGCTTCGTTTAGTATAGTTTTATTTAGTATTTAATCATACTAATTGATATAGTTTAATTCAATGGCTTCATTTGCTGCTCAGGCTTGCATTAGGGACGAAGTGTGGCAGGCCCTTGCTCACATGGACCTCGCAGGCCCACTGCACTGCTTTAAGGAGGTCCAGTCTGGTCACCCCCCTACCCTGCGCTTGGGCCCCCTTGACAATGCTGACCAGCTGCATCTCCTCTGCCTCAGTCAAAGCTGTCGGTCTCCCCCTTGTAGCAACCCTACCCCCCATGTTGATAGATTCGTTGAGGGTGGAGCGGGGGACGCCATGCTGTTTTGCCACAGCACGCACGTAATGGCGCGCAGCCCCCCTCCTGTACTTGAAGAGGGCCCGAGCGGCGGCTGCAAGCATGCTAGCCCTGTGGCGTGCCCCGTTAGAAGCTTTGCTAGACCTCCTAGCGCGTGTGGCAGAAGTGGTGAACATTTGAGCAAGGGCCGGGGCCTGAGCTCTGCAAATAGAAAAGCCATTTTTTGTTACATGCGAAAATTTCCGCCCAACATGGCAAGCGCTACCGCCGGACAGCCGCACATTTGACACAACGCACCGACTGCACCATCTTTGTTACTCACCAAGGTATCTAGGAGCGTTGAGGAAGTTTCCTGAAACGCTCCTGGTAGTCGCGGCCGGGCCTTAACTCCGGATGGGGTTAAAACCGGCGGTCCCGGCAGTGTTGAGATCTCTCCTCCCACAACGCGCAAACATGACGCGGCCCGACAACCACCCTAGTAGCCACATAAGAACGCGATGCGCGGAACAAAAACGGGGGCTTTCGGTAAAGAATAAAGAGAACACGAGAAACGGGGTGTCCCGACTTAGGTGCTTATCTGTGTATGTGAGTGGGCTATGGCAGCTTTCCGCAACTGGGCAAACGACAAGTAAACCCGCGGGTGCCTAACCCCTGCGCTGTTGCCAGACCCTCTTGGTGGTGTCTAGACAGTTTGGCTTGAAGGGTTGAAGATGCAATGACATCGATTGCTGCAGCCACATGCTGACCCTTGAATTGCTCTGCAGCATCAGGTCCATCACTAGGCGCTGCTCTGCAGCGCCACAATAGCCCGGCTTCAATAGCCCGCCTCCAACCCACTTATCTATGCAGCAGATGCCGACACGAAGTCCTACCACCAACATCAGCATCTGTGATGGCCATGTGCCCCATGCAGGAACGTGGCCAGCCTGCAGCCCACCCTGGAAGATGTACTGGAAGGCCAGTACAGGCTAGGCGTGGCTGCACTGGCTGAGATGCCGGAGCTGGAGCCGCAGCCTGAGCCCTCACCAGGTAAGCCACTGCTAGGCACACCCTGCCAGAAGTTTGGGGCGGGGTGTGGCTCCGGGTACAGACCACCACCATCAGCTCACCACCACTGCCGGGCACGCTCTGCCATGAGGCTGGGGAGGCATGCTCTGGGCCACCACCACCATCTGCTCAACCTGGTGTTTGCTGGTGTACAACACGGGGTGGATGTCACCAGCACCAGGTCCCCTGACTAGGGATGGTGTTCTGTCTGTATGGGGTACCTCCCACACACATGGCATGGGCGTTGCAACTTCACACCACATGAGAGTAGGGGCCCTTGATGGCAGGGTGTTGTTGAGAATGATGAGGTAAAGCTGGTCGTGGGGCTGCCCCTAAGCCACCAGCTGGGCAGGGCCGCAGCTGAGTGGGTGCCCTGACCATGGGCAGTGCTAGGCGCCCCTTCCCACCCAGCAGCAGCACGACTTCTCCGGCGCCCACTCCTGCAAGCCCCTCCTTTTGCCAAGTTGGTGGTATGGTCGTTAAGGGCAAGCCGCACAAGGACTTGGCCTCCTGGTGTTGCTTGTGCGCAGGTGAAGAGGCGGCCATGGATGAGTCTGCGGACTCCAGCGAATCTAGCAGCGCAGTGGAAGACTCTGCTGTCGAACCAGGCAATGACATGGCTTCGGAAGATCTCGGTGACAGTGACGATGATGCGTCGCAAGATTTAGAGGACACTTCCGACTCGTCGGACGGAGACAGTGACTGGCTGGAAGACGATTGTGAGAGAAACTTGGCGGCTGAGCAGTTGCTGGACGAGCAGCTGCTGCTGCAGCAGTATGCACCGGGAGGATTTGGCGCGCTGATGGCGCGCGCAGTACCTGAGCCGTCTTCCGCCCACTCCCATTTTGGTGCGCCAACCGTCATTGTTCGAAAGAACCGAAAGACGACGTCAGTCCCCTCGGGTGCCGTTCAGGCACAACAAGACCACGCCTCGGTTGTTGACGAGGCTGGGCGCGAGGAAGCGAATGCAGGGTCAGTGACAGAGGTGGATGTTGCAGCAGCTGGTGGACAGGGAGTGAAAGGCCCGGAAAGGGAGGATGAGGAGGGGGATGGCAACCATGAAGGCGGCAGGGGGCAGGGCAGCAGCGTGGGCAGGGAGGAGGGCGGTGGCGGTTATGAAGGCAGCAGGGGGCAGGGCAGCAGCTTGGGCAGGGGGGAGGGCATTGGCGGTTATGCAGGCAGCGGGGGGCAGGGCAGCAGCTTGGGCAGGGAGGAGGGCGGTGAGCAGCCCTCTGGAGATGAGCCTGGGGAGGATGTCCTGGCAACAAAGAGCGGGGTGCTGCTTGGAGAGGATGGAGCAAGAAGCATGGAGCAGGAAGCAGCAGAAGGGGAGAAGGAGCAGAGGGAGGAGAGGGAGGAAGCAGAGGAGGAGGAGGAGGAGGAGGAGGTAGATAAGGTGGAAAGGGTGGATGGGAGAAAGGGAGTTGGAGGAGCCAGTGATCGCCGTGGACAGCCTCCTGGATGGTCAAGGTTCAAGCCGGGGCAGGAGGGTGTGATGGCTGGGGATGACATGGCCGCTGGGCAGTGCAGCCGGCATGCTGACCAGGGTGGGGGTGGGGGTGTGAAGGAGTGGATGGAGGTTGATGATGAGGAGGATGAGCAGGAGGCTGAAGATGGAGACGCAGATGAAGCGATTGAGGAGGAGAAGGAGGAGTTGGAGGAGGAGGAGGAGAAGGAGATGGCCACGTTGCCTGCGTTATCAAAGAAGTTAAGGAACAAAAAGGCAAGTCAGGCAAGGAAAAGATAGCGCACAGGAATGCAAGGCGCCAGGGCTGAATTGATCTCACCTCAAGCCCCTCCTCCGTGCAGACAGGTCAGGTTCATCAGCAGCTCGACTGCTGCTCATGCAAGCACGCCGCGAGTGATGCCTGGCTTGCTTGCGCTGTCAGCATATCCTATGTGCCACAGCGCCAGTGGTCCCCTCCCCTTGCGCACAGTCCCTGCCCCACCGCCCAGCTGCCTGCTTAGCCACCTGCCCTGCTGCTGTGCAGGCCCTGAAGGCTGCATTGGAAAAGTACCAAGCCAAACAGGAGAGGCGGCGGCGCCATCTGCTTGAACAGCAAACACGACATGACCAGGGGCAGGTGGGCACTGGCTGGGCCTCAGCTAGGGCTGCCCCTGCCCTTGCCCCTGACCCTGACCCTGACCCTGACCCTGACCCTGACCCTGACCCTGACCCTGACCCTGACCCTGACCCTGACCCTACACACAGCACAAAATGTTTGTGTGTTTGCTGTGGGTGAGTGCAGGCCACCCCAGCTTCCCTGGTGGGAGGCACCCGCCTGTTCCCTGGCCGCCCCCACCCCCTCATCAGCCCCCACTTCACCAAGCTCATGCAGCACCAGGTGCGTGATCACACCCCCTCACTCCCCTACACTGTCACACCTTTCACTCGCACTTGTCATCTCAACTCCATGGTCACAGCTCTTTACCTGCAACATGTCACGGCTGCAATGCTTTGGGGCGCCAACAGCATCCCTCTTGCTCACTCCTGTTTGTATGGTGCCTGAAGAAGCCATGCGACCCTCTTCAGCCATGCATCACGTAAAGCGTAGCAGCAGATTGCCAGTAGAAGGGTAGCAAGGGCATGCCCCAAGGCTACTCTCCTCCCTTGATGCACACCCAATGTGGTCACTTGATGCGTCATACTGCTGGCACTGCTGGCACCGCTGCTATTTATCTCCCATCCACACGCTGTACACACTCACCACTGCCGTCCAACCTGCCTCACCATTCATTCTTGTATGGTTGACGAAGAGGATGAGCAGGAGGCGATGATGGGGATGTAGACAGGGCATTTGAGGGGAGGGTTAGGGTTAGGGTCAGGGTCAAGGCTAACCCTAAACCTAACCCTTCCCCAGTGCCCCTTACCTGCGCATGATCAGCATGGCACATGACTCCCCACACGTCCAGCCAAGTGCTCCCCTGCTGCATGGCCGCTGCAGGTTGAGGGCCTCAGGTTCCTTTGGACCGCCCTGGTCACGGACTATGAGAGCGCTGGCAATGAGGCCGAGGCCGCGGAGAATGGTGGCGTGATCCTAGCCCACACCATGGGTGAGTGAGGGCTGCAGCAAGGCTGGGGGAGCCAGGGGAGGTGGCGGAGGAAGTGTGGCGCTGCCTGGGTGGTGGCAGAAGACGCCTGGGCTGATCTAGGTTACGGCCTGCTACGAACAGGTTGAGGGAGTGAGATGGAGCCTCTGCGAGGGGACGCCTGTGGGTGTCAGATCCCTCTCCTTCTGCTGCTTTTTCGTCTTCTCAGGCTATGCTGAGGCTGTGGCTGTAGTTGGGCCTAAGTAAAGGCACAAGCATGGGCTAGGCAAGCAAGCAGGCAGGCGCTGTCAGTGTGTGTTGATGTGAAGAGGGCTGGGCTGGTGGGAAGGGAGAGGCGCGGCGCCCTGGGCAGCTTTTGGCCTGCATGCAGAGCAATGGGGCATGGAGGCTCAGGGGCATGGCCGTGAAGGCAGCTGCAGCACCCAGCCTGCTGCTACTTCAACCGCTGCCGTAAAGCTACCGTGGCAAAAATGGTGGCATGGTAGTCATCTCCCTGGCTGCTATTTATGCTCTTCAGTATTGGCTTCTTGCTGCTGCAACTGCTGCTTCTCACGAGCCTGCTGGCCCTGCTTGTACTGCTTGTACTGCTTGTGCTGCTTGTACTGCTTGTGCTGCTCTGCAGGCCTGGGCAAGACGCTTACCACGATCTGCTTCCTGCACACCTTCTTTGCTCATCACCCTACAGGCCGTGCCCTGGTGGTGGTCCCAGCCAATGTGAGTCGGGCGCCAGGGCTCAGGGGGGAAGGCAGCGATTGTGAGGATGAGAGGGGTAAGGGCAGGGCAGGGTAGGCCAGAAGCGGGCTGGGAGGATGTGGTCAGTTTCTGGCCCTGGCCCTGACATGAGAGTGAGAACACGGCCCTGGACTCTGGCTCTGGACACTGGAGCATTGGCCCAGGACATAAAAGGGCCCATAGTTACAAAGCGGCAAATGGATGGCAGCCCCTGTATGAATAGCCCTCAGGCCATCCTGCACTGGTTGCTGTAGCGTGCTTGTAATGCTGCTGTCGCTGTGCCCTGGCCTGCTCCATCAGGTGCTGGTGAACTTCTATGACGAACTACTCCAATGGCTGCCGCCAACACCTCCTGGAGCCTCAGTGCAGGGTCTCACAAAAGACAAAGTGTTCATGGCTGTTAAACCTCTCGTGAGTGGCTTAGTGTGACCTGACCTGACCTGACCTGACCTGACCTGACCTGACCTGACCTGACCTGACCTGACCTGACCTGACCTGACCTGACCTGACCTGACCTGACCTGACCTGACCTGACCTGACCTGACCTGACCTGACCTGACCTGACCTGACCTGACCTGACCTGACCTGACCTGACCTGACCTGACCTGACCTGACCTGACCTGACCTGACCTGACCTGACCTGACCTGACCTGACCTGACCTGACCTGACCTGACCTGACCTGACCTGACCTGACCTGACCTGACCTGACCTGACCTGACCTGACCTGACCTGACCTGACCTGACCTGACCTGACCTGACCTGACCTGACCTGACCTGACCTGACCTGACCTGACCTGACCTGACCTGACCTGACCTGACCTGACCTGACCTGACCTGACCAGACCTCCGCCAAGATACGACACTGGCACAGCCAAACCTGCAGCGTGCTTGTCATCAGCTCCACCAAGTTCAAGAACACCGTGCTACCCGATTGGAAGCCTACAGGCCGGTCCTCAAAAACCACCAAAGCAGCCCAGGACGGATTGCTCACCTCCCAGCAGAGCATGCAGTCGGGGCAGAATGCAGCAGCGGGGGCAGCAGAGGCAGCAGGGGCGGTGGTGGGAGGGAATGGCTCGGGTACCCCGCAGCAGCCCAGGGCAGCAGTGGGATGTGGACCCACCACCCCGGAGACAACAGTGCAGCAAACCCCTATGCAGCAGGAGGCTAAGGCCGCAGCCCCAAGCTTACCGCAGTCCAGCCTCAAGTCAGAGGCTGATGAGGTGGGGTGCTGTGAGGGCGGTGAAGCTTGACCACCTCGCATTCCAGGCGGCCAATGGCATACGCTGCGTCCTTCTGCACCTAACCCGTGAACGTGATAGCCTGCAGCATCAATGGTTGCCCTGTATGTTGGTTCTGTATCCAATGTCACACAGGGTGGGGTGGCTGAGGAGGAGTAAACTGTAAACTGCTCCCACTGGCGCTCTGCTCAAGCCTTGAACCTGGTACCTGCACCTGACCCTTGGCCTTGGTAGCCTTCACCAGCATGGTGACAGCAACTGTCTGCTCCGCTCAAGCCTTGTCATGCATCACTGCCCTGCAAAGCTGCTCTGCCAAGCTGTTCATGTTGCTGCCATCAGCCATGCTGCTGTCAGCCTGGCCTCGTGCTGCCTGACTGTTGCACAGGAGCTGGTCAGGATGCTGCTGGAGGGACCCAGCATTGTGGTGGCTGACGAGGCGCACGAAATGAAGAACCCAAGCACCAGAGTGAGGGGACAAGGCTGCAGGGCAATGCGGCTGGCAGGGGGCGGAGGGGCAGGACTGTGTAGCAGCAGATCTGGCAGGGGTCCTGATGTGCAAGACAGCAACAGCCATGGCTGCAGGAGAGGGGAGAGGGGAGAGGTCGCATTGCTTACAAGAAATAATACACGAAGGGACATTAGGTCCAGCCAATCCTCCTGCTTCTATTCCTGCTGCTGCTCCTCGTCCTCGTGCTGTGCTGTTATATAGCCGTGCCAGCCGCTGTGGCTGCTGTTGGTGTGGTGTGTCCTACAGTTCTGCCAGGCCATGTGCCTCATCAAGACACCCCGACGCATCGCCCTCACTGGCTACCCCCTGCAGGTACCTGACCCAATGCCGGTGGTGCAGGTCATGCTGGTTGCACTGGGAGGAGCCGAACTTCTCTAGGGTCATCACAGTCCGTCTCCTCCTTCCCGCCCCTCCTACCCTCCCTCCCGCCCTCCCTTGCACCCTCCCACACTCCCTATGTTCTCCCCTTCCCTTGCTCCACCTGCTGCTGTCTCCACCATAGAGCCATAAGGGACGTCATGCGACCCCATTGTGGCCCACCTGCTGACTCTGCTGACCCCGCTGACCCCGCTGACCCTGCCGTTGCCCTCGCTTGCAGAACAACCTGGATGAGTACTATGTGATGATTTGCTGGGTGAAGCCAAACTACTTGGGAGAGCCCAAAGACTTCAAGGAGGAATTTGTGGACGTGATAGAAGCTGGTGGGTACAGGGCAAAGGGTAGTCAGGGTGGCTGAGCAATAGTAGTAGGGGGAGAAGAGCCGCAGCTAGGGATGTTCTGAGCCAGGAGGCGAGCATGGAGGGCAGGGGCATGCAAGCAGGGGCAAACAAGCAGGGAAGGATCATGGCAGGAAAGTGGGGCAAGAGCAGCTGACAGGCAAGGCCAGGTGACAGGTACCAAGTGTGGACAGGCAGCGGGCAGGGCAAGGCCACTATTGCAATCAGCGCATACCTGCCCTGCTGCTGTACAGGACGGAGGCCGAACGCGTCACGGAAGGAGAAAACTGCTATGAGAGTGCACCTGGTGGCGCTAGACGAGTCAACCAAGGGCTGCGTGCAGGTGGGTCAGGGACAGCGGCAGCAACAACGTGATACAATAAGACCTATTGCAGTTAGAGATACAGAGACCTGCCTGCCTGCCTGCCTGCCCAGCCACAAGAACTGTGCCCGCTGTCCCGCAGGCCTTCAGCAGTGAGATGCTGCACAAGATCTTGCTGGACCGGGGCGTGCATAAGACAGAGCACGTCTTGATGCTGCAGATGAACGAGAAGCAGCACACTTTGTACCAGGCCTACCTCAAGGTGCTGTTTGGGCTGCGCTGGGCTGGGCTGGGCTGGACAGGGTGGGACGGCGCTGGGCTTGGCTGGGCTTAGCTGGCATTGCCCTGTCAATCCTGTGCTGCTGCTGCTGCTGCTGCTGCTGCTGCCGCCGCTGCCGCCGCCGCCGCCGCCGCTGCTACAGGCCTTGTGTTGACTGTTGTAGGCCCTTGTCGAGTACAGGGTACCCCGCAACCTCCTGAGAGACTACGCATTCCTGCAGCAGGTCAGCGGGTCAGGGGGTGGGGCGATACCAGTGCACTGCGCCTGGCCTTGCAGGTCCTGGCCCAGTGCCACCTAGTCTTGCCTTGTCTAGCACCAGCTGCTGTCTGGTGGGGCACCGCCTGACCTGCTGTGCTGCAAGCTGCCTGGCTGGGATGATGGGGTGGGACTCACAGGGGGTGGGGTGAACGGGACTCACACCACCAGGTACCCCTGCCTGCCTGCCTGCCACACAGCCCAGCTGCACTCACCACCCTGCCATACTGCCTGAAACAGCCTCAGCCTATGACCGCCTGGTGGGCTCTGGGCCCCAGACTGACGATGAGCACCCTGATGGCCACCACCCCTGCACCACCACCACCACCTAACCTGGCCACCTCCGGTCTGAAACACCACCCCACCACCTCACAACTCCACCCATGACACCACCACCACCACCACCTCTCCTGGCCACCTCCACCCCACAGCTCCGCTCCTGACGCTACCCCTGACACCACCTCCTTACCACCCCTGTCACCACCTCCTCGCACCCTCAGGTCTGCAACACCCCTCAGAGCCTCCACTTTGCCCTGGTCACGGCTGGAGGTTCAGCTGAAGGCAGGCAAGCCCTGGGTGGGGCTGAAGAAGTGCTGCAGGAGGAGGGGGCGCAAGGGGACGGGGAGGAGGAGGCAGCTGTGGTCCTCACTGGCGCGGTGGGTCCTAACCTGACCTGACTTGACCCCGACCCGACCCAACCCGACCCGACCCCTGAGGACCATAACGCTTGCAACAGCTTGTATGTCACCTTATGCCTACCTGCAGAGTTCCGTTCTGCCCAGCGATTTGGCAGACTTTGTGCGCACTGAAGAGGCTGTTCTTGAGGCAGAGCGAGAGGGAACGTACGTAGGTGGCAAAAAGCAGAAGAAAAAACCCGCCAAAACAAAGCAGGGGCAGACAAAGGAATCCACCCTGCCAGCAGGAGTGGTGTGTTCCCTGCTGCGTACCCTGAAGCAGCTAAGGCAACAGCACCAGCAACAAGCAGCAGGTGGGGAGCGTGGGCTGGGGTCAGTCAATGCTGGCATCACCAGCAGCAGCACCAGGGGCCTTCAGCAGCCGCTGAGGGGGCT
Source organism: Haematococcus lacustris (assembly GCA_030144725.1). NCBI lineage: Eukaryota > Viridiplantae > Chlorophyta > Chlorophyceae > Chlamydomonadales > Haematococcaceae > Haematococcus > Haematococcus lacustris. The sequence goes on from JASKMD010000006.1 coordinate 14,574,537, forward strand.
GCACATCAGACTCGAGCACTGCTTGCCAACAAGCAGGGGAGGGGCATCATGAGAGCATGGCATCATGGCAGTGAAGTCAGGCGGTTGTGGTGCCTGGCTGCCACATGGGTCAGGGGCAAAAGGTGCCTAGGGAGGTAGGAAGGACATGGGGCAGGCCATCCATTAGGGTTGGGAGGGTGACTGACTGACTTACGGTCAGGTTGCCTGCAAGCCAGCCCGGCAGCTGGGGTAAGCCAGGGTCTGGAGTAAGTCAGGGTGAGATAAGTCGCCCACCATCATCATTACCAGCACCAGCACTGCTTGGTGGTCGCTGTCACAAAGCATGCCACTAGCATCACTGCAGCACACACAATCAGGCATCAGTTTGGCAAGAGCTGCTGCCTGCCTGCGCTGCTGCCTGCCTGGTCCGCAGAGTCCTTCCTGGGCAAGGGAGAGAGCATGTGGACGAACGTGCCTAAGCTGCAGTTCCTCCAGGGGCTGCTGCTGGAGTGCAAGGAAGAGGACGAAAAGATGGTGCGTCGTGCAGGGGAGGGGATGTTGGGGCAACACCAGTCAGAGAGGATGTTGAGGCAGCACCAGTCATGAAGCAGCTGCCTACCTGCCGCCCCAGGTGGTGTTCAGCCAGTCCCTGGACGTCCTGGACGCTGTGTGCAACCTCCTCTTCCAGCCCTCCCTGAACCTGGTCGAAAAACGGTCTTGGTTTCGAATCGATGGCAGCACCCCTCCTGTGGCGCGCAAAAAGCACATCAACGCGTTCCAGGCCAGCAAGGGCTTCGCAGTGAGTAGCTGCAGCTGGAGCCACCGTTTCTGCCGGGATTGCCACACAGCACAGCCATGGGCATGCACATAGATTTTGCCACACCATCCCTTCCAGGATTTCAGACCGTGTCCTGGACCGCCCCTCACTGCTCCCCTGCTCCCCTCACCACACCACACCACACCACACCACACCACACCACACCACACCACACCACACCACACCACACCACACCACACCACACCACACCACACCACACCACACCACACCACACCACACCACACCACACCACACCACACCACACCACACCACACCACACCACACCACACCACACCACACCACACCACACCACACCACACCACACCACACCACACCACACCACACCACACCACACCACACCACACCACACCTGGTGCCTGGTGCCCTGACGCTTGTGGAGCGTGTGGGACCACTGCCTATCCTGCGCCTTCCCTGCCCTGAGGCCCTTGGGTGCTGGTCACTGCCCTGTGCCGTGTCACATCATACCATGCGGCCCAGGCGGAAGCTCCTCCCTTAGTACATACCGATTCCGCCTTACAGCACACCAATACATGCCATTTCTTCTGCATACCATTTGGCTGTGGGTCACACCTGGCTGGAGTGGGTGGGGTAAGAAGCTTGCTGGGTTCGTTACCACACCCCCATACTCCCTGATATGGTGTGCAGGTCATGGTGGTCTCTACAAGGGCTGGGGCGGTGGGCATCAACCTTACTAGCGCCCGACGCCTTGTCGTGTTTGATGTAAGCCCCACCCCACCCCACCCCACCCCACCCCACCCCACCCCACCCCACCCCACCCCACCCCACCCCACCCCACCCCACCCCACCCCACCCCACCCCACCCCACCCCACCCCACCCCACCCCACCCCACCCCACCCCACCCCACCCCACCCCACCCCACCCCACCCCACCCCACCCCACCCCACCCCACCCCACCCCACCCCACCCCACCCCACCCCACCCCACCCCACCCCACCCCACCCCAACCCCCAACCCCAACCCAACCCAACCCAACCCACCCCACCCCAACACCCAACCCAACCCAACCCAACCCCAACCCAACCCAACCCAACCCAACCCAACCCAACCCAACCCCAACCCAACCCAACCCAACCCAACCCAACCCAACCCAACCCAACCCAACCCAACCCAACCCAACCCAACCCCACCCACCCACCCCACCCCATCCCATCCCATCCTACCCCACCTGCAGGTGCCTTGGAACCCGGTGCATAACGCTCAAGCCGTGGCCCGCATCCACCGCATGGGTCAGACTCGGCCCACCCTCGTGTACCGCCTGGTCTACAAGGGCACCATGGTGACAGCCGGGACCCCTGCTTGCCTGCCGCACTGCCTGCATGCATGCCTGCATGCATGCCTGCCGCACTGCCTGGCCTCTGCCTGATCCCCTGCCTGCCACCCAGCCTACGTGCCTGCCTGCCTTCCTGGACCTCCCGGTCAGCTTCCCTGACTATACTGCTTCCTCCATGTTGATGTGCTCCCTGATGGATTGCTCCCTGCTGCTGTCTATGTCTTTGTTTCACCTTCATGGGCGGCATCATCTCCTATGCTTTTGCCTGCTCGTCCACACCCACCCTCCAGTCCCCTGCCTGGCGGCTCACATGCCCACCGCAAATAACAAGCACCCAGTTTTGCTAGCCTCGCCTCCCAATGGCCGTCCCACCCACCCCCCTTGGCACCCCTCCTTCTACCTCACCCCCAGCTGCCCAGCCCTACCCTTGCTGCCCTGATCGGCCAACCCTTCCTGCTGTGCCGGCCCCAGTTGCCCTCCCACCATGGAGGCCAACCCCCCTTACCAGCCACCCCTTGCTGCGCTGCAGGAGGAGCACAACTACGTGTTGAGCGTACGGAAGGAGGAGCTCTTCCAGCGGGTCATAGACCGCAAGCCCGTGCAATTCAAGGGGGGCCAGGGAGGCGCCCCGGCTGAGTTCTATGACTATCGCCAAGCAGGGTCAGTGACAACAAACGCCCAACCACACACCTTGCCGCTAGACCCCGCTGCCTTGACCTCCTATCAACTCACTGCACCCTTTCTCAGCGTCCCAAGATCCCACAGGCACGCCTCAGCTCAGCCGCAAAACCACCCTCCAGCCCCTGCCAGTGATGTGTGACACACTCAGTTATCCCCTGCCCCACTGCTCCCTCACCACCCACCAGCCTGCCCACCCACTTAACTGCCATCCTGCTGCCCACCCCCATGCCAGCCTGGCCCCTTCTCCTGCCCCGCAGCCTGATGAAGACCTCAGCGCTGTCTGCCCAGCTGGGCAGCTGTGACCCTCTGCTGCGCAAGCTGCTGCTGCGCCCCTCCCCGACAGCCCTGTCAGCGGCGGGGAGGACAGCTAAGCAGGTGGCGGAGCAGGGGACCCTGCTGCTGCCGCTCAGCCACTCAGCCCTGGCACCATTGTTGTGTGGCTACCATGAGCATAAGTCCATGCTGCCAGAGGATCCACTCCAGGTCAGGGAGGGGGCGCAGACAGCTGCGGGGGTGGAGAAGGGGCCAGGGGGAAGGCACGGGAATCAGAATAACATAAGTTATATATTGTATTCTATTGTTATACCGGTCATAAGGCTATTAGAAGTCTTGCTGTGGCTCCAGGCGAGTAGTGCATGCCAGTGCGATCACGGCGCACTTATCACAACCGCGAGCACATCAGTTTCTGGTTGGGCCACGCATGGCCGGCTGGCCAGGCTGAGCAAGCCACATTGGTTGCGATGGCCGCAATGCATCGTGCTGCTAGTCCACTAGTGCGGTAAGTGCTTGCGGAGAGGGCCTGACTTCCAGCCTGACTTGCAGCCTGACTTGAACCGCTGCATTGTACCATAGCTCACCCTTCATGCATTTGCCCTTGCGATGCTTACCGCCATCATCCCCTGGAAAAATGCCTGGTTAACAACTGGTGGCTCCCACATTTTCAAAGTTGTAGGGTTAAAGTAACGGGAACATAAACTACCGTAGTGATACGCCCTGTGGTGATTTCACCAAATCAATTCGTCACCAAATTGTATCACCATTTGTTTGAGCATGCGGCTGTCACCAAAGTTGTAGCAGCACCCTCAAGTTTACCACAACTCTATGGTATATAGCGCCAAAGCTGAAACAGAGCGTGCTGACCTCGAGATCCTTCAGCCCAGCAGTGCCAGCAGCTAGGCTAGCAGCAGCTCTGATAGCGGTGAGGGTGAGAGTGATAGTGAGGATGATGAGGCTGTGATGAAAGCAGCCACAGGCTTCAGTGCTCGAAGGCGGTTGCCCCAGTAGTGAACAAATACATATGTGGACAATGTGCTATTGCTAGGTGTTGCACTTGGCAACCTCTGGCTTCGTAAATGTATTGAGGATAGATGTATTGAGGATAGATGTATTGAGGATAGATGTATTGAGGATAGATGTATTGAGGATAGATGTATTGAGGATAGATGTATTGAGGATAGATGTATTGAGGATAGATGTATTGAGGATAGATGTATTGAGGATAGATGTATTGAGGATAGATGTATTGAGGGTTGAGGATAGAGAGCCAGGCGTTGTCACCAAGTATGTGCCAATAGGGCCTTTGGGACCGTTTTTCCGGGTTTCACCAACAGGGCGTATCACTACAGTAGTCCCTGATGGCCACAGTACGTCAAAGGTTTATTATGAGAATGTCTTTGTGCATAGAAATAATCAAGCCTCCCACTTCACTAATCTCGCATCAAAAGTATATGATCTACATAGTCAAGTGTCGGGGTCTCTCTTCTAGTGGCCTTATCACCAGACCACGTCACATGGGGCACCACACCTCGCTTATAAAGTCGTGGTCACACTGGCGTGCTGCTGCAGCCACCCATGTTGTTGCCTTGGCCAAAGCGAGCACCCCGCCTTCGCCGGCTGCCCCTGTATGACCGGCCGCCTCCCCCAACGTCATGGTTGCCAGCCTGACTTTCCTCCCTTGCCTGTCCTGGGACCACATCCTCTGCCCCAGCCTGGCCCACCTCCCTCGACCTTGCCTGGGGCAAAGCAGACCACCCTGGTTGCCGCCCCGGCCTGGCCCGCTGCCCCAGCCTTGGCCCCAGCCTAGCCCGCCTCCCCCTCGCTGCTGCTGCTGCTGCTGCTGCTGCTGCTGCTGCTGCTGCTGCTGCTGCTGCTGCTGCTGCTGCTGCTGCTGCTGCTGCTGCTGCTGCTGCTGCTGCTGCTGCTGCTGCTGCTGCTGCTGCTGCTGCTGCTGCTGCTGCTGCTGCTGCTGCTGCTGCTGCTGCTGCTGCTGCTGCTGCTGCTGCTGCTGCTGCTGCTGCTGCTGCTGCTGCTGCTGCTGCTGCTGCTGCTGCTGCTGCTGCTGCTGCTGCTGCTGCTGCCGCCGCCGCCGCCGCCGCCGCCGCCGCCGCCGCCGCCGCCGCCGCCGCCGCCGCCGCCGCCGCCGCCGCCGCCGCCGCCGCCGCCGCCGCCGCCGCCGCCGCCGCCGCCGCCGCCGCTGCTGCTGCTGCTGCTGCTGCTTCCACTGCTGACGGCGTCGTATGTATGTATATAAAAACATACATGCCATCATGTCATCATCTCTAAGCTTTAGGCTACCGCGCCAAGTCGCAGTGGTGAGGTGCTAACCCGCAAGCTGGCTGGAATGCACCTTGAATTGGTAGCAAAATGACCAAGTCCAAGGAAGATAGTGTGATCCTGTACTTTGCATACATGAGTGTACATGAGTGTATATGATATGATGTATATATATATGTATACCGTAGTGATACGCCTTGTTGGTGATTCCATGGTAGATGGCGCCAAAGCTGAAACAGAGGGAGACTGATAGTGAGGCGAGAGTGATAGTGAGGATGATGAGGCTGTGATGGAAGCAGCCACACGCTTCAGTGCTTGAAGGCGGCTGCCCCAATAGTGAACAAAAGCGTGTGTGGACAATGTGCTATCCCCTCTGGCTTCGTAGTCACCAAACATGTGTCACTTCAATGTATGAGCCAGGAGCTGTCACCACATATGTGCCAATAGGGTCTTTGGGTCCGGTTTGGGGGGTTTCACCAAATCAGCGTATCACCAACAAGGCGTATCACTACTATCTATATATACTATGTATATATGATGTGACATCCTAGGCACTGTCTAGGCTCTGGCTATATTGCTGTGGTGTGGGGCGAGGTTGCAGGCCATGAACGCCAAGATGCGGTCCAGTGCGCTGAAGATGTACCGCAGCAAGGGTCAGGCCCGGGGCAAGGCCACTGGTGCGTTCAGGCGGCTGTGCCGTATGGACTCAGTACAGCCCCAACAGGTGAGGGGAGGGGTGAGATCAGGAGAGCGGGGCGGAGGCTGAGGCTAGGGGCAGGGCTGGGGCAGCCACCAGGGCTGAGGCGGTCACCTGGGCTGAGGCGGAGGGGGTGAGATCATGGGCTGGGGTCAGGGCTAGGGGTGGGGCAGCCGCCAAGGCTGTGCCAATGGCTGGGGCTGCTGGTTGTGCTGGTTGCCTAAAGCTGACATCAGTCCCTTAACCCTGATGCTGACTCACTCACTCACCCACTCACGCACGCACGCACGCACGCACGCACACACGCACGCACGCACGCACGCACGCACTCAATTGTGTGTGCAGGCTGCGCCTTCCCAGCCAGATCCTTCGGCATCAGCAGGTGCTGGCGGCGACCCAGGGCCAAGCTGGTCTGCCGCTGCTTCTCAGGTAAGCATTGAGCTTGCTGATTAGCAGGGAGTAGGAAAGGGCGCAGGCTGGGTGGTAGTGAGGGGTGGCCCTTCTCCTGCACCGGCCATTCTCCTGCACTGCATCGTCTTCCCCTCACCCAGCTCTAGCCCACCCAGGCCCATGCTGCTGCTCTCCCCACAGGCCACCCCTCCAGGGTCCAGCACACAGCCACCAGGGCATTAGGAAGGCAGCACCAACCACGGCTTGCACCTGACAATGCCTGCAGGCTGGCGCCACGGCAGCATCAGCCGAGGCGGCTGCCCTCATTGAGGTGGACAGCGAGTTGGAAGACCAGTTTGAGGCAGAGCTTGAGGATTATGACGTCCAGCGTGCTCCGTGGACGCCCCATCTCAGCAGCCAACTGCCACTCAGCCGCCTGCAGACGCCCTTGCATGGGCAGCCCAGTGGCAGCCCCAAAGCTGGCTCTGGGGAGGCTGCATGGCAGTCAGGCCTCCATGCCAGCTTCAATGCAGCAGCCACACCGCTCGCTGACCCTGGCCCTGACCCCGGCCCTAACCCTGGCCTGGGTCTGGGAACGGGACCTGCCCCACCTTCTGACATCGGCGGTGACACCTTGCCTTGGCCTGGCACTGGTCCATCAGGGTTTGCTGCTGGACCTCTACACTGGCCAGTGTTTACTCCTGCACTGCACACCTTCACTCCAGGGCCCGACACAGCAGCAGCACCAGCAGCAGCAGCAGCACCTACACCCACACCCCTACCAGCACGCGCACCAGCAGCAGCATCAGCAGCAACAACACCTGCTGTGTCTCAGCAAGTTGGTGCAAGTTTGCCGTCAAAGCCGCTGCTACCTCTCACCCTACCGCCAAGGCGCAAAGCTGCAGCAGCAGCAACAGCACCGGCACCAGCACCAGCTCCTGCTCCAGGGGCAGCAACAGCACCAGCACCAGCACTAGCACCAACACGAGCACGTGCACCAGCACCAGCAGCAGCAGGCACAGCAGCAGCAGTTGGCTCAGGGGCTGGTTGCCCCATGGCATTTGCAGCCGGTGGCAGCCGGAGTGACAGCCCCACTCTGTCCTCTGCCTGGCTCCCTGGACCTGACACACGCATCATGGAGGCGCAGCTGGCTCGAGCAGCAGCAGTGGCGGCGGCAGCAGGGGTGGCAGGGGCAGCAGGGGTGGCAGGGGCAGCAGCTGGGGGGCTGGATGAGGCCGCCAACCTCTCCCAAGCCAGCCAGGGGCAAGGTGGGGTGGGCCAGGGCCATGCCTCAGCTGGTGGTGTGAGGGCGGCAGCAGGCTGCTCTGGTGCGGCAGCGGCTGCTGTAGCCAGCACGGGGCAGGCGGTGGATTTGAACCCCCACACACCTGAGGGGCAGCAGCATGGTGCATCTTCATACCATGCAGCAACACTAGCAGCAGCAGCGGCAGCAAGTGCCGTGTCAGGGGCAGCCTCAGCTCGAGGCAAGGGAGCTGGTCAAGCAGCAGCAGCTGCAGCGGAAGAGCAATGTACCACAGCATCACGGTTGCAAGCATTGGAAGCTGAGCTGGTGGCATTCCTAAGGAGCAGAAATGGTACAAGCACGGCTGATGTGGCGACAGCGGCAGAAGAAATGGGGGCGGGGGTAGGGGTGATAGGAGCAGCAGCAGTGGGGTCTGGTGCGAGGGGGTCCTCCACTTCTACTTCTGGGTCAGGTGCTGCTGCTCCATGGGTGAGTGATGCAGCAGTGCCGAAAGTTGTGAAGCTGACCTGTACGCAGCTGAAGCACAAGTGATGCGTAACGGACACTGCCTCCTTGCCATGCTGCAGAGACGACTGGTCGAGCCGAGATCGACCTCAGCCAACCCACTGGAGCCAGTCGTCCATGAACACCATATGTGCGCAGCACAGTGTGAAATTGACCTTGGTAAATGTAATGAGGCAGCAGCAGGTGTACCAGCAGCGGCAGGAGAAGCAACCACCGCAGCAGCAGGAGAAGCAGCCACCGCAGTAGCAGGAGAACCAGCAGCAGCAGCAGCAGCAGCAGGAGAAGCAGGAGCGGCAGCAGCCGCAGCAGCAGGAGAAGTAGCAGCAGCAGCAGGAGAAGCAGCTGCAGTGGCGACAGGCGGCTACCCATCAGCACCTACACTGGCACCAGCAGCCTCCACCGAGGAGACCGTAAGAAATGCCGGCACAGCGTCTAGGGCTGACACGGAGAGCAGCCCAGTGCTCGTGAGGCCTCAAAGCGCCGCAGCTGATGGCATTCCCGATGAAGGCCGCAGCCGCAAGCGCAGTAAACGCAGCCCAGCCAGAGAGCGAGACGTCGATGGCGGCGCAACCCACAGCTCGGCTGAAAAGCGGCCCAGGCGAGCGGAGGACGTCGGTATCGGCGCAGCCGTGAGAAGCGAGGGCGACATTGGTGGCGAAGGTGTTGACTGCTTTCCACATCCTGTAAGTCAGCAGCGCGAGCGGGTGGTTGATGGAGCGGCAATGCATCTAGGGTCGGAGTCACCCGCTGTGGCGGCGAGTGGCGAGACACCAGTGGCGGGCGCAAAGGCACGCAGGCGGCGCTCTCATGCGCATCACACTCGCATGACGAACGCAAGGTCGGCTGACCACGATGTGATTGACCTCACTCAGAACGACGAGTAGCCGCTTCAGAAGTACCTGCTCCGTATTCCATGACAACTTTTCCCCTTGGCATGACAACTATTACATATTTGCATGACAGCGTGTCCCTACTGCAGCCGCGTGCGTCTTGAGTGCGCATCTCCCCACTTGCATATCTATGTACCAATACAGCAATCGGCCAGGCCACAGCTAGTCGTTGGACTACAGTTCAAAGCGACAGTGGCGGCATGTGCGGCATAGATTGGATGACCTCACACCATTTGTGCAATTGCGATTGCAATGATGCTACGAGGCTTGTGAAATCCTTGACCTTTTTCAGACCCTCTGCTGTCTTTTCTGAATTGTGTGAAATGTGTAATGGGTATCACTTCCGCCTCATTCCGGTTGCCGGCACCCTGGTTGGATGGCGACCTGATGCACCACCCCGCACGGCCACTGCGCTTGGAGAATGTTGCTAAATCCCTCAAATGTCGCAGAAAAAGAAACACAAGCGCCCCGCATAGAGTGCGGCCGGTAAGCCGCAAAGTCGCAAAGCTTGACGAAAGACTAGGCCCCCCTGACGAAGCGACGCAGTGTGCAAAGCATCTAGCTGTTTTGATGAGGTGCCCAGTTTTGATGAGGTGCCCAGTGGTCCGGGGGTTTGCCCCAGGAAAGAGTGCCACCGGTGTGGGGTTGGTAGTCATCAAGGGTGCGAACGAGGATGCTACAACATGCGTGTAGTAGCTGAGTGAGATTACCCACAGGCAAGCATGTTGTTCCTTGTTGAATAAGTTTTATTTGTCTGTAATGATGCTACTGTCTTGCCGCTGTCTTGCCGCTGACTACTAGAACTTCCAATGGAAGTAGGCGCACTTCGCACTAAGATTACCCGCTTGCTCACTGGTGGGCGCAGCATTCCTGTACGTCCGATAGGCAACGGTAAGCTTCACCGCCGATGCAGTAAGTCCGCAATACAGGGCTATACCGCTACACTGGAGGCAACCCTGGGCGGGGGTAGGGGTGAGAGGAGCAGCAGCAGTGGGGTCTGGTGCGAGGGGGTCTTCCAATTCTACTTCTGAGTCAGGTGCTGCTGCTCCATGGGTGAGTGATGCAGCAGTGCCGAAAGTTGTGAAGCTGACGTGTACGCAGCTGAAGCACAAGTGATGCGTAACGAACACCGCCTCCTTGCCATGCTGCAGAGACGACTGGTCGAGCCGAGATCAACCTCAGCCAACCCACTGGAGCCAGTCGTCCATGAACACCATATGTGCGCAGCACAGTGTGAAATTGACCTTGGTAAATGTAATGAGGCAGCAGCAGGTGTACCAGCAGCGGCAGGAGAAGCAACCACCGCAGCAGCAGGAGAAGCAGCCACCGCAGTAGCAGGAGAACCAGCAGCAGCAGCAGCAGCAGCAGGAGAAGCAGGAGCGGCAGCAGCCGCAGCAGCAGGAGAAGTAGCAGCAGCAGCAGGAGAAGCAGCTGCAGCGGCGACAGGCGGCTACCCATCAGCACCTACACTGGCACCAGCAGCCTCCACCGAGGAGACCGTAAGAAATGCTGGCACAGCGGCTAGGGCTGACACGGAGAGCAACCCCGTGCTCGCAAGGCCTCAAAGCGCCGCAGCTGATGGCATTGCCGACGAAGGCCGCAGCCGCAAGCGCAGTAAACGCAGCCCTGCTAGACAGCGAGACGTCGATGGCGGCGCAGCCCCCAGCTCGGCTGAAAAGCGGCCCAGGCGAGCGGAGGACGTCAGTATCGGCGCAGCCGTGAGAAGCGAGGGCGACATTGGTGGCGAAGGTGTTGACTGCTTTCCACGTCCTGTAAGTCAGCAGCGCGAGCGGGTGGTTGGTGGAGCGGCAATGCATCCAGGGTCAGATTCACCCGCTGTGGCGGCGAGTGGCGAGACACCAGTGGCGGGCGCAAAGGCACGCAGGCGGCGCTCTCATGCGCATCACACTCGCATGACGAACGCAAGGTCGGCCAGTTAAGTCGCCCGGTCACACACATCCCTCCCAGGGAGGTCTGAGCAGCACCTGAGAGGGATGCCACCTCTAAACGGCTTCCCTTGCGCCGTATAGCCTAGCCAACTATCGCGCAAGCCATCAGCGTCGAAGGCGTCGCTGTAGGTGCCAAAAAGGCTGGTCAGCCTGCTTCGCGGCACGCAACCTGTACCCACATCAGCCACAGGTGTGGTTAGCACTGTGGTGCAAGCTTAACAACATCAGTCGATGGCATCGCAGCCTAGCAGCGGTTACAGCAGGCGGTTACGGATGGCTTGCACATTGCAGGTACAATGTCCGGGCTGGTTAGCTCTATGTTGAGAGGCAGGACCGTTGTTGGCGGTGCCCCAGTACGCCCCGGATTAGATACTCCAGCTCCCAGTACAGGCCGAAGACGTCGCGACCAGTCTCCACCACGCGCGAACACCGCAACGCAGCGTGCCACAAAGCAGAAATCAGACGAGCATCAGCCAGAGCAGGAGCATGAGGAGCAACAGGAGGAGCTGCATGAGGAGCAGCAACAAACACAACAGCATGAGCGCCAGCAGAGGCAAGAGAGTAGTGTTTGGGGAGAGAGGAAAGCACGTTTGAATGAGGAGTGGCGAAAGCTCATCCATGGCATGACAGCGTGTCCTTATTGCAGCCGCGTGCGTCTTGAGTGCGCATCTCCCCACTTGCGTACCAATACAGCAGTCGGCCAGGCCACAGCTAGTCGTTGGACTACAGTTCAAAGCACCAGTGACGGAGCATAGATTGGTTGGCCTCACATCATTTGTGCAATTGCGACTGTAATGATGCTACTTTTAACCCCACTTCATGACCTCGGGTGTTCCCAACTAACAGAAAATGACAGGAAACCGACCCTTATTAGTAGTACGGCTGTAACTCTGCACTCACTGCGCCAAATACTATGCTAGATGATTCACAATGTAGCCAACCCAGCCAGCTACCTTTCAACCATCCAGAATAACTATGCAATTAGAAGGCCGTGCACAGCAAAGCATCAAAGTTAGTGATTCAAATTTGGGCCGTTGCGGGGCATGCAGTCATCGCTGCGACCGCCTTCGTCGCTTAGGCTGCTCTACATGCGCATGCGCGTCGGCAGCAGCAGTCGGATCGGAAAGCGGTTGCGGCGATGTGGCAATGAGCCCACCTCCCCCCCTTACCTAGAGGGCAATGCCACAGCTCGACCATTGGGACTTACAGCATGCTACTTACTAGGTTAGGCTCCTTTTAGACATTGTTACACACGCTCATACTCAGATATGTCAAAAGCTCACTTTGGTCTGTGACCCCCAACTCCCTTAGCCGATCTCAGGACCAGGGCCATGCAGTCAGTCGCACAACTCCACACCATGTCCGAGTTTGGACTCGGCTCCTCTGGGAGTTACACTCCCCTACATCCCATCCACCTGCGTGCAAAGTTTCATAGCTCAACTGCCACCCCACAGCCCCGTGGCCCTGATTCTGCTTGGAGAACATGATGTCACTTTGAAGATGTCAAACTGATAGGAGCCTAAGCTGTTTAACGTGCGGTTTGTTTCAACAAATGCGCCAAGGGGTCAAGAACAAACATTTTGTGGCCGCTTTCCTGTGGGTGCAACGGGTGCAACACAGTGAAGGACATAGTGGAGGAGGGGGGGGTGTAACCCGGTGATACCTCAGTGTGCGTCGACCCAAATGGTGTATTCGGCGGAAGTGAGCACATCTATTATGTTTCAATCACCCCGTTTAGGCGCCCTGCACGCCCGGCAGGCATCGCGTTGGGTGTTGGCCGGACATTCCATTTGTGCACAACCAGCTCACTACGCCAGATAGATGGCGCCACAGGGATGTGGCTCACCGTCCCAAGGATACCCGTCTCGCCGCTGTGGTTTGTTCGCGGGCACATGTGGCAGTACGCGAGCAAAGACTCCAATGTCGTGCGCTGATGGTCAGATGACGCGCATTGATTTGCAGCTACCAATGTGCCAAACGCTATCGAAAACGATGCAGTATTGAGAGAGTACATGCATGCATATTACCAACCCCATGTTGGGAACACCTGACATGACCTACGTGACTGGCTTATGAAATGCTTGAAAATCCTTGAAAATGTCTTGCCGCTGACTACTAAAACCATGGAAGTGGGCGCAATTCACACTGGGACAACCCGCCTGCTACATGGTGGGCGCAGCATTCCTGTATGTCCGATAGGCTTCGGCAAGTCCGCAATACAGGGGCTATACCGCTACGTTGGTGGCGACAATGTCGACTTTCGCCTTCTTGGCAGGCGAGGGCTCCACGCCGTTCGCCCCCGGTAGTGCAGCTTGTGCCGCGCCAGCATAAGCAGAATCGTGCACGCCCGCCACGGCACGGCCAGAGGGGTCCTCCTTGCCTGCGAGTATCGGGGACATATCACATCGGGGTCACGAAGGTAAGGAAAGGGCGTGAAACAATTGAGAGGATGAAGAGTGTGGAGGGTGGCGTGCAGCACAGCAACAGATGCAAGGTTAGATGCGCTCCGGCAGCATGGCGACGAGGCTCAGGCCGCACAGCGGTGGCAGTGCTGGGGAGCAGCCTAGCCAGGCTCAGCCGTGCTGGTCGTTGAGCAGCAGTGAAGAGCTGAGCCACTGGGAAGTAGGGCTGGTACCTCCCCCAGGCCAAACCTAGAGAAGCTCTGGTGAAAGTTGGCGTGGTCTCAACTGCCTCAACCGTGCAGCTGAGAGGCATGTGCACAGTGTGCCGGTATGCCGTGCAACAGAAGGGATTGCAAGCAAGGTGGTAAACAGGTCTCCAGTCACAGCTGAGAAGGGTGGGCCATGAGGGGTGAACAGTCACACTGCAGGTAGGTAGGACAAGATGCAGGGTGGGGAGGCAGGCAGGAACATGCAAGCACGCTGCATGCAAGCACAGGGCATTGTTGGGCCAGCTGTTGCTGCGCAGCTGACCTGCCCAGGCCGCGTCCCAGGCTGCTGCAGTAGGGGTGGAGCAGGCCACGGAGGGTCCGCCGGGCACTGTGTCTGCAGCTGCCCGCTGGGGGAAGTGGCTCTCAAAGATGGTGCGGTACCAGTAGGCCTCCTTGGTGCGCGGGGTGTTGTCCGGGAACCTGACGGTTGGGGGGACAGGTGGGGGAGGGCAGGGGCAGGCGTGTGGGCAGAGGGAGGGTGACGGCGTAGGGTACGCTGGGAGGAAGGGAAGGACAGGACAGGACAGGGCTGGGTAGGGGTGGGGCTGGGGCTGGGGCTGGGGCTGGGGCTGGAGCAGGGGCAGGGGCTGGGGCAGGGGCTGGGGCAGGGGCAGGGGCAGGGGCAGGGGCAGGGGCAGGGGCAGGGGCAGGGGCAGGGGTAGGGGCGGGGGCAGGGGCAGGGGCAGGGGCAGGGGTAGGGGCGGGGGCAGGGGCAGGGGCAGGAAGGAGGGGAATACGAATGAAAGGGACAGCGAGGAGGAGTGGCAAGGGAAGTCAGCAGGTGCTGGCTCGACCTGCCCCACACCCAGGGGCCTTGCAAGACCTCACCTGTGAGGTGCCTGCTGCAGCTGCGCGTCGCTGACCATGGACTCAGCGTGCGCCTTGAGCCCGTCAATCCAGTTGTAGCCGACCCCGTCACTGAACTGCTCCTTCTGCCGCCAGAGGACCTCTTTGGGCAGGTAGGGTACCTGCAGCCATAATGGGGGAAAGCAGGGTGGATCGGGGAAGGCTGGGGAGGAGTGAGGTGGGAGGGGATTGCTTTGGTGAGGGTCAGGGGAGCGGGTGCCAGGGAGGGGCAAGGCCCTGATCAGCTGCTTCCACCTCCCACCCGCCCTCAACCCTGGTCAAGCGGAGGTAAAGTGGCTGCACAACATTCAGGCATGGCTGCCCTCCCCCTCCCCCTCCCCCACCCCCTCTTCCCCTGCAGACCCCCTCACCTCGCCCTCCCCCACATCAAAGGCCTTGCGCAGGATGTACTTCTCCATGCGGCCAGCTGCCTTGTTGATCATCTTCTCTGCTGGGTCTATGGACATGGCCACCTGCAGCCCCCCCGGAGGAAGCCAGCAGCAGACAAGCACTTGGGAGCACTGGGAGGGGGTCACTGCATCAGTAGCCACAGCTGGACCATTCATAGACCATCTGTGAACAGATCTCCCCTCTCCTCCTCCGCCCCTCCTCCTCCTCCACCTCCTGTCTTCCTCTACCTGCTCTCTGACCTCAGTTGCTGTTCTCCACTCTTCACCTCCTCACTCAAACCTCTGCCCTCCACCCCCCGCCTCAGCCATGCCCATGGCCCCGCCCTGGTGCTCTTGGCCGTGTCTCCATGCCTGACCCCATACTCATGCCCCCCGCCCTCAGCCCCCTGCTCCCTTGCCGCCCCGCGCACCTGCCTCCCTGGCCCCCTGCCCCCCTGGGCTCCCCTGCTCCTCTGCCGCCCTGCCCCCCCCGCTGGCCTGGCAACTTTCTGCTCACCTCCAGGAAGGCCTTGTCCAGGAAGGGCACCCGCGCCTCCACCCCCCAGGCCATGGTGCTCTTGTTGGCGCGCAGGCAGTCGTACTTGTGCAGATCCTGGATCTTGCGCACCGTCTCGCTGTGGAACTCCTCCTGGGGGGCAGGGAGAGAGCAGGGCAGGGGAGGGGGGGAGGGCTGGGGCAGGGGAGAGGGCTGGGGTAAAGGGTGAAAGGAGGGGGGAGGGGAGGGGCTACGGCCAGGGGAGGGACCGGGAGAGAGGGGGAGGGAGAGGGCAGATGGTGGGAGGGGAGGGGAGGGGGCCAGCTCTCTGGGGTCGACAGGGTTTGGCTGGACGCCATGGCTGGAGCATGCTGGGTCAGGGTGGTGGCGGTGGCTGGGAGAGTGAGTACCAGCAGGGTCAGCATTGAGCTGCATTAGTGGGAGGCACAGGCAGCAGTGGGAGCTGGGGCAGTGGCCAGCCCAGCAGCAGCAGCGGTACAGACCTTGTTGGGCAATGGCAGGGGGGAGGGGGCAGCAGTGGCACAAACCTTGTTGGGTGCCTTGTGGAAGTAGAGGTAGCCGCCAAACACCTCATCGCTGCCCTCCCCGCTCAACACCATCTTCACGCCCAGGGCCTGGGGCCACCCAGACAAGCAGCAGGCCAGCTGGGCAAGGGAGGTCAAACTGGTCGAGGTCAGCAGCAGGGGGTCAGGCACCAGGTGACAAGACGCAGCAAGAGGTCTGCATCCAAGGGTCAACAGGTCAATGGGAGGGCAGGTCTGGGCAGCTCCTTAAGGGGGCCAGGACAGCTTCAAGGCAGGTCTAGGCAGGTCTTCAGGGGCCAGCTGGTGGAGCAGGACAGGCTGGGTCAGGTCTGACACTAGCCTGCCATAGCTGGACCAACTGCTTGATCTTTCAACTGCCACCCCCCTGTGGCTGGTCACCCTGCCACCTGCTCGTCCCCCATGCCCTGGAACGGTCCTCCTTCCCCTGCTGCACCTCCCCTGGCTACCTCTGGCTCTGCTCCAGCCTCACTGACCTTTCCTAGGACCCTCCCACCTGTTGCTCTAGCTCTAGCCCTTTTGATTATGCTCTAGCCCAGCCCAGCCCAGCCCAGCCCAGCCCAGCCCAGCCCAGCCCAGCCCAGCCCAGCCCAGCCCAGCCCAGCCCAGCCCAGCCCAGCCCAGCCCAGCCCAGCCCAGCCCAGCCCAGCCCAGCCCAGCCCAGCCCAGCCCAGCCCAGCCCAGCCAACCTTGATCTTGCGGCTCATGAGGAACATGGGGGTGGAGGCCCTGATGGTGGTGGTGTCAAAGGTCTCCACGTGATAGATCACATCCCCTATGGCGTCAATGCCCTCCTGCAGCAACCACAGTAACAGGGGTCAGCAGCAGCAGCAGCAGCAGCAGCAGCAGCAGCAGCAGCAGCAGCAGCAGCAGCAGCAGCAGCAGCAGCAGCAGCAGCAGCAGCAGCAGCAGCAGCAGCAGCAGCAGCAGCAGCAGCAGCAGCAGCAGCAGCAGCAGCAGCAGCAGCAGCAGCAGCAGCAGCAGCAGCAGCAGCAGCAGCAGCAGCAGCAGCAGCAGCAGCAGCAGCAGCAGCAGCAGCAGCAGCAGCAGCAGCAGCAGCAGCAGCAGCAGCAGCAGCAGCAGCAGCAGCAGCAGCAGCAGCAGCAGCAGCAGCAGCAGCAGCAGCAGCAGCAGCAGCAGCAGCAGCAGCAGCAGCAGCAGCAGCAGCAGCAGCAGCAGCAGCAGCAGCAGCAGCAGCAGCAGCAGCAGCAGCAGCAGCAGCAGCAGCAGCAGCAGCAGCAGCAGCAGCAGCAGCAGCAGCAGCAGCAGCAGCAGCAGCAGCAGCAGCAGCAGCAGCAGCAGCAGCAGCAGCAGCAGCAGCAGCAGCAGCAGCAGCAGCAGCAGCAGCAGCAGCAGCAGCAGCAGCAGCAGCAGCAGCAGCAGCAGCAGCAGCAGCAGCAGCAGCAGCAGCAGCAGCAGCAGCAGCAGCAGCAGCAGTGGCGCAAGTGGCATCGAGGCAAGGCAACGGCAGAGAGGGAGGTAACATACACCGAAGGATGATGCCCCTTGCCCCTGCCCCAGCCCCAGCCCCTGCCCCTGCCCCACAACAGCCTGACCTGCACGGTAAAGTGGAACTCATGGTGGTCAGTGCCCAGGAAGTCCGCCACCTGCTTCCCAGCCTTAAGGTCAGGGGAGCCTTCCAGGCCAACACAGAAGCTGTGCAGCTTACCCCACACACCGCCAGCCTGCAGGGCATGCAGCAAGCAGTCATAGGGCATTCAACGTGCAGGGGCACGTGCAGGGGCTGGGGCAAGGGCAGGGGCAGGGGCAGGGGCAGGGGCAAGGGCAGGGCAGGGGCAGGGGCAGGGGCAGGGCAGGGCAGGGCAGGGCAGGGCAGGGCAGGGCAGGGCAGGGCAGGGCAGGGCAGGGCAGGGCAGGGCAGGGCAGGGCAGGGCAGGGCAGGGCAGGGCAGGGCAGGGCAGGGCAGGGCAGGGCAGGGCAGGGCAGGGCAGGGCAGGGCAGGGCAGGGCAGGGCAGGGCAGGGCAGGGCAGGGCAGGGCAGGGCAGGGCAGGGCAGGGCCCAGGAGTTGCTTCACCCACCCCACCCACCCACCTAGCTTGGCCCCCCCCTCACCTGGCCTCACCCCACCCCGCCCTGCCCCTCACCTTGCCCAGGTGCCTGCTGGCTATGGCTGCCACCAGGCTGCTGTCCAGGCCGCCTGACAGCAGCACCCCAAAGGGGACGTCTGACATGAGGCGCTTGTGCACCGCAGTCTCAAAGGAGGTGCGCAGCAGCTGGAGGTCCAGGGGGGCGCTGGGGAAGCTGCGGCAGGGGAGAGGGGAAGAGCAGGGGGGTGGGCAGGGGTGGGATGGAAGAGGCAGCAGCAGGAGGAGGGTGGTGCGGGGGGCGGAGGGGGCAGGAGGGAGGGGGAGGGGAGGGGTTGACTGAGAGCAGAATGGAGTGGAGTACACTGGAAGGAGCACGGCATAGCTGGGACGGAAGCAGCAGTAGGGGCAGCAGCAGGGGCAGCAGCAGGGGCAGCAGCAGGGGCAGCAGCAGGGGCAGCAGCAGGGGCAGCAGCAGGGGCAGCAGCAGGGGCAGCAGCAGGGGCAGCAGCAGGGGCAGCAGCAGGGGCAGCAGCAGGGGCAGCAGCAGGGGCAGCAGCAGGGGCAGCAGCAGGGGCAGCAGCAGGGGCAGCAGCAGGGGCAGCAGCAGGGGCAGCAGCAGGGGCAGCAGCAGCAGGGGTAGCAGCAGGAGCAGCAGCAGCAGGGGTAGCAGCAGGAGCAGCAGCAGCAGGGGTAGCAGCAGGAGCAGCAGCAGCAGGGGTAGCAGCAGGAGCAGCAGCAGCAGGGGTAGCAGCAGGAGCAGCAGCAGCAGGGGTAGCAGCAGGAGCAGCAGCAGCAGGGGTAGCAGCAGGAGCAGCAGCAGCAGGGGTAGCAGCAGGAGCAGCAGCAGCAGGGGTAGCAGCAGGAGCAGCAGCAGCAGGGGTAGCAGATATCTGTACACAGCAGCTGCAGGCAGGGCTGGGTGCTTCTCTAGCAAGGAGCAAAGGTAGGCAGCAAGGGCAGGCAGGCAGGCAGGCAGGCAGGCAGGCAGGCAGGCAGGCAGGCAGGCAGGCAGGCAGGCAGGCAGGCAGGCAGGCAGGCAGGCAGGCAGGCAGGCAGGCAGGCAGGCAGGCAGGCAGGCTGACTGCTTCTGCTGCCATGCCCTACCGCTCCGGCTTTGCCTCAAAGTCCAGGTAGTGCTGAGGGTTGTAGTACCGCGTGAAGCTGCTGGTCTTGCTGCTGTAGAAGTGTCCGGGGGGGAACTGCTGGAACCTGGCACAGTCGTCCTGCAAGCCAGCCACATCAACGGCAGTGGCAGCAGCAACAACAGCAACGGCAGCAACAATGACTGTGACGGAGACTGGAGCTGCGGTTCCCTGTGACTTGGTGGATCACAACAGGCCAGGCTCTTGGGACTGGGCTGTGCTGAGCTGGGTTTAGGCTGAGCTGAGCTGGACTGAGCTGGGTTAGGATGGATTAGGATGGGTTAGGATGAGGATGAGGTGCCTCAGGCTTAAATGGTACTTGACTAAGCTATGCTGAGCTGCGTTGAGCTGGTCAGGCTGAGGAGATGGAGCTGGGCGTGTGCTGGACTGGTGCTGCAGGGCGTGAGGCTACACAGGGCCAGGCTGTGGCCCTGTCAGCTGTCAGATCTCTGGCACACTCCTGGTGGAATGGCATTCAGGGCAGTTGGGCAGGGGGTGGAACCGCATGGGGCAGGCCACAGGCCAGCCAGGGCCTCAGCGAGTCGTGGGTGGTGCCGGGCAGGTGGGGCGTCGTTGGGACAGTTGCAGGGCAGGTGGCAGCAGGTAGGGGCGGAGATGGGTGTGTGTGCTGCTGCCCACCTTGAGGCATTTCATCTCATTTGACACCCAGATGGAGCCGTCACGCCCCCAGCCGATGTACAGGCAGGTCACACCAATTGGGTCACGTGCGATGTAGAAGCTGCACGGGGCCCGGGTCAGGTAGCAGCAGGGGGCAGGGGAGGTCAGGTAGCAGCAGGGGTCAGGGGAGGAGCCATGTGGCAGGGCCAAGGGGTTAGGAGGGTGGGCGTGCAGCGTGGTGCAGGCAGGTGGTGCAGGTGGTGCAAGCAGGGTGGTAGGCAGGCAGGCGGCAGAGGTTGTACACCAAGGTCATCTAGGCAGCTGAGCAGCGGTTGCAGGCTGGGCAGCAGGCGGCTGACCTGTTGTTGCGAGTGTCCAGGATGACAAAGGCAAAGAAGCCGTCCAGCATGCCCGCCACCTCCTCCCCGTACAGCTCGTACAGGTGGCTGATGACCTGCAGGGGGGCGGCTGCACAGCACTGCTGCTGCCTGGCGGGGCCTCACCAGCGGCAACACACCCTGATCTGCAGGGCTGCAGCGGTCAGGGGTAGGCAGAGCACCGGGTGGCTGCTGCTGCTAGCAGCGGTGTGGGTTAGGGTTAGGGTTGTGGCTAGCAGCGGTGCGGGTGTGGTTAGCAGCA
This sequence comes from Haematococcus lacustris, assembly GCA_030144725.1. Classification (NCBI taxonomy): domain Eukaryota; kingdom Viridiplantae; phylum Chlorophyta; class Chlorophyceae; order Chlamydomonadales; family Haematococcaceae; genus Haematococcus; species Haematococcus lacustris. The sequence continues at coordinate 14,594,987 of JASKMD010000006.1, forward strand.
GCCTGGTGTTGTTTGTATGCTGAGGGAAATGGTAGTGGCTGCTGGGCATGGCTGGACATCAGGGTAGGCGTGGAGTGAGGAAGCTGCAGGGCATTGAAGGTCACACCTTTAATGGGTCGCAGTTACCATCAACATATCACACACACATACACCCCAACAGCCAAGAAAACGCCCTGGGAGGGCCATAGGAGGGGAGGGCTGCCCTGCCTCAACCTGTCCAGCGTCCCCGCTGCCGCCTTCCACTGCAAGGCTCAAGCATCCTGGACTACACCCGTGTGGTGCTAGGAGACGCCTGCTAAGAGTAACTGGGGTCTAGTCCTATTGGAATGTTGCTGGTCTGGCAAGGGGGTCAGGCATGGCTGAGCAGCTCCCACCTCGCAGTCACTATTGGTGACAAACTTTTTGTTGGGTGCCTTGTCCAAAATCTTCTGCAGCAACTGTTTGTAGTTGTAGATCTCGCCGTTCACTGTAACAATGATGGACTTGTCTTCGTTGAATAGTGGCTGGTCGCCAGAGGCAGGGTCCATGATGGCCAGGCGCTCGTGTGCCAGGAAGTGGTTGGCTGACTGATGCATGCCGGACCTGGGACCCAGTGTCGTGCGCAATTCGCACAAAAGCAATGTCTGCACAGTAGTGCGCAGCCGTGAAGGAAGCAACAACCCGGCTACACAGTGCTACAAAGCGCAGCTGTCAGTGCCGAAACTTTGACATACACGATGCACTGCTTTGATGAGCACGAAATCCGTCCGCTATTGTCTCGTGCAAAGCGCACCAGTCTGGACCGCGATGCCGCTGTCGGCGGCTGAGCGCGAGCACCCGGGCACGCATCGCTGCGCTGTCATCTGTACTGTTCAGCAGCGCAAGGATGCCGCACATTTTACGATACAACAGCAAGACTAGCTTAAGGAGGCCCTGTCGCTACACAATTGGTTCGTAGGTGCACTGTACCGCCACTGTGTGCACTGTCTAGCCAGGATTTGTCGGTTAGGAGGTTAGCGGATCGCAGTGGCAACGATTAGTCTTGACCTTGGCGTGTGACATGCAGGCAAGCTAGAGCATCTACGTAGCCTTAGCATTTGACAAGCTCTTGAAGTTTCATTGCAGAAAGATACTTCAATATGTATCGCCCATGCATGACCATATGTATCGCCCATGCATGTATCACAGCTACAATGTCATCTCAATAATATACACCCACTGCAAACATCTCTACACGTTTGCAGTGGGTGTTGGACTGTGCAACGTGTGGCTCTCGCAACTAGGATTTCCTGGAACCCTCTGGACCGAAGACTTGCCGCTCGGCCGCTGTCGGGGTTGACTAGGTCCAAGTCCCGTCGAACCTTGCTCTACCTTTGCTGGCGCTTTGCTCATCGTTGAGACCGTGAGACCGTGGCTGCTTGTACTACATCCCTTGGATTGCGCTAGCAGGGTCGGGCTTGCTGATTGGGGGCGTGGGCATTTGGTAAGTCGGCTAGCAGAGCCTTGTCAATGGTCAAGCTTGTTCAACTAGCTAGGGGTGGAATTGAGGGCTGACACTAGGCTGGGCCATACGCAGTTGCAGACTGAAAGCCTGTCCCTTCCGCTTCATCCCTGCCTGCAGGGTGACGTTTGCAAACAGTGTGTACAACTCGACGAGCAGGGGGCTGGATGTGCTCGGGATAGGCGCCTTGAACTTGTCACGGCCCAGGCCAGCATACATAGCAACTGCAATTGTGTGCTTGTTGTGGGTGGTAGTAGTCCTGGCTCTGCTATTTGCTCGGTCCTTCATTGAGGCTGCCCATGATGCCACTGGTGAGCAGCTGATGGGCTACATGTCTCATTGCCTGCCAATTCCTGCCAGGGATATGGGGCACCCATGCTGGCCAGTGTCAGCTTTTGCTCGCTTCACCTCCAGCCACTGCCAGCCTGGCCGACTGCAATCCCTGGGTTGCTGCTTTGAGTTTGAAACCATGCATCCAGCTACAGCCTAGCCTGACCAGCTCCCAACACATTGCCAGTTGGGCACAGTCCCCATCCATTACTAGCCTCAAGACCATTTCAACCCCCACCTTGACTCGACACCATGCCCAGCCCTGCACGCCATAACTGTGCGGCATGGTTTGCCTGCATCACGCAAGCATGGAGTCATTGGTCTAAGGTGTGTGTGTGTGTGTATGATGATGTTGATGAGTTGTCAGCCCCTGCCAGGCAGAGTCAGTCACCTGCCCTCACCCCTCCCGCCTGTTGCAGGCCTCAGTGGCGCCGGCAGCTCTGTGTGGATGGTCCTCAACGCCATCTTCGCCACCGGCTGGTGGCTGATTGTGGCCTGGCTGGTGGTGGTGCTCATGGGCTGCACAGCCTGGGCGGGCCTGCTGTACACCGTCCGTGGCGCCATGGACTACCTGACTAGTAGGTGCTGGTGCAGGAGGGAGGGGGTGGGGGGTGGAGGGTACTGCTGCATGGAGAGGCTGCGGGGCGGAGGGACCTGATGCAGGGAAGGGCTGGCAGGGCAGGGCAGCTGTGGCTCTTGGGCGGCCCCCCTCTCCCTCAACTGCCGAACTCACAGATTCATGGCACATGGCCCGGCCTCAACAGGTGTGAGGGCGAGAACAGAGCATGCCCCAGGGCACAGCTCAGCAGGGCCTCTTGGTGGGCGCCTTAGTGGGCTGCCTGGGGCCCGTGGCGCTGTGTCATTTCTGTCCATTGACATTGTGTCTGAGCTGGGAGAAACTGTCCATGTCATCTGACAGCAGTCCAGCATGCATCTGACAGCAGTCCAAGTAGCTCGAGGCCACCGATGGCCAGGTTGCCCATACAGGCAATCAGTGCAGGCAGGCAGGCGGTGACTGGCTCCCAACTGGCAGGTCAGTTGAGCTCTTGGCTGCATGGTGCATCTGGAACCCTGTCATGCAAGTAGGAGCAGAGTGTAGCAGGCAGGGCACAGCTGCCACCATCCCTGTGACCTGCACCCTCAGCCTGACCCTGAGCCCCTCCCTCACCCTCAGCCCTCCAGCCTGACCCCAAGCTCAGCTAATGCAGGCCCTGCAAGGCCCTGGTGGCGCACAGCACCTGAACTGCCCCTCACACCGCCCCAGCCTCCTCCACCACCTCCCAGCAACTCCCACCCCCGACTGCCATGTGTGATGTCACCCGACGGGGGCTCATCACGGGACACTCCTAGGTGCAAGCCAGCTGCATTGCAGCATTGCAGCGGGTCTGGAGCAGCATCATGGTGCGAAAGCGGAGGGGCCGCTGCTGTTGAGAGGGCCGGGCGGCTGGGTAGCAGGCAGCACGGGGGGGCAGCAGGGACAGCCACCAAGCACCCTAGGGGCCCATCACAGGGGGGTGGGGTGACGGGGACGGCCTCTGCCTCGATCAGCCCTGCTGTGGGCAACATGTGCCTGAGGAAAGGAAACCTCACAGGAGCGCCACACCTAGGGGTGGTGCTCTGCCTCACTGGAGCAGAGTTCGCACACACTGTACAAGCAGCCTCCACTGCCACTGCCTCTGTCCTGGCTCCTGTGAAAGGGCCATTGTTTGAGAGCTGCACCCCTGACATGTGCTAGACAGAGCTTGGCCAGGGCCTGGTGCAATCCCTGAGCCACAGGCTGCTGCTGCTGGGCCTTGAGCAGGCGGTCTCACAGCCATTTGCAGCCCAGGCCGGGGTCCTCCGCGGTGACAGCGAGCTGGGAGAGAATGGGAAGATGCTTTCAGGAGCAGCCTTGACCAGCAGCGGTAGAGCTGTGCTGCCCGGCTATGCCCTGCTGCCTACTCCCTCCTGGCTATGGCTCCTGCATGTGTAGACCTGTACGGCCCGCAGCCAGCAGTCACGTGGCTGGCGTTAGACAACCTGCCCTGCCCTGGCCAGTGCCTGAACTTGGGCATGTTCAAGTTCCTGGACACCTCCCTGCAGAATAGCTGTGTGTGCGACTACTCCAAGCTCACTGCTGCCCGAGCAGAGTTTGATGAGGGGTGGGTTGGGGAGGCGGGGGGCTGATGCGCGACAGCAGGGGGGTCCTCCCTGTGCCATCTCCCTTGCAGCTGCAGACCAGTCCCCCAATGCCTGCCTCCCCAACCCTCTGCATGATGCCTCTCCCCAGCCTTGAGTTTCATGCCCTGACGCACCATGCCCTGACGCACCAACAGTCTGAATGCATCATCACAGTGCCCTGATGCACCATGGTGCCCGGTCTCATCATTGTCGGGGCATGGCATTAGCCAGTCGCAGTTGCGGCATCACATGGAGCCAACATGTCATGGTTTAGGGTCGCTTGATGCAGGGACAGTCCTGGCACATGGCGGGTTGCTCAGTGTGTGTGACCTGTGTGACTGCACTCTGCAGGTTCCGCATGTCTGTGCCCATGCTGATCGGCAATTGGGCTCTCTTGGTGGCTGGCATCATCATCATGGTCAACTTTGCATGTGCGTTCTCCCACACAAAGCGGGAGAAGGAGTTACATCAGGCGCCTGACTCACAAGCAGTTCATTGGATTCTAGATCACAGTTTCCATATTCGTCCTATCCCGTCATTCACATCTGTCGATTTGGCCTGAAACAGTAGCCTCGAAGTTCCCCTTCACGCACATGTCCTAATCTATTTAGGATCCTAGCATGAGTACATATATCTATTAGAAATGTGCGTGTGTAAATGTTGGTCAGAACCGCGGGGCTCATGACATGGTTGCCAGTTTCTCTTGTCATTACATGCATTTTACTTCTTGCATGAATAAGGGAACTAATACATACTTCTGCCAAGTGTCATTAATTGGTAGAAAAGACGGACAATCCTTACCGCTTCGCGGGTTGCTCAGATAGTCTCGTCGCCCTGAGAAAGTTTATTTGCTGACGGATGGCGCACCGGCTGCTGCACGACCCCGAGGAATCCGGATGGGAGCGCTCAGACATGCCGATTGTGTGCGAGACGTGTTTGGGGCCCAACCCTTTTGTTCGGATGCAGCGGGTAGGCTAGCCTGCTGAACTGGGTGCTACCGTCGGTCCCTGCTGACCAGCCAGCCGCTGCGTTTGCGCAGATTGAGTACGGTGGGCAGTGCCATATTTCAGGCCGTCCCTATACTGTTTTTCGGTGGCGGCCTGGAAACGACGCTCGCTACAAGAAGACTATTGTGTGCCAGGAGGTGGCCAAAGCCAAGAATGTGTGCCAGGTCCGGAATCTCACGACTCGACGACACCAGCAGGCATGCATAACCCACGCGGGATTTGACACCACTGAGCAGGGGTCTCGCGCAGGTATGCCTTTTGGATCTGGACTATAATTTGCCCGTGCAAGTGCGCGATCAAGCACTGGGTATGACGAACGACGACCAGGCCCAGAGCGAAGTAGGGAAGGAGTTCCAGCTGCACCAGCGTGTGAAGGAGGGCGAGAATGGGTCTTCTTACACAGAAGCCCGGCCAAACGACCTGCTGCAGAGGTTGCAGCGCACCACCCCATACTACAAGGTGCCTAGCACTGCATAGGAAGCACACCTTCAGCAGGGCATGCCGTGCACTGTTGTGTGGAAGGCCCGTGTTTGCCTGCTTCCCTGCATCTTAGCTTGTTTTGTTCTGGCCTGACTGCCTGCTGCCCCTTCTTATAGCGCAACATGGCAAGGGTATGCAGCTTCTTTGCAAAAGGTGCTTGCCAACGCGGAGCTGAGTGCCCCTATCGGCATGAAATGCCTACCACAGGTGCGTGCAGACCTCAGCGGCAGCCAGGGCCTCAGGGCCAGGATGGCCTCACAGCAGGTGGCAGCACCTGCCTGTCACCAGGCTGACAGCACCTGGCATACATCCCCTTCCAGAACCCTGTTGGCAGCAAGGTCAGCAGCAGCAGCTTGCAGCACCAAGCAGGACCAGTACTGGGTCACAGCTTCCCTGGCACCAGCAACACCACAGCAGTGGTGCAGGAAGAGGGAGCTCTGACTGTTATCGTACCTCCTGCCTGACCCCTTAACACGATAGGCACGGCACTGAGGCTGCTGGAGAAGAGAGCAGGTAGCAGCATCCTAAGAAGCATGCCATGCGTATCACAGCAGACGCACACCAGCAGCCTCTTGTTAGGGATGTCTTTGGGGACAAGCCGGTGGCAGCTCCCTTGAGCATGGCAACCATGGCCCACTGCCAACCTGCTTGAAGCCTGGGTTGCTGAAACCCTGGTCACACCAAAGGGTGTGACTGCAGCCGCTGATCTCCTCATCTCAGCAGGACCTGACTGGGCCGGGCACCTGACTATGACCCTGCCCACCCCTCCCTCCTCCAGGCGAGCTGGCAGATCAGAACATCAAGGATCGCTACTATGGCATCAACGACCCGGTGGCAAACAAGATGATGCGCAAGGTGGGCGAGCTGCCCAAGCTGGAGGCGCCAGAGGACACCAGCGTGACCACGCTGTGGGTGCTGGAGAGGGGGACCAGCAGCAGCAGCAGCAACAGTAAAGAGGGAGGTGCAGGAGAGGGGTGGGGGAGGGTGTTGCAGCACTGACTGTGGCTTTGAACCAGGGGTGTCCAATCAGTACACCTCTTGACCAGGGGTCCAGGGGCACCAGGGGTAATCAGTACAGCTCTGGAGCTGTGGCATAATGTATGCAGGTGGCAGGGGTGGTGTTGGCGTTGTTGTGTGGTAGAGGTGGAAGTACATGGTGCATGGTGTCGCCACTGTGGCCAGGCAGCGCAGTGGGTGGTAATGCAGGTGGCTGCACCTTGGCGTTGCGTGCACCCCTGTGACGCTGGTGACCCTTGTGACCCCTGGTGACGTTGTCCCTCACCTTGACGTTGTCCCTTGTGTGGCCCTCACCTTGTTCACGTTGTCCCTGGTTTGCGGTGGTGGTCCCGGGCTGTCCAGGTTTGTTGGCGGCGTGGGCCCAGAGATTAGTGAGGAGGACCTGCGTGACCACTTCTATGGCTTTGGTGAGCTGGCGGTGGTGCGCAAAGTGGACGCCAAGAGCTGTGCCTTCATCACCTACACCACCAGGTGGGGCCAGACACAACAAGGGGCTGGGACAGGCTGGGGTGGGGCAGGAGGCTGGGGTAGGGTGGGGCGGGAGGTGAGATGCTTGCGGCTGGCTGGCTGACCTGCACCCAAGCCAACCCACTAATGTTGTCGTAGGTGACCAGGCGCTCAGAGTCACTTGTGCATGACTGTGTTGCTTGATGTGGAGGGTGTTTGCGTGTGTCATGGGTGGGTGGAGCCTGCGGTCCCTCAGCGACCTGGGTGGTTGGCTACAGCTGTTGCTGACGTGTGTGGGGCTGGCCTGACTCTTCATGCACACCTGTCCTGCTGGCTGCGCAATCAGGCTTGTCGCCCCTGGTGGTGATGATATGGACAGGCCAGGGTGCTGGTGGGGTGGCGAGTGCAGGGCCTCAGCTGAGAAGGCTGCTGAGGAGCTGCACTCCAAGCTGATCGTCAAGGGGCAGCGGCTGCGCCTGTCCTGGGGCAAGCCCCAGGCCAACGCGCCGCCACGCCCCGCAGAGGACCCTATGCTGCCCTCCACGTCTGGTAAGGGGCCAGGGGTGCTGAAGGGAAGCAGACGCTGTTCAGCATTGCCAGGTGCAGCTGAGCAAGGCCACAGCGGAATGGGGACGTAGCAAGGATGTAAAGCCCTGGAGGCTAGTAGGACCCTGTGCATTTAGCAGCCGTCTACACTCCCTTCCTGCCCTCCCCCCCTACAACCCCTGGCCCCCAGAACCTATGCTGACCCCCTTCTGCTCTCTTCCCCCTCCTTGCCCTCCTCCCCCCACCTGCCTGTACCCATCACCCACAGGACGCCCTCCCCCCGGGCTCATCCCCCACCAAGCCCTCCGCCCTGGCGCCCCCACCCCTGACCTGTCCCGCCTCTACCCCTCCATGGCCTCAGACGCCATGGGCACACGCATTCCTGCCCCTGGTGAGCAGCGCCCCCCCGCGCCCCAGGGCCCAGAGCTGGGCTCAGACCCCGGCCCTGCCGCCTCCACCTCCGCTGCCGCAGCAGCCCCGGGCACAGAGCCTGACGCCAAGCGCCAGAGGTCTGAGCCACAGAGTGGATCAGGGGGGGGGGGGGCCGGTTGGCGGCATGGGGTACGGGGTAAATCAGGCACCGCTTGCATCTGGGCCAGGGCTAGGGCAGGGGCCCCCTCCTGCTGGCCCTCCTGCTGGGTATGGCCTAGCTCCTGTGCCAAACATGGGCAGCATGCTCCCTCCACCGGTAGGCCCTGGGCACAGTGGCCCCCCTCCAGCCATGCAGCAGACGATGGGGCAGGCGCATGGGAGGCCAGGCGGGGCAGCCCCTGGCTTTGCTGGCCCTGGCCACATGATGATGGGCCCCCCGCCTGGCTATGCTCATGGCATGGTGATGGGGCCACCCCCAGGTATGCCTCCCCCCAGCATGCCCCCACCTGGCATGCCTCCCCCCAGATATCAGCAGCCCCACCTACCCATGCCACCTCACGACCCTCAGCAGCAGCAGCAGCAGCAGAGCAGGCAGCAGCAGCAGCAGGGCGGAGCAGGTGGCTTCATGGGCCCTCTGCCCCCCGTACCACCCTTCCACGCCAGGCCGCCCCCGCCCTCAGGACCACATCCAGGGACCTTCCCCCCGCAAGGGGGCCCCCCTCCAGCCATGGCCCCGCCAGGTGGGGGAGTGGCTCCCCCCCGGCCGCCAGCAGGACCGCACCCAGGGGCACAGCCACCCGGGCCAGCAGGGCCACCCCCTGGTGGGCCCCCCCCTGCTGCCCCCCCTGCGAGTCAGGGCTAGGCCACTGGCTGTCCCATCTAGGTAGGGGACGGGGAGGGGGAGGGGGTAAGTGCGCCTGCCTTGCTGCAAAGGCTCCTGGGACTGTTGCCATCGCTGAGATGAGGGTGCTACTTGGGGAAGGCAGGGTGTCAGGCTGGGCAAGGGTGGGTGATCAGCAGGGGCAGGGGCAGCCTCCTGGGTGACGGGGGAGAAACACTAGCCCCCTCCCCCCTGGGTGGAAGGGGGTGAGTGCCTGCTTTGCGTCATGTGAGCTGTGGGGGGTTGTTCAGGTATGCCAGTCGCACAACGTAATGCATCATCGGACATAATCTACCATGACGTATGCTGTCATTCCGACATGCTTATCAAGAGCACCCAGCCAAAGGGTGCTCCCCTGCCCTGCATCCACCTGCACCCATCATGGCGGCCCACACTGTTCTGCACAGAACGAAGAGAGTGGTTTGGTGGCTGTGAGGTGGGTCTGGACGTTTTGTTGTCATGTATCATGTTTGGTGGAGCAAGTGGTTGGCTGCTGGCAACGAAGTACTTGGTGTGATGGCTTGTGGCGGGATCATGGGTGGATTGAGCAGCCAGTATGTAAGCCATGCGGGTTCTGTTGTCGCCAGAGCCCTTCCTGGGCATTGTGCCAACTTTCTGCCCTCTGGCCAAAGCACCACTATGTAGGGCGCATGCAGGCATGGCATGGGGGACACTATGGTGGCACGGCACAAAGCTGCCTGGCATGGTCCAGCGCCTGTGTAAAGGTTGACTAGTAGTGTAGGTTGACTAGTAGTGTAGGTGACTTGCTGCCCCTGCCCCATGGCCCTAAACTGGGTTGGTTGCTACTACTAGGCTGCTCAGCAGCTCAAGCAGCAGCAGCAACCACAACAACAGCAGCGACACTAGCAGCAGCACCATCACCACTGGCAGCACCACCCGCTCCATGCTGCCCGCTCCGTGCTGTCTGCTCTATGCTACCAGCTCCAGGCTGCTACTCCAAGGGCTGCTAGGTGCCGTGGGGTGGGGAAGAGGGGAGGGGAGGAGGGTAGGTGGGTGGCAGACTCGGAAGTGGTGGTGGTGGGATAGGGGAGGGTGCGGGGAGGGTACGGTCCTTGCTGGCTCCTTGTTGGTTGCTGCTCTACACCTGCAGGCTAGGCTGACACAACAGCACCATGTGCACTGAACGGAAGTCCTCGCTGCAGCTCCAAGCGCCTCCTTCTTGCTGCTTTTGCATCTGCTCTTGGTTACTGCTCATGGCTGCTGCTCATGGAGATGGCTCATGGCTGCGGGGGAGAGGAGGCTGCTGTGGTGCACACCTGCTCAACGCAAGTGCGCAACACCATGACAAGGGACAGCAAGGGGAGGGGAGGGGAGGGGGAGGGGGAGGGGGAGGGGGAGGGGGAGGGGGAGGGGGAGGGGGAGGGGGGGGGAGGGGGAGGGGGAGGGGGAGGGGGAGGGGGTGCTTGGGGGGGGGGAGGGGGAGGGGGAGGGGGTGCTTGGGGGGGGGGGAGGGGGAGGGGGAGGGGGTGCTTGGGAGAAGGGTGGGAGGGCTTACTCCAGGCTGCAAGATAGGTAGAGGGTGTTGCATTGTAGCGGATGAGGGCGAGAGTCAAGGTGAGTGTGGTGGTTGTGGGACAGGGGATGGTTGTGACCTTAAAACCTTGCAGCAAAGAAGTTCATGCATGTGGTCAGGCTAGGCACACTTAGCCACACAACTGCAAAAGCGAGCCACTCACTATCTGCAGGGTGGGGTGGGTGGGGGGGGGAAACGAGGTGGATGTGGGGCGAGGGGGGTGGTGGAGGGGATTGTTGCCGCTCATTGATGCCGCTTCTAACTGCTCATGGCTGCTCCTTGCTTCTCCTTGCTGCGCTGCCTAGCTGCTTCCCTTGGCTGCACTTTCTGGCTCTTGCGCTACTGTCCTGCAGAGCACCAGCCGAGCATTCAAAGCAAGCTGGCATTGACTGTAGCTCCCTTCTACATGTTGCCTTGCTGCTGGGCCTGGCTGGCTGTGCCCTTAGAGGATGAGCCACCTCAGAACTGCGGATGCTATCTGCGGGTCGTAGACACCTGTGGCGGCAAGCAGGCTGACCTGTGATGTACGCTACCCATGCAGTCGCTTGCATCCATCTGACGCACGTGTCCACCTTGCAACCTTGCGAATGTTGCGACTCAAAGGCAAGCCTGAATTCAGCGGAAATGCTCGCCACTGTCAACTACCATCCTGACAACATCCAGACAACATCCAGACAACTGCCTCCACCGCATGTCTCGTTAGCTTAATTATCAGCTTGTTGGTATTGTATTGTGTACGTTACATTTGTTCAGCCACCTGTGCCAAGTATGTTGAGTGTCATCATCTGTGTGGCATTGCTTGTGAGTGGTCCGAGCGAGTTGCGCATGTTGTTGAGCGCCTTGTGGAGCGCCAATTATTAAATGTCCACCTAGAGTCAGAATTTGCTGCAGTGGAGCCAGCCAGCGCCTCTGCTCTGGACGCGACTGACAGCTGCACACCCTTGCCGGCCCTGCTAGCAGCCACGAGCAGGGGCTTACAATACTCGGCAGCCCAAGCCATGCGGTCCACATCAGTCTTGGCAGAGCACAGCTGTACAGCTAGCTGCCGCTTCTATCCAATCAATGCATATGACCCGGACACCCTTGCTGGAATAAATGTTGCGCGAAATGCTACTGTGACAAGGTTGTGTCTATGGCAGTATCAGAGCTGGGAAGGTCCAACCGACTAAAAGGAGCTCCAGTTGTAATGGCCACAGCAGTCTTCACACAGTTGCCTACAACAACACCTTGCTCCTCCTCCTTACCATCACCATCAGGAAGCGCAGCAGTAACAGCACCAGCATGGCCAGGGGCAGCAGCAGCAGTGGCTACTAGTGGCTGATAGTGTATGCTAGTAGGTACTTCTGATCCGGCTCAAATGGAGGCCCTAGTGAGGGATAAGGGGACTCCATGCTGGCAGGCTGGGCAGGCTGGGCAGGCTGGGCAGGGGCCCGTGGGGGGAGTGGGGGTAGGGGGGGAGCATCAGGGGGTTGGGGAGGCTGCACGGCTGGAGGCTGAGGGGCGCTGGGGGAGCCTGGGGTAGGGTAGCCCACAAGGCAGGTGATAAAGATACGCAGGACAAACAAGGAAGCGATCACGCGGAGCTGAGAGTGGATTTCAGCCCGTAGCCGGAGGTGCTCCCTCAGCTTGCGCCTGGTCTTCTTGCAGCCGCGCAGCACTGCGCCCGCGGGGACCTTGATAACCTGTAGCCAAGCACAATTAACATGTTGACAGTCAATTTTGACAAGCCAAGACAGAAGGCGGGGTCAACACAAACAGGGGGGGGGCACATAAGGCGGGAGCAGACCCACACCTGACGTTGACGCGTGGCCCAGCCATCACGGCGATCCTGTCGTTGCTTGCCTTGGGCGGAACGAGAAACTGCAATGGAACCAACAGGAGCGACGGGTCATCTCACAGCGCGTAACTCACGTCTAGGGCTCACGTCACGGCTGGGGACACGCACCTTTACGTTTCTTGTCGCTACCCTTCCGCTTCTTCTTAGCCATCACGCGATGCGCAGTGCGACGGGCGGTGGCCTTTTCAAGCAACTTGGGTTTCCCGTGAAAAATACAAAAACAATTTACCATGACTGGCGATGCCTTCGTATTTGCAATTATGAACAGCCCAATGGTATTACTGGGCCAGGGAGGGGCTACTGCTACTATCCAGTCACTATCCTATGCCGCTACCTCCAATTGAGTCCAGTGATACCATTAGGCTGCTCAGGATCAAAGAAATATCTGTCTGCCTTGCATTGAACAGTTGACCTCATCTCATTGATGAGACGACCCCAGTTGGACTGCAACAACACACAGGGACAAAAGCAGTCAACAGAGCAGAAGGAGTGTAAACAGGAGCAGTATTCAGCATTTGCTATGTGTCGCAGCGAGGTCATTCATGGCGATTTTGGGGCTGCCAAGTAGCTCCAGGCCCCAACTAACTCACCACCATTGCAAATACGAAGGCATCACCGATCATGGTGAATTCCAAAGACATCAATGCGTTGATGAATTCGACGTCTGGTCCAATGCGTTTGGCGTGGTCCATGGGTGAGTAACCTGCTCCACACAAATACCACAAGGTACACAATTGATGTGAGAGGATGACAGCTTTGCTGACACACCTTTTTGACCCATCTGTTGCACCTACCTTTGTCTTCGTTGAAACGTGTCACATTAGCTGAGAACACCGGCACAGTGGCATTAGCCTTGAAGTAGCTATGCACGCCAACGTCCTCCGTGGCCAAGAAGATGCGGGGTGCCACCGTCCCGGGGTTGTCACGGATGAGCTGGGTGGCTCTGTCAAGGAATGGCTTTGGGTCTTTCAGCATCTCAGGGTTTTCCCTTGCCTTGTCACCTCGTCGCACGTACACAGACACCCAAGACGCAGATTCTAAACTCAGACGGTCAGCCTGGGAAAAGTACTGCTGCCGTGCTCGGTCAATGGCAGCCAGGGTGCGAGGGTTGGGCCGCACCATGTAGCCAGCAGCCTGGCACCTGCAACCACAGCCAGACAGGGGAGAGACAAGTATACAAAAGCAATTAGCAGCTATGAGGCATCGTCATGGCATGGAGGGGGGAGGGGGGGGGTCCCCTACACATGTGGTTTAGTGGGTGCAATGCAGCGCAGGAGAGCACGGCAGAATACTAACCTCCACCAATAGAACCACCACTCCTGAGGGATAGGCGACTGCCGCAGCATCTGCTTGATGTCAGCAGTGAGTGCATTGGACACATTATGGGAGTCACCCATCTCGGCCCATTGAGTTATCTGGATCACTGGCGCATCGCTGACATTTGCCCGGAGGTTTGTGTGGTCACTCCGCCTGTAAGGCAGAGCTTGTCCATGACGGAGCACATCGTCATAATTGCAAGATGATACAGGCTGGAAGTAGCACTCATCAAGCGTTCTGGAACCTGTAGGCGTGCACACAGGTATGCTACAATGCGTGAAACAATCCATACCATCAACCAACCAAACATGTGCACCATGTTTACAACAAGGCTGGTGTGCCTGTCATATCACATGTCCTTCTTCTAGCACAGGGACTACAAGCACAGACCCAGCTTACAAACCTTTGCAGTGCTTGCCTCGCATCCAAACAGATACCTCCTGACCAATGACAAATACCCTTCCCATGTCCTGCACATAACGCGGGTAGTCAAGGGGGAACGTGGTGAAATCAAGGGCTCAAGTAACAGCAGTGGTACGTTCAAACTCTAGCTGTTTGTTTGGATACAAGTGGTCATTGCTGTCTGCATCAGCCTACTTCAGCTCACCATGGAAATGCCTAGGGCATGGCCCAAAAGGTGCAGGCTAGAACCGATGCCGTGGCCGTCAGCTGGCAGGGAATAGAAGGCCAGCTTAGCAGTGCGGCAGTCATAAGGATGTTGAAGCTCCCAAATCCTTCGCTGCGTGTACAGTGTCCCCCAAAGCGCTCGGGCTCCCTCAGGCAGTCTCAGGGTCTTCATCTTTCGAGAAATCCATGCGCCAGGACCAAAGTCGCCACAGGCTTCCATTTCACGCTGTAGGGTGGCATTGACGATGGGCTCTCGGTAAAGATGATGTTTTTGTACTGCCTCGGACACATTCAACCAGCCCAGACAGGTCGCCAGAAGCAGGAGCACGGCAGCCATATGGCTTCGCTTGGGCAGCGTGTTGGTCCGTGATGCAGAGCCTTGCGGCAAATGCTAGGCACAAGCAACAGCACGGTGCAATTCCATTTATAGCGATGAACTAACCGCCTATTCAGTCGGCTGCAGCGGCTACTGATGCTACCATTTGAATCAGCGTTTCACGCTCGTTGCAGCCATCCCTCGCAAACAGCAGCGATGTCCGGCCAACCGCCTGCGTGGCTGATGTTTTGCCAAGGGGATCCGTGTGAATTTCGTCCACGTGCCATTAGGGTACGCCCATATAATTATGCTCGGATTCCTATAAAAAGCTATGATTATAGGCTATAGGACTATAATTATAGCTTGGCTCCAGTGTTACCAAATACGGCTCTGTACGGTCTGTATTTTCCGTATAATCGTTTTGTACGGTACAGTATATACGGAAAAACGGTACATACGGCACAGTATTTACGGGAAAACGGTATACGGTAAAATACAGTCCAGCCGTCTTTGGTAACACTGCTTGGCTCAGTAGCTTGGCAGCCTAGTGCGAGAGGTTACGGGTTCGACCCCACGCAAGAGCGTACTTTTCACGTCCAGTCAGCTCAAACAAGCCGTGAACAGCCCATCGACCCGCATGTTCATAGCAAGCTCATACACAAGACAGGTGAGTTGATGAAATGTTTACGGTGCGACGACGAGGGGCGGTGATGAACAGCAAATGTGACAGTCCATGTGAGCTAGGCTTATGCGAAGATGTTGATATGGGTGTGGGTTAGGGGAAGCTGGGGTGTGGGTTGCGGTGGGCTAGGGGAAGGGGGGGGGAGGTTATGTCTGAAAGAGGTCTTGCCGAAAGTGGTTGTCATGGAGGGTTACTTTACATTCCCTCCACAATGTTGATTCTGATCTGCTACGTTGCACTTGCAAACTTGCCATGTCATGTCTTACAATCATTTCTTTGTGCTTAGTGATACACCAAACCATCGCTGATGCTAAGTACATGCATTGATGTAAGAAGGTGGCTGGGCTGGGCTGGGCTGGGCTGGGCTGGGCTGGGCTGGGCTGGGCTGGGCTGGGCTGGGCTGGGCTGGGCTGGGCTGGGCTGGGCTGGGCTGGGCTAGACTAGACTAGACTTTAGGGGGGGTGGTATGTCTGACCCCTTTGTGTACCCTAACAACAAGGTGACACAACACAACAACACAACAACAACGTCCAGCTCCAGGCTGCGCGCTCCAGGCTGCCCGCTCCAAGCTCCAGCGTGTGTCGTGGGATGGGGGGGAGGGGAGGGGGGGAAGTAGGTGGGTAGAAGACTCGGAAGTGGTGGTGGTGGGATGGGGTAGGGAAGGGAGAAGGGGGCAAGGGACAGGAGTGTGAACATCAAGCCTATAATATGTGATTAGGCTGGGCATTGGGGACCACTCATGTCCAGGGGCCGGCCACTCACACTTTTGCTCCATGTCATGCCTTGCTGACTCCTTGCTACCTCCTTGTTGGCTGCTGCTCTACGCCGCTGCTGCCTTGCTTGCAACCACCAAGCCATGCTACACCTGTCATGCTCCAGCTGTCTACAACTGCAAGCAATCATCAATCAGCAAGCAAAAGATTAACACCCCAGCTGCATGTGCACTCACCGGTAGTCCAAGCTGACGCTCCAAGCGCCTCCCACCTGCTGCTCTTGGCTACTGCTCATGCGATGACGACCAGCTTCGTTATCAAGCTGATTCAAATAACTGGCGATAACTGGCGATAGTTGGCGCGCGTAGTGAAGCCTTTGACCTGGTTCTACACCTGAGCGACAGTGCTTTCCTTCCCTCCAAAGGTTTGCGTGGTGGTATGGGCAAACTTGGGCAGACCATACGACCCCAGCGCATTGGGGTCATCGGGGCTAGGCGCAGCCATCACGCTGGTCGGCGGTGGAAGCGGAAGCAAGGTTCGAGGAGCTATAAAAGCTATAAAAGTGCTCAAGGTATATAAAACTATAAATATAATTATAGTCGGGCCGGTCGCTCCCTATGTGCCATCAGCTGCCAGCTCTTCTGGCCCAGCTCGGTGGGGCGAACACGCGGCTTTCTCAATGTCTCAAGGTCCTGTATACCGCCTGCGTGGCTGATGTTTTGCGTTCCCGACAAGGCCCTGTTGCGTAAGTGGCGGCGCAAGTGGCAGCGATAGCCAGCAGGAGCAAGACAACCCAAGAAAACAAAATACCAAACCCCTCACAAAGGGGATGTGTGTGAGTAAGAGCTATAGAGTAGGGTAGGGCTCTTGCTAGTAGTAGCCTGGAGGCACACACACCAGAAGGCTGAGCTGGAGTGGGCAGTAGGCACACTGTTCAGTAGCCTTTACAATAATGATCTCGCAGCCTGTGTTTGATTACGACTCATGCTTTATTTTGGTGTTTATTTTCATTTTGGTGTTTATTTTCATGCTTTGTTTTGGTGTTTATTTTCATGGTGGTGTTTATTTTCATGCTTTATTTTGGTGTGCTTTGCTTTGCCCGCTTTGCCTGCTTTGCCCGCTTTGCCCGCTTTGCGGAGAATGTTTAGCTAGTCCCGCTTGCGCATGGCTTGCAGAGGCGTGTACTTGCATTGTCCTACTGACGCGGAGATTAGCTTAGCTTGACTTGCACATCTACACGTGCGCTGCTTGCCACCTTCATCCCCGCCACCACCCGGGAGAATAGCGAACTTGTTGTCACCAAATCTGGAGTTCCGCAGCCAAAACATAACCTGCTCCAAGCACAGTTGCACCACAACCTGCAATAGGCAGAGATCATAGCCTTGCAGAGCACCAGCCTACACCGCGTTGCAACCTTGTAAAAATGCAACCAACCCTACACATACAACCTGCTCCTAGCAGAGTCCCAACATAGCCTGCCCAACGCAGAGCATCATTATCAACACACGTCCAACACCTTGCTGACAATTGTCAACACATGTCCAACACCTTAAGCCTACTAGCCTACTCAAGAGCTGCTCAGTTTCATTTTGCCAGCGACGGCAGCGGCAACAGCAGCGTGACTATGCGCAAGGCGCGGAGTGGTCGGCGGTCGCGGGCCGCCAAAAGGGGTTCGCTGTTACCGCTGCTGCTGCTGCTGCTGTTGGGCCGACTGTCATCGGATGAGGAATTCATTGCAATGGGCGCACGCAGAGAAATGAGCGAAGAGGTTGGTCAAAATTTGAACACCTCGCCTCGCCTCGCCTGTCTCGCCGCATTGGAATCGCAAAATTCAAAAACAGCACATGCAGCCACATGGAGCCTCGCCTCGCCTCGCCTCGCCCCATTGGAATAGCGCCCTTATTTTGGTGTTGCATGAGGGCCAGGCCTGTGCGATACGGGGTTACGGGTTACGGATACGCTTACATTACTTACCGTAGCTCAGTAAGCACACGCGTAAGTTCCGCCTAACCGATCTGTAAGTTCCGCCGTAAGGGGGTCCATGCAAACATGCGGGCCATCTTTTTCGCTTCTCCCCTTCCGCCTTCCCTGCTTCCTCCAACTCTGCCTTACCTGTTTCCTCCAACTTTGTTTACTCATCGAGCCTATCTGCTTCCGAGTGTTTAGTACTTAGCACGTTGCACCCAACGTCTCTCTCAACCACGTGCGGAAGTTGCACCTACGCCTGTCGCTATCGCAGCCTTCGCCATTTGCGCCGTGCCTAAGCAGGTCTGCACTGTGACAGCACCTGCTGAGCCGCTGGGCTGCTAACCCCCAAAACATTCTTCTCATGCATGCGATGAAGTCATGCATGCAATGAATGGGCGCCCATGTCGTGCGCCACGAACGTCAGCGTTGTGCCAGCTGCCATCCAGCACCTGCACGACATGAAGTAGTAGGTGGCACATCCAGTAGTAGATGGCACAGTGTGATAGAATGCCTCTTTGGCTCACCCATGCTACTTTGGCTCACCTCCTGATCCTAGTCCTGATCTTACGGACATACTTACTTACGGGTTACCAGCCGGATATCAGTAACTTACCCCGTATAGTCACAGCCCTGATGAGGGCTGTAGGGATTGAAACTTGTCGTAAGTATGCCACGAAATGACGAAGGTGACATCTGGTCACCCCCGCCATTGGCCCCGCAATTCACTTTTTGGCACCGTCTTTGATCCGCTGCATGTATTTCTTCCACCGTTGGGCTCTACATCTCACAACGGTGTCGCTAGCAGGTTAGGCCCTCTTTTGTCGATTGTACTGCATTGTCTCGACGACTTGATTAGCTTCGCAATGTCATTCTCCATCTGTTTGTATGCGTGTCGCAATAGGAGAGGTGGATTGGTGGCCGGAGGCATGTCCGTGCGGAGCAGCCTTTGCTACCGTCGGACTCGCAACTCGCGATTACTTCCCAGGTAAGCACGGGGTGCTGTTTCTTAACGCGTGTTGCATACGATGCTAACACATGCAACCAAATTTGCTGACCTGCACAGGTGCTTGTCTGTTTTGAGGATCAGCACCAATCCCGCATCAGCCTAAGGGTCTCCCAAGCAGCAGTGCAGCTAGGCAATCAGACCTTGAAAACAGTGAGCTCGAGGTGAGTACGGTTGTGTTATACCTCACCTTGTCTAGGTCAGTTTGATGTGCACGCGCACACTTGCGCAACGCATGATAGGCATGAACAGCTGAGGGAAGCACACAGCAGTCCCCAACCTGATTTTCATGCATTGTTTTTGATAGGTAATGTATCTTATGTGGGCCAGACATGGTTATGTGTATTTTGCTGCAGGATGCCATCCAAAAGATACCAGTGCCCAGCCCAGCCCAGCCCAGCCTGATTTGGTGCCATGGGGCATAGGCAGCAAGGCAAGGTGCTTAGCAGTCCCGTAGTGAGTGTTAGCTATAGCAAGGAGGTGCAGCCAGTCCTTGCTTGTTGTGCACATAGCATAGGTGGTGCGTGAGGCATGAGTCATTGTGTTGTGGTGGTGGTGGTGTGTTGTTGAGTGTAAAGTGCGCACCTCTGGAAGAGATTGCCGCTTCGCGTCGTCTGGGCTGTCTCGTGAATGCGAGCCGTCGCGGGACGCGGGTTACACGTGTAGTGTGAGATTTGGCAGGTTAAAGACTAGCGACATTGCGTTCGCAAGTACAACTGGTTCGATCCCAGGGAGCCCCGTTCTAAGCTCTAGCCATTCTCGCAATACACCGCTGTAACCCAACACCCTAGTCGGAAGTCACCGCCTCGACTGGACCGGCCTTCGAGCTTGTGTCAAAAGGTCATCTGACGTTGCGTCCCCGCACGTTACAGCTGGTTTCCGACCCCGAGCATTTAAGCTCGCGGTCCAGTCAACATGACTTCAACTACCCAAAATGTCGCTTCGGCGAACAAGACCAATGGCGCCTCTGGCGTCCTTCCTCCAGCTTCAGCTGTTGCAGCTACAGCGGAGACGGGTCCTGCACTCGGTGCAGCACCGGAGCCGGGCGAGTTGCCCGCTTCACTTCCCGCAGGAGGCCAACAGTTGGCTGAGGAAGAAGAGCTCCTGGACGAGTTTGGCCTGGACCAATTCGACAGCACTTCGACTCCAGTCGACGAGCTCAACGCGCAAATTGCCACCCTCCAGGCGCAACTGGTCGCAGCGCAGGCCAACAACCAGCAAGCTGGTTCGCTGGTGAGTCCTCTTGCTGCTAAGCGTGCTGCTAATGCTGCTTTGCTTTCAGCTAGCCCTAGTCCAGCTAAGAGGCCAGTCGAAGTAGCGTCGCAGCTAGTCAGGCCTTTGGCTGCTGCTCTGCGCGCACTCCAACACTTGACTGCTGCAATGCACCAGCCTGTTGCGCAGAAAGATGTTGCCTCGGGTTCACCCGGCACTTCGAACCCTCGCACACTTGCTGCTGTGCGGGACAAGTATGCTGGGGTTCGCCCCACTGCTGCGCCCCTGCCTGCCAATGCCACTGCTGTTGCTGGTCCTGATTCCAACTCACGTCGCGGGTTGCCCGTGACTGAGCGGTGGACTGATGCCAGTTCGACCTCCGGTCGCCGTGCTCTGTCATTCCTGGAAGACCTTGAGGCACACTGTGTTGCACATGGCCTGGACCCTGCTCTTGCTCTGCCCTCTTTCCTGTCAGGCAAGGCTAGGGATGTGTGGTTCCAGTCTGTTAGGGACTCATATGCCCTTACCCACTCTGGCTACCCCACATGGCCCTACCTGTCACAACAGTTCCTTGAGTTTGTAGGGGAGGACCTGACCACTGATGCTGATGCAGCACGTGCTAAGCTCCTTGACTCAACTCACCTGCGTATGACTAATGGTGTTGCCCTGTCAGCATACATTACTGACTTCAGGAACACCCTCACCTTGGCTGGCAAGGACTGCATGACAGATTCCATGCTTGTGAATGTCTTCCAGCGTGGCCTGTCAGCAGATCTGCGTGGTCCTGTTGCCAAGGATCTGCGTGCCCTTGTGGCCCCCACTTTGGATGAAGCCATTAAGGCTGCCATCACCAACCACAAGGCCCTTGTGGCTGCTGCTGGCTCTGGTGTGCATCCTGCCTCAAGGCGCCCGGTTGCTGCTGTGCACCAGGTGGCCCAAGTGCAACGTGGGCTGCAGAACCTGGCCAGGTTTCCTGGTCCACCTCCTGGGCGTCCTGCTGCTCCCTCTGCTGACAGTGAGGGTCCCCCTCCTGCCAGTGGCTACTGCTACCACTGTGGATTGTCATCCCACTGGACAAAGCACTGCAAGAGGAAGGCCTCTGGCATGAGCAAGGAAGAGGCCATGAAGGATGCTGGTACCTGGGAGCTGATGCAAGACCTGAAGAAGGGTGGCTCTGCCCCCTACAAGGCTGCAAAGCGTGACCGCAGCCCTGACCGTGGTGGTGACCATGCTGGTCCCTCCAGGCAGTACCAGGGTAGACGCCCTCAGACTGCCGGAATGGAGGCCAATGGCATGGTGAAGCACTTCCAGAAGTTTCAGCGCAAATAGGAGTTTGCTCAGCCAGTAAACCAAAACTGTGCTGAGTACTCTGAGGCATGCATTGTGTGTGAACCTGCTCATGTGCTGACTGCTGCACATGCTGATGGGGAATCCCTGCACTTTGCCTTTGCTGGTCACCTGAATGAGCATCCTGCACGTGTCCTGTGTGACACTGGTGCTACCCACAGCTTTGTCAGTGCATCATTTGTTGCTGCACATGCTGTACCTGTCCACATGTTGAAGCACATGCAAGAGTGGCATGCTGCTAACAACACTGTGTTGAGCTGTTCCCAGTTTGTTAAGGCTGAGCTGAGGCTGCCAGGTGTTACTGTACCCTGCCAACTCAATGTCATGCCTTCCCTCTTGCCAGACTTTGATGTGCTGCTGGGGAATGACTGGTTGAATGAACATGAGGCCGTGATGTCATACCAGGACAAGACACTCAGCCTGGCATGTGACAAGAGTGAGCCAGTAGTGCTGCCATGTCCTTCTGCTGGTGTGTCTCAGTCAGGGTAGTCTGCTGTAAGCAACCCTGCCTCTTTCCTGGTCAATGCTCTACGTGCAAAACCCCCTCTGGCTTCTGCAAAAGTTGCTGCCAGGTGGTTACGAAAAGGAGGCACAGGTGTCCTGGCCCTGATCACTGTGGACAATTCAAGTACCCCTGATCCAGCTCCAGCTGAACCTGACCTACCTCCAGGTGTGTCCCAGGCACTCAATGCTTTGCTGGATGAGTATGCTGATGTGTTTGCACCCATCACATCTCTGCCACCTGAGCGTCCTGTGGGCCATGCCATACCCCTTGTGCCTGATGCACGACCCTCTGTGGTACCTCAATACCGCATGAGTCAGGATGTGCATGCAGAGCTGAAGAAGCAGGTGCAGGACCTACTTGCCAAGGGCATGATAGAACCAAGCTCCAGTCCTTTTGCTGCTCCTATCCTGTTTGTCAAGAAGAAGCCTGGTGAGTTACGCATGTGCCTTGATTACCGTCAGCTCAACAAGATCACCATCAGGGATCAGTATCCACTGCCCAGGATTGATGACTTGTTTGACAAGCTGTCAGGTTGCACTGTGTTTTCTTCCCTAGACCTTCAAGCAGGTTACAACCAGATCAAGATCACCCCTGAAGATGTGCCCAAAACGGCCTTCAGGACCCCTGACGGCCACTACCAGTTCAAGGTACTGTCTTTTGGGCTCTGCAATGCACCTGCTACATTCCAGCGTGTCATGAATGATGCCTTTGCACCAGTCCTGAACCAGTGTGCCCTGGTGTACCTGGATGACATCTTGGTCATGTCCAAATCTGTGGACGAGCATTTGAAGCATCTCAGAAAGGTCTTTGACCTCCTGAGGCTCAACAAGCTCTTTGCCAAGCAGTCCAAATGTGAATTCATGCGTACCACGCTGAAATTCCTTGGCCATGTCATCTTTGCTGGTGCTATTGCTGTGGACCCTGAGAAAATCATGAGCATTTCTTCATGGCCTGTGCCTCAATCCCTGCAACAGCTCCAGTCATTCCTAGGTGCTGCTAATTTTGTGCGCAAATTTGTGCATAATTTCAGTGTCCTAGCTGCACCTCTCACAGATCTGTGTGGCAAAGCTGGTGACTCATTTCTGTGGCACAATTGGCCTGCTGATGAGCTGAAAGCCTTTGCTTCCCTCAAAGCTGCTGTTGCCCAGGTCCCCATGCTACGTCTACCTGATCACACCCAGCCCTTCCAGGTCTACTGTGATGCCTCACTCCAAGGAGTAGGAGCAGTCCTGATGCAAGATGGCTACCCCCTTGCATACCTCAGCAAGAAGCTATCTTCTGCTGAGCGTAACTATACCACTGGTGAGCAAGAGCTTCTTGCCCTCATCACTGCATGCAAGGAGTGGAGGTGTTACCTTGAGGGTGTACCATTCACACTCTTCACCGATCATAAGCCTTTGACTGCTCTGCCCACCCAGAAGGTGCTGTCTAGACGTCAGGCTAGGTGGATGGAGTTTCTGTCACGGTTTACATTTGACCTGCAGTACCTGCCAGGTGATGCTAATCCTGCTGACCCACTGTCCCGGATACCTGCTGGACCCCAGGACTGTGCCATGGTGTGTGTTGTTACCACCCGGCGGCAAGCTAAACAGTCTTTGGAGAGGGGGGAAGTGCGTGTGGCGCAGGCTCTGCCCCAGGTTCCACCTGTGGGTACTCCCTCAAATGCCCCCACTGCCCTTGATGCTTTGGCCCCCCGGCCCACAGTGTCTGATAACCCTGTTGCTGCTCACCATAGTAGGCTCCTTGAGCTTGAGGCCCCATCTGCTGCTGACACCTCAGTGCACTATCCTGCAGCTCCTGCCCACCCATTGGAACTGGCTGATCACCTGGTCCATGGCTACCGGCTTGACCCTGCGTTTACTGCTGAAGCTGACTTGTCTGGCATGTACATGGACGACCATGGCCTGTGGCGGCGCACTGGCAAGGGCACAGTGATGGTTCCCAATGACCCTGAACTGCGTGAGTACATTCTGCATGAAATGCATGATGCTGCCTATGCTGGTCATGTGGGTATAACCAAAACCCTTGAGAGGCTGTCACGAGTGTTCTACTGGGACACCATGCGTGCTGATGTCAGGCACTATGTCACTACCTGTGATGCCTGCCAGCGTGACAAGTCCTCCACACTGAAGCCTGGTGGCTTACTCAACCCACTGTCCATTCCAGATTACCGTTGGGAGTCAGTGTCAATGGACCTGATCACCAAACTGCCATCTGCTTCACATGGGTTTGATGCCATCTGTGTCTTTGTTGACAGGCTCAGTAAAATGGTGCACTTTGTGCCCTGCAAGGAGAGCATGAATGCCAAGGGCTTTGCCCGTCTGTTTGTTGACAATGTCTTCAAACTGCATGGCCTGCCAAAAGACATGGTCTCTGACCGTGGTCCCCATTTCCACAACACTTTCTGGCACCATGTGCAGAAGTTGCTGGGCATGAGAGGTTCCCTGTCTTCCTCCTATCACCCTCAGTCTGATGGCCAGACTGAGAGGTACAACCGTGTGTTGGAAGAGATGCTACGTCATTACATCTCTCCCACCCAAGCTGATTGGCCTGACTATCTGTCACTTGCTGAGTTTGCTGTGAACAACTCATGGCAAGAGTCCATCAAGTCTACACCGTTCCTGGTTAATACCGGACAGTCCCCCATTACCCCTATGCTACACTCTCTACCTGACAAGGGGCGGTGCCCTGAAGGCCTGTCCTATGCTACTTGGTGGCAGGAGGCTGTGGCTAAGGCCAAGCTATGCATGCAGGCTGCTCAGCAACGTCAAGCTGCCTATGCCAACCAGGACCGTCGAGATGTGCATTACAAGGTGGGTCAAATGGTCCTGCTCAGCACTAAGAACATGAGGTTGAAGCCAGGCAAAGCACGTAAGCTGCTGCCACGTTTTGTGGGCCCCTTCAAGGTGCTTGACTTGGTTGGCCAGGTTGCAGTGAACCTGCAGCTGCCTGCCTCCATGTCACGACTTCACCCTGTGTTCCATGTGTCACTCATCAAACCCTACACTGGCACTGATGTGGGCTTCATGCCTCCGCCTGTTGAGTGGCTTGATGAGGAGCCTGTGTACTATGTTGAGCGTCTGCTGGACCACAGACATGTGCATGCAGGAAAGGCCAAGGAGTACCTGGTGCAGTGGGAAGGCTATGATGCCGACCACAACACCTGGGAGCCACGTTCCAACTTGGTTGGCTGTGACAAGATCCTGGCTGAGTACAATGCAGCTCACAACCTGAAGTAAGTCCTAGGCCATGCATGCTGGTATGCTGCTGGACTATGGCATTCTCAGCATGCTTGTACCTCTGGTCAGCTGCTACCTGTGTGGTTATGGTTTCCCTGTGTCTAGTCGGCACGATGGTCTTTGACCGCTCCCTAAGCTATGACCTGGTGCGCCCTTTGGGTTGCCCAGTAGCTAAATCAGCATGCTGTAGGCAATGCGAGTCACGTGGTTTTACTCGTGGCGGAACGGAAGCCCCTTTGGAGGGGGAGGAATGTAAAGTGCGCACCTCTGGAAGAGATTGCCGCTTCGCGTCGTCTGGGCTGTCTCGTGAATGCGAGCCGTCGCGGGACGCGGGTTACACGTGTAGTGTGAGATTTGGCAGGTTAAAGACTAGCGACATTGCGTTCGCAAGTACAACTGGTTCGATCCCAGGGAGCCCCGTTCTAAGCTCTAGCCATTCTCGCAATACACCGCTGTAACCCAACACCCTAGTCGGAAGTCACCGCCTCGACTGGACCGGCCTTCGAGCTTGTGTCAAAAGGTCATCTGACGTTGCGTCCCCGCACGTTACAGTTGAGGTGGTGTTGTGTTGTGTTGCCACCTTCTTACATCAATCAGTGATGCAGAATTACATGTATTTTTACGTAATTACATGTAATTACACGCGTAATTCTGTAACTTTGTAACTTTGTAATTACATGGTTGTCCGCAGGGAAATCGTGTAATTACATCCAGTCGTGTAATTACGTAATTACAGACTCGCGCAGCAGGCCGCCGGCTGTCGTCCCAACATGTCGGAGGCTCCACAGCACGCTAAAAGGCGTATGGCCTCCGGGCTGAGAGGCACATCGCTTCCTCCGCCCCTATTGCCTAGTGGACTCGGAGGCTCGTCCTTGAAGAAGCACAAGACTCAGCACAAGACGAAGTCGGCTTGGGTGATGGAACAGCACCGACGAGCGACCCCGACAAGACTGACGGCGCTGTTAACTTCGTTCTGCGCTATATGTGCAATCACTGCCAGGATAACTTGGCGGGCAGTAACAAGGACCGTCTCAAGAGACATCTCTTGCGATGCAGCAAGTTCCTAGCCAGCACGCAGGCAATGAACATCGCCAAGACCTTCTCTGAAATCGCGGCAGCCATTGAAGAGTACAAGCAAGAAAACAAGGAGGTCGCCGAGGTGCAGCAAGACGCTGGGACCACCCCGAACAGCAAGTCGACAGCTCGCGCAGGTAACCATTACCTGTGGACCAGGATGTGTTAGGAGGGTGCAACAGGGTGCAATAGAAGGGTGCAATAGAAGGGTCCAGTACTCCACTATCATGTTTTGTGTTTATGCATTTGACAGGAAGTGGTGTCGTGGAGGACAAAGGACGCTTTGCCAAGGACCTGGTGAAACTGATTGTAGACTGCAACCTCCCCTTCAACATCGTGGACAACCCAACGTTCAAGACTTTCTTGGCTACCTGGGTGCCTGCAATGCCTGTCCCCTCTCGTGACCAGGTACACCTCCACCCCCTCCCAAGCTCAGTTGTGAGGCCCAGCCCCACAGTCCCCTCCCACCACCACCTCCTCCCACCACCTATCAAGCCCCATCCACCCCACCACCTCCCAAGCCCCTCCCAGCCCCGCCCAACCCCACTTCCCTCAGCCCCGCCACGCCCTGCCCCACCCAGCCCCGTCCCACCCCAGCTCGCCCATTGCTGCCCTGCCCTGCCCTGCCCTGCCCTGCCCTGCCCTGCCCTGCCCTGCCCTGCCCTGCCCTGCCCTGCCCTGCCCTGCCCTGCCCTGCCCTGCCCTGCCCTGCCCTGCCCTGCCCTGCCCTGCCCTGCCCTGCCCTGCCCTGCCCTGCCCTGCCCTGCCCTGCCCTGCCCTGCCCTGCCCTGCCCTGCCCTGCCCTGCCCTGCCCTGCCCTGCCCTGACCTGACCTGACCTGACCTGACCTGACCTGACCTGACCTGACCTGATGTAACGGAGCTGAGACCAGGGAGCCTGTGAGGGCGGGAGAACGAGACAGGACCCGGGGTCAGATAGAGTTCTGAGCCAAGGTTACAACATAGCAGAGATGACCAACAGAGCACGGCTTACCTGTGAGGGCGGGAGAACGAGACAGGACCCGGGGTCAGATAGAGTTCTGAGCCAAGGTACCTGTCTCTGCCCTCACAGAGCCTTAAGTACTCAAAACCATTCACATTCTTAGTCATCCACGTGTAAAGGGAAAAGGTGTACGTAAACTGTGAACTTCTGTGCTCGGTGCATCCGCCTAGGTTCGGAGCACCTTGCACAGAGAACAACAGAAGCATCCACTGTAAGAAAAGAACAAGTACTCAGTTCGCTAAAGATCAGACATGCAAGTCAGTTTAAAAGATGCAAGCCGCCCAAGCTGCGCATGTCCACTACATTCACCCCCCCTGGAAAAAAGATGTTTAGCCTCTAAACATGCTACCTGCGTTCCTTAGGAGCCTTAGCTAGCTTGCACTGATGACAGAGCCAGGCACCACGAGGCACAGAACGAAGTGGGGGTGACAGGCACGTGATGTGAAAACCCTTGTCGCATTGATCACAAAGCAACATCGGAGGCCGCGGTGAACGGCTGGCGCAGATTTGGCAGGCAGGGTCGTCGTCAACCGGGGCATGATGGCGGGCGGTGTAATCCCGGATTAAGGCGGCGACCGCGTCCTGCTGCGCGAGTGCTGGCCCCCACTCCCAGGAGTTGAAGGAGTCGTCGTAGCCAGCCCACTTGATGAGGTACTGAAAGGCGTGCTGCGCGTCGTTCCAGCGACGACCCAGGATGGCTTCCACCGTGAAGTAAGCCTCGCCGTCGATGATCACGGGCGAAGGCTGAAGCTCCACGGCGCGCTCAGGGAAAGAGGAGGAGGAAAGATAGGGCCGTAGGCGGCTGATGTGGAAGGTGGGGAGGATACGCATGGAGGAAGGAAGGTCGAGCTTGTAGGAGACTGGGGAGTGCTTGGCCAGGACCTTGAAGGGCCCCACAAAGCGAGGCTGGAGCTTGGCGCTGTTGACAGCAGTCTGCAGGTTCAGGTTGGCACAGCTGAGCAGCACCAGATCACCGACCTCAAACTCCTCATGGCGGCGGTGCTGGTCAGCATGCAGCTTCTGGGTGTCAATGGAGCGCTGCAGGGCTGAGCGGGCGGCGGTAAGGTTGTTGCGCATGGAGGTGACGAAGTCCTCAGCTGCCTGGCTGGGCACAAGGGTGGGAGGGGGGAGCAAGAGGGCAGAGGGTGTGGTGGGGTGTTGGCCGTAGTTGAGGTAGAAGGGGGTGAAGCCGGTGCCAACGTGCTCAGAGCTGTTGTAGGCAAACTCCACGGCTGCAAGGTGCTGGTCCCAATCAGACTTGTGGTCGTTGACGTAGGGCCGTAGCATGTCCTCCACGGTGCGGTTGGCGCGCTCTGTCTGGCCGTCGGTCTGGGGGTGGTAGGCAGAGGAGAGGAGGAGCCGGGTGCCGGTGAGGTGGAAGAGGGAGGTCCAGAAGTCAGATGTGAACTTGGGGTCACGGTCAGAGATGATGGCCTCCGGCAGGCCGTGGTGCTTGAAGATGTGGTCAAAGAAGAGGCGGGCGGTGTCGTGAGCGGTGGCGGTGGTGGTGGTGGGGATGAGGTGGATCATCTTGCTGAGCTTGTCGACGATGGTGAAGATCATGGTGTGGCCGCGGGGAGTGGCTGGAAGGGGCCCAATGAAGTCCATGCTGACCTGCTGCCAATTGCGGGAGGGGATGGGGAGGGGCTGTAGCAGGCCAGGGGGCAGCTGGTTAGTGGCCTTGTTGCGCTGGCACTTGTCGCATGTGCGCACGTACTCCTGGACGGTCTTGTGCATCTGCGGCCAATAGAAGTGACGCTGCAACCGCTCCAGAGTCTTGGCACGCCCTAGGTGGGCAGCGGTGTGGGCGTCATGAGCTTCATGCAACAGCTGGGCACGGAGAGGGGAGGAGGGGATGTAGAGGCGGGGGGGGGTGGAGGTGGTGTAGAGGCGGCCTTCAATGACCTGCAGGTGGGTAGGGCTGGAGGGTGAAGGAGGGGAGAGGGCCTGGGACAGGGCTGCTTGGTAGGCCGGGTCCTCGGGCGCATGGCGGTCAAAGGTGGAGAAGAAGGAGGGGTCAGGGTCAACGATGGAGAGGGCGGTGAGTTGGTGGTCAGGGCGACGGGAGAGGGCATCTGGCACGGTGTGGTGCTTGCCAGCCTTGTGCACAAAGGTGATGTCAAACTCCGCAAGGCGCTGGGTCCACCGCATCTGGCGCCCGGTGAGGTTGGACTGGGTGAGCACATGGGTGGTGGCGCTGTTGTCAGTCTCCACAATGAAGGGACGACCCAGTAGGTAGTGGCGCCAGGTGGTGAGGGCATGGAGCACAGCCAGGAGCTCACGCTCATGGGCTGGGTAGTTGACCTGAGCCGGGTTGAGCTTGCGGCTCTCGTAGGCCACCACGTACTCGGCGCCGGAGGAGTCCTGTTGGGTAAGCACGGCACCAATGGCAAAGAGGGAGGCATCAGTCTTGACAGTGAAGGGGAGGGAGAAGTCAGGGGGACGCACGACGGGGGAGCTGGCCATGGCTGCCTTGATGTCGGCAAAGGCACGCTGCTCAGCCTCGCCCCAACGCCATGGCTGCTCATCACGCAGCAGGTCGGTGAGAGGGAGAACACGGTGGGCATGGTGGTGTAGGAGACGCCGGTAGTAGTTGGCGGTGCCGAGGAACGACCGTAGCTGGTGCTTGTCCTGTGGAGCAGGCCAGTCCAGCACAGCCTTGACCTTGGTGGGGTCTGGCTGGATGCCGGCGGCGGAGACGACGTGGCCCAGGAAGTCCACGGTGTCCAGCCAGAATGCGCACTTGGCCAGGTTAGCGCACAGTTGGTGTTGCCGCAAGAGGGAGAGGGTAAGGTGGAGGTGGCGCTCGTGGTCAGCGGCTGACTTGGAGAACACAAGGATGTCGTCCAGGTAGACAAGCACAAAGTCATCCAGGTGGGGCTTGAAGACATCGTTCATCAGCTGCTGGAAGGTGGCTGGGGCATTGCAGAGGCCAAAGGGGAGGACAGTGAACTCATAGTGCCCGTACCGGGTGCGGAAGGCGGTCTTGGGGATGTCGTCCTCAGCCACCCTGATCTGGTGGTACCCAGACCGGAGGTCGATCTTGGAAAAGACCTGGGCACCTGACAGCTGGTCCAGCAGATCATCGATGCGGGGGAGGGGGTAACGGTTCTTGAGGGTCTGCTGGTTGAGGGCACGGAAGTCCACACAGAGGCGCAGGCTGCCGTCCTTCTTGCGCACGAACAACACAGGGGCAGCAAAGGGGGAGGTGGATGGCCGGATGAAACCCTTGGCCAGGAGGTCGTCCAACTGCTTCTTCAGCTGGTCCAGCTCTGGCTGCGACATGCGGTAGATGGGACGGGGGGAGGGGGCAGGGCCGGTGAGATGGATGGTGTGGTCCACGGAGCGGCGGGGCATGTCCTGGACTGCAGGCAGCTCTTTGGGGAAGACAGAGGGGTACTGCTGCACCAGTGCTGCCGCCTTGGGGTGGAGAGGGGGTGGATCAGGGGCAGGGGTGGAGGAAGAGGTAGAGGTAGAGGGTGGGGTAGAGGGGTTGGGCTGCTGGGTGAGCAGGGCCATGAAGACCTCATCATGCCGCGCTGCCCGGCGGAAGCGTGGCGCCGACAGCAGGTTTAGCTGATCCGCTTGGAGTGGGGTGAGTGGGGGTGGGGTCAGGGTGTGGGTGGAGCCGGCGTGATCCAAGCGTACGACGTTGTTGATCCAGTCCACACACGGGTTCTTGGCTGCCAGCCACGGCTTGCCGAGGACGATGTCAAAGGAGGGGTTGGGGATGTTTGCCATGGAGAGCTGTAAGCGATCGCGGTAGGTACCCATGCGGATGGAGCACGGTGGGAGGGTGTAGGTGGGTAGGGTTGTGTGTTTAGGGCCTGGGAGGAGGAGGCGACGGGGGGAGAGGGTGGTAGCCAAGTGCAGCCCATTGCGCATGAGGTACTGCTGGCTGACGATGTTGCCGGTGGCGCCGCTGTCCACCATGAACCTGGCTGGGTGACCAGCAAAGGTGCCATGGAGGATGATGAGCTCTGAAGATGGGCTGCTGCCACTGGCAGACAGGGATGTGAGCACGATGGGGGAGGGCGCAGCAGCGGGGGAAGGGGTGGGGGTGGGAGTGGGAGTGGGAGTG
The DNA here is from genome assembly GCA_030144725.1 of Haematococcus lacustris. Lineage (NCBI taxonomy): Eukaryota > Viridiplantae > Chlorophyta > Chlorophyceae > Chlamydomonadales > Haematococcaceae > Haematococcus > Haematococcus lacustris. The sequence goes on from JASKMD010000006.1 coordinate 14,626,163, forward strand.
GGAGTGGGCGGGGAGGTGCGGGAAGGACAAGGAGCAGGAGGGGAACACGGAGGGGCAGGGGGAGGAGATAAGGACCGGGGAGCGAGAGAATCGGCCGGCGGCTGGTCCTGAACAGCCAGCACGGCAAAGGAGTTGACATGGAGGAAGGCAGGTGCATCAGCATTGGCACGATGCAACACAGCTGGGCGGGCTGTCCGGCCAGGCTGGGGAGAGCGAGGAGGGCTGCCACCTAGAGCTGCAGGTAGGGGCAGGGAAAACCGCACGACCTTACGAGGTCGTCCCGGTGGCGTGGAGCCAGCCACAGAAGGCCGCTTCAGAATGCTGCCAGCAGGTCTAACATGCTGCAGGGGTAAGGGCATGGACCTGACAACCTGCAGGGAGGGCCGGCCAGCAGTGTCCACCTTACCAGTGTACGGCTGGCAGGTGGAATGATGACCAGGGTAGGAGGGTGCAGGGGCAGGGAGGAGGAAGTAAGGCGCGCGGTGGGGACGAGCGCACCGGGGAGGACAAGGAGAGGAGGTGGAGAAGCAGAGGGGCTGGGAGGGGGTGGTGAGAGGGGGTGGGAGGGGGTGGTGGGAGGGGGTGGGAGGGGGTGGGAGGGGGTGGGAGGGGGTGGTGGGAGGGGGTGGTGGGAGGGTCCGGAAGGCGACGTCTAGCGGCGGTCCCCCTTCCGTGGGCCGCTGCTGACGTTTGGGCGGGGAGGGCGGATGGGGCAGTCCTTCATGGTGTGCCCCGTCTTGCGGCAGTAGAAGCACGCCTTGCTGTCCCGCAGAGCCGCACGTTGAGCATCAGAGAGACGAGTGCCACGGCTGCGGCTTGCGCTGGTGTGGAGCATGGCGTCCAGCTCCATGGGCACCGCGGCAGTCTCAGGGCGGGGAGGGCGGGGAGTGGAGGGAGGGCGATAGGAGGAGCGGGAGGTTGAGGTGGAATAGGAGATGGCGTCCACCCGATCCGCGATGGTGGAGGCTTCGGAGAAGGAGGTTGGTTCGCGCAGCTCCAGCTCACGCCGCACTGAGGGCTTGAGGCCCCGGATGAACCGGTCGAGCTGTTCGGCGGGCGAGAGGTCCGTGACCTCCAGGCAGAGCGCTGTGAACTCGCCAAGGTACCGCCGCACGGAGCTCGTTTGGGTGAGAGCTGCCAAGCGGTCCCTTGCATGGCGCAGCCGGTTGACAGGCGCGAACTGCCGCTCAAACGCAGCGACAAAGCACGTCCAGGAGGTGAAAGAGCTGACGCTGCTGCGGTACCACAGGAGAGCATGGCCGGAGAGGAGGGTGGCGACGTAGACGATCCGTTGGGCGTCCGTCAGCTCGGAGATTGTGAAGAAGAGGTCCACTGCGAATAGCCAAGCCGCCACATCCGTGGTGCGGCTCCCTGAGAAGGTGGAAGGCGGGTTGGGGCGAGGCATGCGCGGCTGAGGGGCAGTAGCGGGAAGAGGAGGAGGAGCAGGAGCAGGAGCTGGAGTGGGCGCCGCCGGAGTGGTTTGCTGCAGGGACAGTTGCGCGAGCTGCTGTTCCAGCCGCTGGATTGTGGCCTGCTGCTCCGAAAATACGCGTTGCATCTGAGCGATCTCTTCCGCGTTCATGGCGGCGCGGGATTAGCGGTGAGAATGCGGAGTGGGAGAGAGGAACGGTGGATACGAGGGAGAGCACTGCGGTTCCCGAGAGAGAAGGCACCAATGTAACGGAGCTGAGACCAGGGAGCCTGTGAGGGCGGGAGAACGAGACAGGACCCGGGGTCAGATAGAGTTCTGAGCCAAGGTTACAACATAGCAGAGATGACCAACAGAGCACGGCTTACCTGTGAGGGCGGGAGAACGAGACAGGACCCGGGGTCAGATAGAGTTCTGAGCCAAGGTACCTGTCTCTGCCCTCACAGAGCCTTAAGTACTCAAAACCATTCACATTCTTAGTCATCCACGTGTAAAGGGAAAAGGTGTACGTAAACTGTGAACTTCTGTGCTCGGTGCATCCGCCTAGGTTCGGAGCACCTTGCACAGAGAACAACAGAAGCATCCACTGTAAGAAAAGAACAAGTACTCAGTTCGCTAAAGATCAGACATGCAAGTCAGTTTAAAAGATGCAAGCCGCCCAAGCTGCGCATGTCCACTACACCTGACCTGACCTGACCTGACCTGACCTGACCTGACCTGACCTGACCTGACCTGACCTGACCTGACCTGACCTGACCTGACCTGACCTGACCTGACCTGACCTGACCTGACCTGACCTGACCTGACCTGACCTGACCTGACCTGACCTGACCTGACCTGACCTGACCTGACCTGACCTGACCTGACCTGACCTGACCTGACCTGACCTGACCTGACCTGACCTGACCTGACCTGACCTGACCTGACCTGACCTGACCTGACCTGACCTGACCTGACCTGACCTGACCTGACCTGACCTGACCTGACCTGACCTGACCTGACCTGACCTGACCTGACCAGACCAGCCCAGCCCAGCCCAGCCCAGCCCAGCCCAGCCCAGCCCAGCCCAGCCCAGCCCAGCCCAGCCCAGCCCAGCCCAGCCCAGCCCAGCCCAGGATGTCTCAGCTACAGCCCAGCCCAGCCCAGCCCAGCCCAGCCCTAGCCTAGTGTGGTGTGGTGTGGTGTGGTGTGATGTTGATTTGTGTCGACTTGGTGTTGTGTTGACTTGGTGTTGTGGTCACTTGGTGTTGTGGTGTGGTGTTGTGTGATAGATGACTACTAGTGTTGACTTGTGTAGGTGACTTGTGCCCCGTTGTAGAGGGTCGGTAGGACCCTGCACCGGGTCGGTAGGACCCTCCACAGGGTCAGTAGGACCATGCACAGGGTCTGTAGGACCCTGCACAAGGTCAGTATTGGTAGTACCCTGTAGAGGGTCGGCATGTCCGTATATCGAGGTTCTGAGTGTCATTAGAGGTTGTCTAAAGATAACCCTCTTAAGTCTCACAATGTCGGCTGAAGAAAACGAGCCAGTGAGGAGAAAAGCTGGTTGTAATTCCCTGTAATTACATGTAACTTACATGTAATTACATGTAAATTACATGTAATTACACGGCGTAAGTAAGTAAGTAACTTTGTAACTTTGTAATGCCGCATCACTGACATCAATGCATGTGCTTGGCATCAGCGATACATGTCTTCTGTAGTGGTGTTGCAAGGCGTTTGAGCATCGATACATGTATCGCTGTAATGGTTTTGCGTGACATGTGCCTGCTGAAGTTGAGGGAGAAGGTTGAGGCACCACGGCACATGTAACAATGAAAGCAAAAGCCATCCCGAGCCATCCCGAGAACATAATGCCAAGTATTGATGTAGTGCTGTCATGATGTAGCTTTTATTTGCATAGAGTCATGCCGCGACGTAAATGAGGTAAGGGGTGCCAGCTGGCTGACTTGTGCGCATATTCACGAATTATATGCTCCATGCACTGACATGCAAGCAGGCGTACTGCACTTGTGCCGTTGGCTTACGGAGTGCGTAGAAGGATTGCCAGCCTCGCCTTATGATGTGCGTGAGTCTTTTAGGAGCGGAAGGCACAGGTCAGGTTTGGGCGGGCGCCGATTTGAGCTAGTGTTTTGCGGCTGCTGGGTGCCGCATACGCCTGTTACACCCGACTGCGTCAAAACTTTGTCACGAGCTACACGGAGATTCGCGCCCCAGACCGTCTCACATTTGCGGGGCCAATGGCGGGGGTGACCATCTTCGATTCCGTACTTGACGTGGAGCAAACTGCAATCAGCCAGGGCTACGAAGCTGGCGTCAGGTCTGCTAACTTAGGAGCATAACACTAGCCCTTCCCGTCTAATTCGTTGCCTTGCGCGTCGCATCACGGAGTAGAGATGGCATGGCCGCCGGCCTCGACGAGGGCAGGGAGCTGGGGTTGCAGAAAGGATACGAAATTGGTGCGACTGACCAAACAACACCCACGCTGCTACAACTGATGGGGTTACGCACCAGCCCAGCAGCAGCGATGCACCGCTCGCAGGGGTTGAAGTGGGCTTCTACGCAGGCTGACCTATCACTATCAATAGGAGTGAGAGACCGGTGTGCGTCCCTAACCTAGGTCCCTAACCCTAGGAGTCGTGTTACGTGACCATGTAAGGCTAAGCTAATGCCGGTTGAGAGATCTGGATCTCCCCTGTGAGAAGTGTGATGTGGTGAGGTGATCTGAGGCCGGGTTCGATTCCCGGGCAGACTTCCTGACAACGCCCAGTCTGTCACGGAGAACTCAATCACCGCCACTCATCACGCAACAGTTGGTTGCCGACCGAGGCCCTGGCGCCTCCTAGGCCTGATTGGCTAAAGCACGCCAAGCTGTGTCCCAGCCTTGAGGGAGAAGACGTAGAGGGCTGGTGGGAAGCGACGGGAGGGCTACTGGAGTTTCCTTTCAGCCCGGAGCAGGAGCGCGAGCTTGAAGTCGTGCGCCTACGCATTGCTGGTAACTTGTGGCTGCCGCACTTTGTCTAGAAATGTCGGGCGGCAGTACAACCAGATTATCTGATACTTTCTTTGAGCAGCTTGCTAACGTAGCGGGTAACCGCGCAGCTGCTGCAAGGTTGTTGCAAGACGCTGGCCTTGTGCGTTTCCGTCCAGGAATGATGAGCGAAGGAGGTCAGGGTGACGTTCCGATTTCGCGCGATGTGGTGAGCGGTGAGGAGCTACGCAGAATGCGTGCAGAGCTTGAGGCTCGTGAAAGAGAGGTGGAAGCCCGGGAGAGGGCAGCGCGAGAGGCACGTGTGGCAAGTGAGGCCCGCGTTGCGAATGAGGCCCGTGGGGCAGTGGCAGGCCCAGTGAGTGGCTCAATGGGAGGCTCAGCTGGAGCCGGTACAAGTGCGCAACACGCGGTTGCGGCGGCGAATGTGCATGGAGCCGCATTTTTGGGTGCCGGCACTGAGGCAAGTGCACGGAAAGGCACACCGCAGTGTGTTGTGAGAACCACCATGAACTTGCCTGAACCGTGGACACTAGAGGACTCTGCACGCTCACGTGAGTTTGAGCCTTACTGGTTGCTTGTGACTGGCTGGTGCGCTGCTACGCAGCAACCTCTGATGGTGGGGCTGATGAATGCCACCAGCGGTGATGTGAAGTCCGCTCTTGTGCAAATGGTGAGCTCTTGCAAGGCTCAGGGCAAGGAGATAACTGATGCAGAGCTAGAAGAGTGGTTTAGGAAGGCCACAGGTGTGGGGACCCAGAACACAGAGGATGAGGTGATGGAGAAGCTGGTGAAAGGTGGATACCAGCAGAAGGGTGCAGACACCATGGCCTACTGCCTGTCTTTCAGCCTGCTTGCGCTGAGACTGCCAAACCTGCCACAAAAGCTCATGTGCATGTATTTTCTGGAAGGCTTGACAAATGCCCAATTGCGACGGGATTGTGCCCGTACACAGCAGGGGCAGCGATGGGATTCGTTGGATGCTCTGCTGCAGTTTGCCCGTGGACGGGATGTTGCACTGCGAGCAGCCAAGTCGCTGCAGCCTGTTGCTGCACCTGTTGCGATGCCCAATGATGAGCACGACATGTGTGATGACATGCCCAGCGAGCCTGCTGTAGCTGTATTTGCGGGTCGTGGGCGTGGGGGTCGTGGCTTTGGTGGCCGTGGGCGTGGTCGAGGACGTACGTTTGGTCCTGGCCGCAGGGGCGCATGGACGCCAAACTGGATGTGCTGCTACAGAAGCTGGACAGCCTGCAAAGCAGGAGCCATGGAGGCGGCCGTAGGGATGGCCAGCTGCCCAGCAAGAGGGACTACCATGAGGATGAGCATCCGCCGAAGCGGCAGCGTGATGACAGGGGCTTTGTGCCTGGTCCCAGGTGCCCTAAGTGTAGGGGTTTTGGCCACACGGCAGAGCGGTGTGCTAACAACTAGGGGTGTGCCTGGCAGGAAGATGGTGCTAACCTGCCAGGGTATGACCCTGTGCCTATGTTTGAAGCCAACTCAATGTGTAAGAGAATGGCTATGGCTATGGGTGCACCGCCGCATGCTGCTGAAGTACAGCCTGGAAGGCTGCAGCTACCTTTTCTGTTTGAGGGACGGCTAGGTAACAAGCCGTGCAGAGTCATGCTTGACACAGGTGCCAGTTGCACCATAATTAGCAAGGAGTGGTTGGAAAGACATGAAGGCAATGTTAACCCTGCTGCACTACAAAGGAAGATCCTGATGGAACCTCTGAGAGTGCTGACCGCAACCAATCAGCCTGTGGTGATCACTGAACGTCGTTGTGGCCTGCTGGAGGTGCAAAAAAGCAAGACGAATTGCAATGCAGTGGTCATGCCAGGAATGCTCAATGGTGTCGATTGGATGCACGAGCACGATGCAGTGCTTAAGGTGAAGCACGGGGTGTGCACGCTGTTTGAGGCACTGGGAGAGTCGGGGAAACCTGTAAACTTGTTCGCACTGCAACCAAAGCATCTGCCTGGGTTTGCGGCTGTTGCTGCTATGAAGGAGCAGTGGGAAAGCGCAGCCGAAATTAAGCTGCTCAGTCCGGGCCAGGCCGTGCGACAACTGCGGAAAGGCTGCAGTAGCTGGCTGATGCTAGTGAAACCTGGCGATGCTGGCGACCAGGAGGGCTGGCACCAGGGCAGCTTAGCAGCTGCAGTGGCTGGATGCAGTGAGCAGAGCACGAAGACTGAGCAGGACCCCTGGCTAGTGCCACAAGCAGTGCTAGATGGGTTGCTATCTGAGTATGCTGATGTGTTTGGGGACATGCCACCGGGGTTGCCTCCTAACAGGCCAGTGGGGCACACAATCAGGACACCACCCGGGGCTGAAGCTCCCTACAAACGTATGTACAAGCTAAGCCCTAGAGAGGAGGCTGAGGTGAAGAAGCAGGTGGCTGAGCTGCTGGCCAAAGGGTTGATTGAGCCAAGCAGCAGCCCATACGGGGCACCAATCCTGTTTGTGCAAAAGAAAGATGGGAGCCTGAGGATGTGCATTGATTACCGTGCTCTCAACAAGTTAACAGTGAGGGACAGGTACCCCCTTCCCAGGATTGATGACCTATTTGACAAGCTGGCTGGCAAGAGGGTGTTCAGCTCCCTTGACCTGCAGTCTGGGTATCACCAGATCAGGATTACAGAGGAGGATGTGCCTAAGACTGCCTTCTTGACGCCAATGGGCCAGTTCCAGTTCAAGGTGCTCTGTTTTGGGCTGACCAACGCCCCTGCTACGTTCCAACGGATGATGAATAACGTATTCAAGCCTTTGATCAATGAGTGTGTGTTGGTGTACATTGATGACATTCTGGTGATGAGCAACACCCCTGAGGAGCATGTGCAGCACCTGAGGCAAGTCCTGCAGCTCATGCGAGAAAACAAGTTCTACGCCAAACTGGCAAAATGCGAGTTCAACAAGACGCAGCTGGCGTTCCTGGGCCACATCGTGGGCAGCAAAGGGATTGCTGTCGACCCTGCGAAAGTGCAAGTCGTGAAAGAATGGCCGACGCCGCGCAACCTAAAAGACCTGCAGGCTTTCCTGGGGCTAGCAAACTACTTCAGGAGGTTCATATCAAACTTCAGCTCTCTGGCTGCGCCGTTGACGAACTTGACCAGCAAGCAAGTGGCTGCTGCGTATGACTGGGAACACTTTGGGGGGGCTGAGCTGGAAGCTTTTAATGCCCTGAAAGAGGCGCTCTGCTCTGCTCCTGTGCTGGCTCTGCCTGACTTCAGCAAGCCTTTTGTAGTGTGCACCGATGCGTCGCTGGTAGGCACCGGAGGGGTGCTGATGCAAGATGGCAGACCAATTGCTTACACAAGTAAAAAGATGTCCCCAGCTGAGACGCGCTATGCCACTGGAGAGCAAGAGCTGCTGGGTATCATCAGAGCAGTCAGAGAGTGGAGGTGTTATTTGGATGGAGCGGTTGATGTTACAATCCTGACTGATCACAATCCCCTCATCTACCTGCAAACACAGCCCAACTTGTCGAGGCGGCAGGTCAGATGGATGGAAGAGCTATCACGCTACAAGTATGAGATCAAATACATACCCGGTGCAACCAATGTGGCTGACCGTATCAGCCGTAACCCCGCTCTGGGCAATGAGGTGGCGCTAACAAGCTCATCATCACCACAAAATGCTGACTCTGAAGACGCCATGACTATGATCATGACGCTAAGCTCCCGGGCTGAAAGGCTAGTCTACGCCATAACTACACGCCGCACTGCTGCCCGGCTGCGAGAAAATGCTGAGCTGGGGCAGGTGGCTGCCCGGGAGGCTGCCCAAAGAGCAAACCAGCTGGTCCCACCAGAAGATTTGGCTGCTGCCCATACGCCTGGCCAGGCAAGAATGACAAGTGCACAACAAAAGAAGGCGCAGCCAGGTGGGGGGGAATCCCTGCGGCAGCAACAACAAACAACAGAGTCACAAAACAAATCAAACAAACAAGGTGATGACGAGCAGTCCACAACCGAGTCGGGTCCCTTAACCCTAATGCAGGCAATCAAACAAGCCTATGCGGTTGATACACGCTTTGCTGATGAGGCCTTCACATCGCAGCTGTACCAGCATGAGGGGCTGTGGCTGACTGAGTGGGGCAGAGTGGTGGTTCCTGATGACGCTGCGCTACGGAAGAAAGTGATATACACCATGCATGACACCAGGTCTGCTGGTCACTTGGGTATGACAAAGACCCTTGAGCAGGTGACGCGCTGGTTTACATGGCCCGGTGTGTCCGAGGATGTGAAGAGCTATGTGCGCAGCTGCCACTCGTGCCAAGTGAACAAGTCAAGTGCCAAGAAGCCTGCTGGCCTGCTGCAGCCGCTGCCCATACCTGAGAGACCGTGGGACAGCGTGTCAATGGACCTCATAGTGAAGCTGCCTGCAAGTGGGCCCAACAAATATGACTCAATATTAGTGTTTGTGGACAGATTAACAAAGATGGTACATCTGGTGAAGACCTGGGAGAGCATGACTGCCACACAGTATGCAAAGCTGTTCCTTGAGCATGTGTTCCGGCTGCATGGGATGCCAAGGAGTGTGGTCAGTGACAGAGGGCCCCAGTTCCACAACAAATTCTGGGCTGAGGTTACCAAGCTGCTCCAGGTCCAGGTGAACCTATCCAGCGCCTACCACCCTGAAACAGATGGCCAAACAGAGCGAGTTAACCGGGTGATTGAGGAAATGCTGAGGCACTTCATCAGGCCTGACCAGCGGCCTGATCCGCTTTACCCCTGGTGGAGTTCGCCATCAATAATGCCTGGCAGGAGTCAGTCCGCAGTACGCCCTTCTACCTGAACTATGGCTATCACCCGCGGCTGGCTGAGCTGCTCGACCTGCCGCAGAAGGTGCCGCAGGCGCATGACTTTGTTAAGGGCATGAAGAAGGCGGTTGAACAGGCGAGGCAGTGCCTAGCGCGGGCGCAGAAGCGCATGAAGTCATATCAGGATAACAAACGGCGTGAAGTACTTTACCTGCCTGGTGACATGGTGCTGCTGAGCACACAGAACATGAGGGGTAAGGCTAACCAGCCTGGAGTCCGTAAGCTAAAGCCTCGCTATGTGGGCCCCTTCAGTGTGCAGTACATGGTGGGCAAGGCAGCTGTGAAGCTGTGGCTGCCAGATGAGTGGTCTCGACTCCACAACGTGTTTCATGTGTCCTTGGTGAAGCCCTATCGCACAGATGCTTCAGGGGCAGTGCCTGGGCTGGCTGGACCACCTCCTGTGCAGTGGCTAGATGGAGAGCCCCAATACACAGTGGAGAAGGTGGTGGGCCACAGGCTGGAGCCCAACAAAGGCAAGCGCAAGGGCAAGTGCAAGAAGAGAAGGCTTGAGTTCCTGGTCAAGTGGCAAGGGCATGGTGACGAGCATAACACGTGGGAGTTGAGCACTCAGGTGGTGGGCTGCCAAGAGCTGTTGGCCAGGTACCTGACAGAGCACAACCTGAGAGCCGAGGCTGAGGAGGCGGCTGATGGCGAGGCTGAAGCTTAGGATGATGTTGAGGCTGAGACCCAGGCCTGATGGTAGAGGCATGGTTGGAACTCAGACACCTAGCGCTAGTGTGGGCGCGAGTGATGGCACAATGTGCCTGAGCGGGGCAACACCACAGTGGTCAGCTGAGGACAGCTGAGCCAGGTGGGGGGGAATGTTACGTGACCATGTAAGGCTAAGCTAATGCCGGTTGAGAGATCTGGATCTCCCCTGTGAGAAGTGTGATGTGGTGAGGTGATCTGAGGCCGGGTTCGATTCCCGGGCAGACTTCCTGACAACGCCCAGTCTGTCACGGAGAACTCAACACTCACGATAAATAAGGCCGACGCGAGGGCCTTTTTTGCATCGGAAGGACTTTCTGCTCCGATAGAACGATAGAGCGTTGAGTTTAAGGGGGACCTCGCTCTTGAATGAAGTCCTAACTCGCAGCGGTTGCGAAGATACATCCATCCGCGCGCGAGGTACCCCCCCCTTTTTAGGAATCTGCACAGATGTTGGTTAAATGAGCCCGGCATCTGTGCAGATGCATGTCGATGCCTTTAGGAAAAGCGACATCTGTGCAGATGCCGGTTATGAAATCTGTGCAGATGCATGAAAGGGCGACATCTGTGCAGATGTTGGTTATAATTTAAGGGCGACATCTGTGCAGATGCTAATAAGGGCGACATCTGTGCAGATGCCGGTAATTAAATCTGTGCAGATGCACAAAAGGGCGACATCTGTGCAGATGTTGGTTATAATTTAAGGGCGACATCTGTGCAGATGCTAATAAGGGCGACATCTGTGCAGATGCCGGTAATTAAATCTGTGCAGATGCACAAAAGGGCGACATCTGTGCAGATGTTGGTTATAATTTAAGGGCGACATCTGTGCAGATTCTAATAAGGGCGACATCTGTGCAGACGCCGGTAATTAAATCTGTGCAGATGCATGAAAGGGCGACATCTGTGCAGATGTTGGTTATATCTTAAGGGCGACATCTGTGCAGATGCTAATAAGGGCGACATCTGTGCAGATGCCGGTAATTAAATCTGTGCAGATGCACAAAAGGGCGACATCTGTGCAGATGTTGGTTATAATTTAAGGGCGACATCTGTGCAGATGCTAATAAGGGCGCCATCTGTGCAGATGCCGGTAATTAAATCTGTGCAGATGCATAAAAGGGCGACATCTGTGCAGATGTTGGTTTTAATTTAAGGGCGACATCTGTGCAAATGCCGACAATGTCGACATCTGCACAGATGCATACCTCGACATCTGCACAGATGCCAAGTAAGCATAAAGGTTACGCAAAGGCACCGCGAAGGAAGCAAAGTCACCGCGAAGGAATCAAGACTCTTCCATTATTCAACAATCTGTGTGATATCTGCATGAAGTTTTCGCAAAGGTGGCGCGACGGAAGCCAAGGAACTGCGAAGGAGCTTAGATTGCCCCATATAGCAGCAATGAGCAGCCAGGAGCAGCCAACAAAAATCGTCGCCAAAAGGCTAGCTACGAGCCAGCCAGCCGCTTAGGCGACCAGGTGCCATCAGGTTAAGCGATATGTTCAAGAGATAGCGACATAAAACGGAAGGAGGTGCAGCGATGCAGCGACACAGCGATGCAAAGATGCGGCAAATGCATGAGGTGCAACTAGGACACGTAGCCCGAAGCCTGTGAGACGGAGCGGAAGAGGAGTGGAGGAGCCCGGAGGCGGTCAGGAGCCATGCATGAGACGAAGCTGGGTGCACTTTAAAAAAAGTTGGGTGCACCCACACAAACCCCACCATAGCGAATGGTGAGTATTTTATCTTGCAGTCATGTGGCTCCAAGTACTTTGCCAGACTATTTGCCAACCACTGAATTGTTGCAGGTTCAATGGTCCCAACCTCCCCTTCCCTACACCCAGCCCAGCCCAGCCCAGCCCAGCCCAGCCCAGCCCAGCCCAGCCCAGCCCAGCCCAGCCCAGCCCAGCCCAGCCCAGCCCAGCCCAGCCCAGCCCAGCCCAGCCCAGCCCAGCCCAGCCCAGCCCAGCCCAGCCCAGCCCAGCCCAGCCCAGCCCAGCCCAGCCCAGCCCAGCCCAGCCCAGCCCAGCCCAGCCCAGCCCAGCCCAGCCCAGCCCAGCCCAGCCCTCCCCTCCCTCCCCCACCACCACCTCCTTCATCACCCTACCACAAGAAGCAGGTGCATGGAGCGCAGGAGCAGCCAGGAGCTGCAGCCATGGAGGCGCTGCCAGGTAGGTATAGAAGTGGCGCTAGCAAAGAGTGAGTGGCCAGCCCTTGCACATGGGTGGTCGGATGCCCAGCCTAACCGCAAAGATGCCCATTGTTTACTGCAGGTCCCACGGTCAGCCCTTCCCTCTTCCCCCCTTCCTCCTTCCCCCTTCCCCCTCCCCTCCCCTGTCCCACCACCTCCAAGCCTGGCACCCCACCTACCTCCCGCCTTTCCCACCCCCCGCCCCACGACACACGCTGCAGCCCTCTCCCTACCCTACCCTTGGCGTAGCAGCCCTCTCCCTACCCTACCCTTGGCGTAGCAGCCCTCTCCCTACCCTACCCTTGGCGTAGCAGCCCTCTCCCTACCCTACCCTTGGCGTAGTAGCCCTCTCCCTACCCTACCCTTGGCGTAGCAACCTGTAGCGGGCAACCTGGAGCGGGCGACCTGGAGCGGGCAGCTTGGATCCAATAGTAGCAGCCCACCCAGCCCACCCTGGCCATGCCAAGGCCACACACCACAATGACCCTACCCATCCCTCTCAAAAGGGATAGATGAGCGCTTGGGTGGTTGTCAGCCCGTGCTTGTTGTCCTCGTCATCTTGCCGCCTTGCTGCGATGTTGTTGTGTTGTCACCTTGTTGGGGTGTGGTGTGGTGATGGTGATGGTGATGGTGATGGTGATGGTGATGGTGATGGTGATGGTGATGGTGATGGTGATGGTGATGCATGTTTAACCTGAGTGTGGTGATGGTGATGGTGGTGTGTGGTGTCACCTTGTTGTTGTGTTGTGTCGTTGCTACCTTGTCACATCGTAGGGAGGTGTTATTATCATTGGGTGCATCAATGCATGTGCTTAGCATAGCCATATTGAGGTGTTGTGGAGTGATGGTGCATCGAGACATGTGCTTGCAAGTCCCGTAGCGAGGTGTTGCGGGATGTTTGGGTGTCAATGCATGTGTTTTGCGGGGATGTTGCGGGGTGTTAGGTCGTCAATACATGTGTTTTGCGGGGGTGTAGCGAGGTGTTGCGGGGTGTTAGGTCGTCAATACATGTGTTTTGCGGGGGTGTAGCGAGGTGTTGGGGGGTGTTTGGTCGTCAATACATCTGTTTTGCGGGGGTGTAGCAAGGTGTTGCGGGTTGTTTGGTGGTCAATACATGTGTTTTGCGGGGATGTTGCGGGATGTTTGGGTGTCAATACATGTGTTTTGCGGATGTAAGAGTCGATGAAATAGTCGACATCTGTGCAGATGCAGCCACGACATCTGCACAGCCAAGCCGCGAATGTAAAAGTCGACATCTGTGCAGATGCTATAGACAACATCTGCACAGCCAAGGCTCGAATGTAATAGTCGACATCTGTGCAGATGTCGTTGTCAACATCTGCACAGATGTGGGTGTCAACATCTGCACAGCCAAGCATTGAATGTAATAGTCGACATCTGTGCAGATGTTGTCGTAAGCAGCTGCACAGATGTTGGTCAAGGTATACGACATCTGTGCAGATGTTGACTTCCCGCAGCTGCACAGATGTCGACATCGCTTGCATCTGTGCAGATGTCGACTGTCAGCAGCTGTGCAGATTAAGGATAACCGACATCTGCACAGATTAAAAATCAAAGAAAATCGCGGCCAAATTACGTCGCAACGGATGCACGGAGTTACGTAAGACTTGTACCGTTCGAACGGCCTTCTACTCCTCTTTCCAATGAGCTATGGTCGGTCCAATCGCGACCGGTCCTTGTTTATCGTGAGTGAATCACCGCCACTCATCACGCAACAAGTCGCTAGAGCCCTAACCTACCCTATGCACACTCTAGCGCACACACATCCACTCTGTAAGGGGCAATCGTATTGTTTGTTTTGTTTGGCTGATTGCATGATGCACATCGCTGCATGCTCACTATCGCTGCCGGCTACCCCTCCCATTGAACCCCCACGTAAGGGACATTTGACTTTGCGGCGTACCTGGTGAGAGTTGAGTCGTCATTTTAACGCGGAACGCCTTATCTCTGCGTCGCGCTTGCACCTGCGCGCCCGAGCTGCTGGCACCCACGGTGACCGGCAGTTTGCCAGGCACGCGAACGGTTTCGCTATGCGCGATGGGCCTTTCAATTGCTGCCTAACAACACCCACAACGCGGGATGCAGAGTTCTTCGCTGCGGTACACTGCGGTACACTTTACGCATGGAGACACCACTCTGGTAACGGTTGAGGCATGAATCGCGCGATTCATCGTGAATCGCGCGATTTTGAGCGGTTTGGAGCGATTCATCAACCGCCTCTTCAGTGTCGACTGCAGCGGCCTCGATGCGCTCGTTGGAATCAGCAACTCACGCCTGTTCTAGCCATACCCTCGCAAGCAACAGCGATGGCCGGCCAACCGCTGGCATGGATGCATGGCTGCTAGGAAACTGGAGCAGCGGGCCGGAGCGGACCAGACCGAGAGACTAGCAAATGTTATTACAACACATACCATGATGCACCCAATTGTTGTAGCACAACCAAACTGAGTCAAGTAACCCTTTGAACCTATGTTGACACAACACCCTGCTTTTGTGCACATGTGCCAAGGCAATGGCCGCTATAGCCTCATTCATTCTATACTCATTACTAAGACATGAGAGGCTGCCCTGATTGCTCATGTACCCTATGTGCACATCTGCCTACTATGTCGTGTTGCTAACTCTGTCGTGTTGGTGCATCCTACTCATGGATGTTGTCTGCCTGCATGATGTACCTTCCCGTGTGCTTATCCTGGTCACCCCACCCCACTAGTAAAGCACGTTGCCGGTCGTCCTTGCCCCTAATCCAACACGTTCATACAATGTGAGGCATGCCCATGCAGCATCAATGCTGGGCCAGGATCCATGTGGAAGGGTCCAATGGCAAGGACCCGCGTTTGATGAAGACCAACAGATTCCGGCGGAGCGTCTCCATGTGTTGCTGACTGAAGTCAAAGGGCCTACAACACAAGCACACAAGCTACAGTTGTACAATGTGTCTAGAGCATGGATATATCATCTGACATGCTGACTCACATTCCGGCGCTCATATATGCCATGTACATGATGGCGAAGATGCCGCAGTCATCCGATGTGTGTTGTTGTGGAACCTGCATAAAGAAAGTTGGATGTGGTAAGTGAGATGATGATGTTGCATGTCAGGGTCTTAATCATCACAGTCGCGTCACCACACTTACCTCAAACTGCAAGGCCTCCATCAAATCCACAGCAGTGTGGCATCGCTTCCAATGTCGTACATTAGCCAAAGTTGGCCTCACTGACAGCAAGTCCTTCTCCTTTGCCTCAGTCTCCAACCACTGTACCACGAGATCCATGATACGATCGCCCCCCTGTAAAAGATGCATACAATGTCTCATCTTCAATTTATAGTAATCTATATACTCCGTGGCATCTACTGATTTACCTGCAGTTGCACAATAGAGTTGAGGTACAGCAGTTGTTGCTTGCCGAGGTCAACACACACCACAGTCCAGTGTCTGCCCATATGTACAGGTAGCAGCACTAACTCGCACTCCCCCAACACACTAGTGTAGTCCTGCGTATACAATAGTAGGTATGGCATTGTGAGCTTTGGCAGCATGGATCAAATATGTCGTACAATTCGTGACAAGACCTACCAAGGTTGGTCCTTTCCGCAAGGCTTTCTCCGTAGTCCATCGCCCAACTGGTTTCCCCTGCAGTCAGAGATCATATAAGGGATAAGTGAGAGAGCTGACAAATGTAGGCAATGCCTGTCTGGGCTCCCCACCTCTAGCAACTTCGTGATGAAGAAAGTGTTGGCCACCCATGTTAAGGGGGTGTGCACTAACTCGCCCCTTTGACGCACGCCCCATTCCTACAAGAGATCACAAAAAACACTTGCCTCAATGTGTCTAGTGTACGCCATAAGCTTTGTACATGATATGCTATCATGCGGAACATAGTGTGTAGATGTTACCGTTGATTGTAAGGCTGGCCACGCACCAAGATCATGCGACAATGCATATTGATGATCTCATCGTTTAGTTCCCGCTCAATAGTTGTCTTAGCGCCAAGGCACTGAAGCTTGTCCAACCTAATCCGGACACCAAAGCGGGTGATCTCGACGTATCCGCTCTGTTCCTGCATCACGCTGTCCCAGTCCCATGGAGGCCTGCAGGCAGACAGGCAAGCAATCAATGCATGTGAGCCTGTTCTAGCTACAGTACAAGGATCTAGTTCAAGCCTATATCTCACTCTTGGTTAGGCTCGTCGTCAGGCCCATCATCGGAGGAAATGCTCATGTAGGAGGGCCTGTGTGGTAGGCAAGCAACACATCACAATAGTAAATAAAGCCACAATGCAACACTGCAAAATAGAGAGCATCAGGGTGAGCAGGACACTAGGGTAAGCATGCACCATGGGGTGGGTGGGTGGGTCCCGCTGTCTTACATACATGGACCCCACTAACCTGCCCATGTGGTAGTCACCGGTCAGATCCAGCAGCTCCACTATCTCCACCACCGTGCGGCTGGGAGCTGTGTGTTGGGAGCTGGGAGGTGGTGGGGAGGAGACACGCTTCCGCTTTGGCTGCACCCCTTCACCCAGGCTAGCCATCTGCAGCGCAGAGGGAAGGGGGGCCAGCTGCAGCAGGGGCAGCTGTTGGCTGCCTGGCTGCACCCCTGTGCCCAGGCTAGCCATCTGCAGCGCAGAGGGAAGGGGGGCCAGCTGCAGCAGGGGCAGCTGTTGGCTGCCTGGCTGCACCCATTCACCCAGGCTAGCCAGCTGCAGCGCAGAGGGAAGGGGGGCCAGCTGCAGCAGGGGCAGCTGTTGGCTGCCTGGCTGCACCCCTGTGCCCAGGCTAGCCAGCTGCAGCGCAGAGGGAAGGGGGGCCAGCTGCAGCAGGGGCAGCTGCTGGCTGACTGGATGCACCCCTGCACACGACACTCGTTGCAGCGAATCCAAGAGGGCCGCCAACTGCTGCTGCTCATCGCTGCACTGCTGCCCCTGGTCAGACACATCTCCTTCATTACAGGC
The DNA here is from genome assembly GCA_030144725.1 of Haematococcus lacustris. Taxonomy (NCBI): domain Eukaryota; kingdom Viridiplantae; phylum Chlorophyta; class Chlorophyceae; order Chlamydomonadales; family Haematococcaceae; genus Haematococcus; species Haematococcus lacustris. The sequence goes on from JASKMD010000006.1 coordinate 14,643,279, forward strand.
TGAGGGTTGGAGAGAGGCTCTGTCTTTCTGTAGCTTGGCAGTAAGCTGCTGGGACCACCTGTTGACAGGCCTGCCAATGGGCACAAAGTAGCAGGAGCCCGCCAAAAAGCCCGCAGGGTGAAAGGATGCCAACTGACGTTGAATGTCCAACAGTGGAATCAGCCAGAGCTGCTCGCTGCTCCGGTCCATTGCTCCTGCTAGCATGCGACCCTTGGTAGGCAGCTGACCAAGGAAGTTCACAGCTGCCACTGCCAGAGGCTGTACAACGCACTCTTGGTTAGGCACTCTTGGTTAGGCACCTGATATGGTTGTAGCTGCAGCCATGGCAGCCCCCTTCAGCAAGTGAGGACTGCCCGGAAGGTGGTGCCCGGGCTCAAAGCCCTTGTCCATCCAGTCCAGAAACTGTTGCGCCTCCCTCCGAGGCACCCCAATGGTCTGAAAGAGCTCATGCAGTTCTATAACAGCGTCACCCAACGGCATGGTGCTGTGTGGGGAGAGGGGAGTTTCAAGATTGGCACTGTAGAAGGCCTTGGTCTGAGGTCTGGGAGGTTTGGCACGAGACTGCCTGCTTTTTTTGCAGATGGTGTGCTTAATGCTTTCGGTACACCCACTGCTGCTGCTGCTGCTGCTGCTGCTGCTGCTATCATCTGAGCTGTTGTCACCCTGCCAACCGCAGGGCAGGACAGGTGCATTAGGGTTGTTGGCCCACAGCCTGCGTGTCACAGCTGTGCCTCCAAACTGTGGCTCAGAAATGGCGAGAGATGATTCTGCGACACCGTACAAGATGTTTAGCATGGGCGGGCATTTGAAACTTGCCACTTGGGAATTCATGGCTTACAAGCAGGTACCTAATACTGGGCCATCACTGGGAGCAATCACGGTGGCAACACCTAAGATGTTTTCTTCTGCATCACATAAGACACAACAAGGTTACATAAGGACAGACTAGGGCAGACATTGCCGGAATGTGCCGCTTAAGGTGATCATCTACAGGTGGGAACTAACATGTTATCGTTCCCACCTGGCGGCACTGGCGTATGTAGGCGTTTCCAATGGTTGTGGACTGTTTGGATGTTGTTTCCGATGAAGACGCAGCCGGGGAACTGGCAGTGCACCAAACCAGTGCGCGGGTTTCTGGCGGCCTTCTGCACTCGTCTATGCATTCCCCGTCATCTGTTTCTGGTTCTCGCTGGTCGTTTTAGTTTTTAGGCTCACACGAAATTTTCACGCAGTCTAGCGCAGTTTTCACGCACACTGTGCAACAATGGCGGTACACATCACCCTAGCCCTCTTGCCGCTAGACGGCTTTCAACACACACGCACGTACATGGCTAGCACATCGGCAGAGGGTCAGAGGGGGGCCTGGAAGGAGCATTGCGAGCTGCTTGCCAGGCACTCCAGGAATAAGACAGACTTGGCGAATAAGACATGCTGGCCTTCCACTTGGGAGGCGAGGTAAGCGCCATACACGGCAGGCACTAGCATTGCCACCTTTACCGCCATCATCACATCGATTGCAATGTCGCTTGCAGCCGGCCGGGGCCACTTCCTTCAGCACAGCCGTGGAGCAGATCGTGGGAGTGGTCATAGCCGATGACCCTTTGCAGGCTTGGCTACACCTGCCACAGCACTGTAGAATAGGGAGCTTGGAGCTTGGCTCTGCTGGTATGTTGGTGTGGCACATCACTGTGTCGCGGACGTATGATGCTAAGGTGGAGAAGGCCAACAAGCGCAAAGCTGACAGCCAGCCAGGCAGCAAGCAATCCAAGCAGCAAGACCGTACCATTGAAAGCATCATCTTGAGTCTGATGTGGCCAGCTTATCATGGCCAGCTTCAGACAAGCGCACATACGGCGCAATCAAGGAACGGCGTGACCCCCATTGCGGTCAGTCCTTGTCGCTGTTGCTGTTGATGTTGATGTTGCGGCCACATACTAACACCTCAACATGACATTCGACTTTTTTGTCCTTCATACAGCAAAAGCTGCTGTTGTTCTTGGCAGCGGGCGTGGCGATTGCACTGAAGCTGAGCATTGGGGCAAGTGTGCCTACATTCGAGGAGCAAATCAGGCGTCTGCATGAGTGAGTACTCATTGGCAGCGTGCAACAACCGCATGGAACTTATCATGATGTAGGGGAGAAAGGAATGAGAATGTGGTTCTTGCATTTGCATTTGCAGGACAAAGCGCAATGCTAACAACAATGTAGCACGCCCACAGACATCACGTGCTACCAAGGAGAAGAAGCAAGCAGCGAACACTGTCAACAGCAGCCAAGTATTGCTTGAGATTGACCTGCTTGTGAAAGCATTGAAGAACAGCAAGGTGTGTATGTTTAACTGTTGTGATCACACATAGTCATGCAAGCGACTGTCCATGAACATGATTGTCATTCCAGGGTTTCAAACTGCCTGAGAACGTTGTGGAGGTGCTACCACGTGGCTTAATTGTGCCCTATGTTGAAGTGTTCAACGCGGTGCTGCCCTTTTGGAATGCCAAGTTGTGCATGACAAGCTACTCAGACAGAGCGGAGAGGGAGGAGGAAGCAAGAAACGCAATGAATGATAGCCTTGCACACATTGACACAGGTAATCAATGCACCTTGCGTGCCAGATGTGTCTGTTACTCGCCTTATCACTTTAGATTGCATATAGATGTAGATGGACTCCATGCCATTAACAATGTTTCTTGACTTTGCATGCAGAAGCAATCCATGAACGAATGAAACAGCTGGCTATGGGCACATCACCCATCCCCTCATGTTAATACCACCACCTCCAAGCCCAACGTTCGTGTACCTCTTGAACTCCTCTAGCAACCGGGTCGTCGGGCAGCAAGGCGAGGGTGGATGAAGACTTTCTATAGCAGGGTGTTGTGTCAACATAGGTTCAAAGGGTTACTTGACTCAGTTTGGTTGTACTACAACAATCGGGTGCATCATGGTATGTGTTGTAATAACATTTGCTAGTCTCTCGGTCTGGTCCGCTCCGGCCCGCTGCTCCAGTTTCCTAGCAGCCATGCATCCATGCCAGCGGTTGGCCGGCCATCGCTGTTGCTTGCGAGGGTATGGCTAGAACAGGCGTGAGTTGCTGATTCCAACGAGCGCATCGAGGCCGCTGCAGTCGACACTGAAGAGGCGGTTGATGAATCGCTCCAAACCGCTCAAAATCGCGCGATTCACGATGAATCGCGCGATTCATGCCTCAACCGTTACCAGAGTGCACAGCCAGCTCAGTCGCACTCTGCCTGCTCATTCAGATGCTCCAGTACGATGTACTGTAGGTCAGCACGCAAGGTGTTGGCTGGCACATACAACCCCACTGCCTTGCAATACTCGTTTAACATCTTCACGCTCAGCTTCTTGCCCGAGGTGCACAGCTGCATCACGCTGTCTGGTGCAAATGAGCACAGAAGGGTGAGGCACTCGTCGTCCCAATGCTTGTCATCCCTCTTCTGATCGAACATGGGCATGGCTACAAAGGGCTTTGTGATGGAGAGCCTGGTACACACACCCCTCGGTGCGGGGGTCATGCATTGGGCACATGCACATGCAGTCTGTGACCACTCGACCTGGATCCCTGCAGCAGGGAAGAAGCAGCTGTGCATGCTCATAGAGCCGGGGATAGATGATGCAAAGGCATGTGCATCCCGCTGTGGAGCACTGCAAAGCTCTACCTCCTGTGTGCTCAGCTCCAAGCACCACCGATGACCCACACTTGCTCGTGCACGGTGAGCCTTGCTGGGGTCAGCAGCAGTAGCTGCCTTGTGATATGCATTGCAATGCTGCACAAACCCCAATGCATTGCACTTCCCAACACGATCAGCCAGGATCTCACCCCTCAACCACTGCTTCACCACCCCTCCCTCTGAATCATGCCTGCCCTTGAAGTGAGCTGTAGCCCCATAGCTCCACCACACTGGCACGCTGAACCTCTGTGCCATGCCCCAATGCTGTCGCATGGCTGGGGCGCCCTTGAACTCTCTCTGAGGAACTGTATGGTGTTGGGTGACAAGCGTGCCTCCACCTCGTGCAGCAACCTGCTCCGTTCAGCAGGGCTAATGGCCTGCAGACAGGCCAGGTTTTGGTCGTGCCAGGGGCAGGGGTCGGGTCTAGGGCAGAGGGGCAGGGGCAGGCGGTCTAGGCCAGAGGGGCAGGGGCTGTGGCTGGGGCTGGGGCTGCTGGGCTGGAATAGTGGCTGCATGGAGGCTGGGGGAGGGCTGTGGCTGGGGCTGGGGCTGCTGGGCTGGAATAGTGGCTGCATGGAGGCTGATGGCATGCTGTCAGCCGGCGTATTGACCCCCTGCTGCAAGGGTGCGGGGGTGCTGGGACCCTGCTCCTCAGGTAATGGTGCCAACGGGGATGACGAGAAGGGCCTGCAACACATCAGGGCAGGGCAGGTAGCATGCAGGTAGCGGTACCTTCAGCTGTACCTTCAGCTTCACAAGTGCCTCATCCATTGTCCCCACTCCCAGCCCCACCCCACGCCCCTGCCCTTCGCCCCGCTGCTCCCTCCCTTGTTACCTGGGTTGCATGATGTGTTGCAACGCAAACTCCAGTCGGCCAAGCTGTACCTCAGCATCTTGCAGTGTTGACAACTGTAGCGTCACCTTGCTATCAGGCTGTGACCGCAGAAGGCGCAACAGTGCGGGTACTTGCCGTATCTGCTGAAGAACTGCAGCAGCAATTGACCTGCAGCCAAAGGACCAAAGGAGCAAATAAGGGCAAGGCAGTTCAGCGAAGGTCAGGCTATGGCCATAGCCAGGGCAAGGCTGGTGCAAGGCAGGGCTGGTGCAGGTCAGGGCTGAGGAGTGAAAGGCGCACCTTGCGGTGGCCCAGTCCTGCTGTTGCTTGGGCATGCTTGGGGGCATGGTCTGCTCGTCCTGCTCCTCAGTGGTGTGTCTGCATGACACCACACACGGGAGTGTGACGAGTGGTGCTGCCACCGGGGTGCTAGGTGGAATGGGCTCAAGCAGGCTGCAACCTGAGTGTGCAACTGATGCTGTGCAGCTGGCTTGCCATGTTAGCCCATCATCCAGCTGGGGCACTCACATGATGGGATGTTGCTCCTTGGCAGGTGAGGTCACAGGGTTGGTGGCAGGCCTGGTGAGGATGGAGAGCCCCGGTAGATGCAGCGGTGCTGACAGGGCCGGGTGGTGCTGGCTGGACCCCTGCAGCTGGGACTGTAATGGGTGCGAGTCTGGGAGATGGTGGGGGCAGGGCGCATGGGCTGGCCCAGGCTGTGCAGGTGCTTGCGTGGGTGTGGAGCTGAGACGGGGCATGGGCTGGAGCTGGCTGGCTGGCTCCTGCCCCCGCAGCCGCTGGCACACAGCATGCGCAGCTGCAGCAGCCTCAGCACATGCTCTGTGGGCCAGTGGAACCTGTTGAGGCTCCAGGTTGCTGCAAGCCCTGATGACTTCAGACATCATGGCTGTGACCTGGCCAATGGCTGTGTGATTGCATCCGGATCTGTAAGAAGCTGCCTCCCCCTCCACATGGATTTCCACCCAACCAGTGCTGCCAGCTAGCGTAGACTTCGTACAACACGCACAGCGGGCAGCATGGCCCCCCTTCCGTCTGTAGGGGTGGGATTTGGAGTACAAGCCCATACCTGCAGGCATGTGCACACGCCAGCTTCTAAAACCCCTCTTGATAAATCTTGATAAGAGTTGAGAACTTGGCAGGTGGTCCACAGTTGAGTTCCCTAGCTAGTGACGCAGGGCTGGAGACTTCGATTCACTTCGATGGTTGCCAGACTGGCATCAGCATAGTGGGGCAGCATGGAGGGTTTAGACCACCTCTTGGAGCCTAGTAAACAAGGGATCGGTGCAGTTGCCACTGCTGTGCTCCTACTGTGGTCTCCTCCAAGTTTCAGAGCCCCTGAGCCAGCGCATGTTGGTCACGATGTTGGACATGGGGTCGGGCTCCTCGCACATCGCGCACTATTCATCGCGTCAATGAGGGACTCACAGATACTGGGTCAGCGTACATCAAGTCCGCAGGCTCGGTAGGGTCGGATACCCGGCAACATGCCCGACCAGCTCGGCGCTTGCCTCAGCGCGGCCGCATTCCGACGCTTCAATCCGCGTGTAAACCCGTGCAGAGATGAGTCCGGAAAAGCCGTTGTCCCTTATCGTTAGGGGGGTTGGTGGTTCAATGGGAGGGGTAGCCTGCCGCTAGTGCCGCCGCTACCACTTCCGCAGCAGGCCTCGGTCGCGCACGCACACCCACTCCTGGCCTGGTCTGCCTGGGTTAGGCATAGCGGGGCGGCCCAGCCAGCTGCTGAGCTCGCGGGGGCGGCCCGGCCCGGCTGCAATGCGGCGGATGTTCAGCGCGGCTGCCACGTCCCGGTCGTAGAACCTGCTGCTGTTGATGCTTGTTGAGCACATCAGGCCCCGGATGCGGGACCGCGTCGCCATGCTGCGCACTGGGCGCAGCCACCTGCAAGGCGACATAGATCAATGCACATTTGTTAGATTGCCAAAGTCAAGCCATGTTTAATCTAAACGGTGCGATCTGTGGCAGCCGAGTTGCAGCGTACCCTGGCACCCCTCACAGTCTGCAGGCAAGGCACACAAGGAGAGGCACATTGTGAGCTCAGGTCCAGCCATGGCAAGACAAGCGGATGAGCAGACAAGCGCGATGTCATTCTCATCTGCCGACAAACGATAAGTGTCTCTGCATCCCTGTCTGCACGCAATCGTTACCAAGGATGCCGCGCCAACACCCACGTCAGCGCATTGTTTTCTGCGACTGCTTTGACTGTGCTGACCGGCCTGAGGCACGGCTCGCACCTACAGCTCGCACCCACACCCTACGACAGCGCCCCAACACCCTTCAACTGTACTCCGTACGTGCAGGCTTCGGCGCAAACCAGAGAGGCGTTGGGATCAGCCGAGGCCGTAGCTCAGCAATCGCCGCCCCCAAAGGTGCTGCTTCTGTACGCAAGTGGTTTCCTCCGCAGGTACCCATTCGCCCGGGATTGGGAAATGCTCGCGACTTTTTCTCTATGCTGCCCTGCTGCATCGCGCCCGGTGCCAGTGCCCCTGCCCCTGTCCCTGCTGCCTTGCTCATCACAATGGCGCCGCTGGTGATGGCGCAGCGTGCAAGGCTTGGGTCTGAACCTGGACAGCTGCAGCCTTCCTCACCTAGACAGGCTGGTCAGGGAGGGGGCGCTGGGCCTGCTGGCTGTGCGCGATGCCACCAGCCAGGGTGGGTGCATGGGGTGCAGCAGGGCCAGGGGCGGTGTCACCAGGCCCGGCCTGTTGCCCCAGAGCCTGCCATGCAGCAGCCAGTCCAGCCGGCACAGCCTGACTGGCGCACCCAGCCCACCTGACCAGCAGTCTCCCCTGCCCCTTTTCATGACCAAGTGGAACACCAACTTGGCCTGCTTGCCTACCCAGCTTGCATGCCTCGCACCATTGCCCTGTACGCCTGTATGCTTGCATGCCCTGCTGCAGACCCGGAGCTGAGCCCTGGCGTGTCTGAGCTGACGCAACTGCTGGAGGTGTTCCCGGTGAGCCGGGGCTGGACTGGGCAGTGTGGCAGCCAGGAGGTCCACCCTACCCCTAGGTAGGCTGTTCAGAGGGGGAGTGGGCTGGTGGACGCACAGCTGGTCGTGATGACATGGGGCAGGCTTGGCTGGGCAGGCTATGAAAGGGCGACCTACCCATCTCATGCATGCAAGCATGACATGGCGTGGCGCGGCACAGCTTGCAAGGCTGAGTGTGAGGGCAGTGTGAGGGCAGTGTGAGGGCAATGTGAGGCGTTGTGCACTGCAAGGCGAGGCAGGGAAAAGTTGAGCCGTGCACCTGTGCTGCAGGCTATTGAGCAGCAGCGGCGGCAGCGGGAGCATCATCATCATCATCAGCAGCAGGAGCCACAGCAGGAGCCACCCCTGGTGATTGAGCCCTCCCCAGTCCACATTCCTACTTTGCAGACCAGGTGCGGTCAAACCATGATAGCCAGCCACAAGCCCTTTGCCCCACAGCTGCTCTACCTCACCCTACCCCACCCTACCCTGCCTCACCCCGCCCTGCCTTGCCCTACTCCGCCCCGCTCCGCCCTGCCCTGCCCTACTCTGCTCCGCTCCGCCCCAGCCTGCCTTACCCTGCCCCACTCTTTCTCAGGCCACTGCCTGCATGCTCTGATGTTGATGCGCCAGTGAGCCCTCCCCCTGGCCAATGAGGGGGCCCATCAGCCTGGTGCAGCATCACAGGGGCAACAAGGCACCCCCTCATGCCTCAGGGCTGCCATGCAGACGTTGCAGCGCAGGGGTGGGCAAGCAGCAACGGCAGCTGTAGGAGCAGCAGCAGCAGTAGCAAGCACAGCCTGGGGGCTCTCCCCCAATGCCCAACGCCTGTCATGCAAGCCATCATCATCATCATCACCACCACCGCCATGCCCACACTAGTGGTTACATCACCTGTCAGCAATGCCTGACTGCGGTCATGCCAGGCATGGCTGCTGGCTGCTGGCCAGGCACGGTATGCCGGTCATAGGTAGGGGCTTACCCTGCAGGGGTGAGAGATGAGTGATCTCCCTCATCTCAACCATTCCAGGGGGCCTAGCAGCGCACCTGACTCTCATGTGCACCTTCTCTTCTCATCTTCCTCATCATCTCCTCCACCACACCTACCTCATTCTTCTAACATCGACATATGCCCAATGATGAATCTCACGATAATGGAGACGATGGAAATGATGTCAATAATGGGATAACTATATAATAGATAATGGGACGTATGTCGACAACCCCCTCCTATGTTTCCTTTCTCTGCCACATGTCCCTTTTGCTGCTGGTGGCCTAGGTACCCACGGCTGCTCCCCCTCTTCGCGTCCTGCTGCCCCGCTGCCTCCACCCTGGCCGCCCAGGCTGGACTCAGCCCTGCCCCCAGCCTGCAAGCACTGCTGACAGCCAGCACCCAGCCCCCCGCCCCCTTGGCCCCTGCACCTTGTGCCCCGCAGCCCCCTCAGCAGACTCTGGCAAGCGGCTGGCACCTGGCTGCTGGGCAACCAGCTGCACCAGAGGGGGCACAGGGGGGCGTTGGGGTGGACAGGCGAGGCGGGGGGGCGGGGCGGGGTCATGTTGGGGTGTGGCAGGGGGCGGGGGCGGGGCTGGGTCTGCCTGCACCTGGGGCTGTGGCAGTGGCTGCCCTTACTGATCTGGGTGAGTGGGGGAGATTAGAAGGGTCCACAAGGGAATGCGAAGGGGCAGGGAAGGGGCAGGGGGAGGGGAGGGGCAGGAGAGGGGCAGGGGAGGGGGCAGGGGCAGGGGAGGGGGCAGGGGCAGGGGAGGTGCAGGGGCACAGGCAGGGAGAATGCAGGGGAGGGGAGGGGCAAGCAGCTTGGTGCTGATCCAGACCTTCAGGCAAGGCCGTGATTGATCCATGGTTGGTCAAGAGGAACAGGGGCTGTGTGATGCCTGTGACTAATAATAGGGGATTGTGAAGCAGCTCCAGGGGAGGCTCCAGGTGGTGAAAGAAATCTTTGCAAGCACCGGCTTTGCCGCCACAGGGCGCACTCGTGACACTGTATGAGGCATTACACCTCCTTTACTTGCCACTGTTCATGGCTGGGAATGAGCCTGAGTGTGTCTGTGTGGGTGGATTCTACAACACACTATGTCACAGTGAGGAGGAGTGAGCAAGTAGCCCTTAATGGTATACAACTGTGTGTGAGGAGCATCATAGGTCACACCTGTTTGCAAGTGTGTTGGTCACACAGGAGTGCTGCTGCTGCTGCTGCTGCTGCCCTGGCTGCTGGTGTGTTGCCCAGGTGTTGCTGAGGGCAGCAGCGGGGCTGACCTGCTGCTGCTACACCTGGACCTACCCCAGCTGTTGGCAGGCTTGCCCCCACCACCTCCCGCCCTGCCGCTACCCACCACCCCTCCAGCCAAGGACCCAGGATTAGGGCATGGGGTTGAGGTGGGGGCCACAGCAGACTTGCGGCCTGCTCACCAGCTCTCCTCCTCACCATCTTCTCACCAGCCTACACCACCTGAAACAGCAGCAGCAGCAGCAGCAGGGCCAGCAGCAGCAGGGCCAGCAGGAGGGCCAGTAAGAGGACCAGCAGCAGCAGCAACAGCCGAGTTAAATGCAGCAGCAGCAGGGCCAGCAGCAGCAGGGCCAGCAGCAGCAGCAGCAACAGCCGAGTTAAGCGCATCAGGAACAGGAGCCGTGATCGTTGATCCAGCACCAGGCTGCCCCCCTGCCCCTCGCCCCATCTCACCTCCCACCACTGTGACCCCGCCGCTGTTCGATGCGGGTCAGGAGGCGTTGGAGTGGCTGGACCGGGTGCTGCAGGCGCTGTGCAGCCAGGCAGTGGTGCGGGAGAGGCTGCTGCTAACCCTCCTGGTCAGCAGCCAGGGGCAGCTGCACCCTGACCCCACGCCCCCAGGCCTAGGGGACCCTGAACCCACCCAAGGGGAGGCTGTCAGCACCCAGGATAGGGGCCCCCCTGGGGCCACTGGCGGCCAGGGACCCACTGAGTATGGCCAGGGCGGGGACAGTGGTGGCTATGCGGCTGGCAGCGGCAACAGCAGCGGCGGGCAGGACAGGCCTGGCAGGACAGGCCAGGCAGCTGGGGCGGGAGGGGCTGAGGCAGCAAGGGCAGCAGGTGCAGTGAAGGTGGCAGGGCCAGGAGCAGGGGCGGCAGGTGGGGCAGGTGGGGCAGCAGGGGCAGCAGGGGCGAGAGGGGCAGGGGAGGCTGGCCAGGGGTGGTGGTGTGAGCCAGGGGGGCGGCTGCTGCACCCAGACGCCTTGGTGCTCACGCCCCGCAGTGCAGTCACTGCTGCTTCCCTCACAGCGGGTGAGCGACCACCCCAGCTAGCCCCGCATGCCTGCATGCTGGCATGAACAGCCATGCTCATGTGAGGTGCCCATGTCAGCACCATGTCACCCATGCCGTTGAAGCTGCCAGCTGCTGCCGCCTCTGGTGGGGTAGGAATATGCATGTGTCGGGCATATATTGGGTTCATTGGGGCAGGGGTACGGCGTGTTGGGGTGGCATGTAGGGCATGTTGGGTTGAGGCATATATAGGGGTAGGGCATGCCTGCTGCCACAGGTCCTGTTGCCCCTGCCACTGCCCCAAACAACGCAGCAGCTGTTGTTGCTGGCTCCAGGTCATGCTGGTGCCTCCAGCTGGCCTGATCAGCGGGCTGGGCGGGACCTGCGCTGCTTCCCAGTGGCCCGGCCCTTGCAGAGCTGGCAGGTGCTGGGAGGCCAGAGGGTGGCCGCCACTGGGCTAGCCTGCCCAGCGCTGGTTGCTCGCCGCTTGCCCGGCGTGATCCGGAGGTGGGAGGTAGCTGGGTACGGCGGGCGGTGGGCTGTGGGCTGTTGCGCATGCAGGGCGAGGCAGGAGGAAGAGGGGGAGGGAGGGGGCAGTGAGGTGAGGGCAAGTTAGGATGGGAGAATAGGGGAGGAAGAGGGGAGGCGGGGAAGGGTGGTGGTGGTGGTGGTGGTGGTGGTGGTGGGAAGAATGAGCACGGGCAAGGGGATTGGGGGGAAGCAGGACGTTTGGGTGAACGTAATGTGGAGGGCCAGTCCCAAGGGCTCTGTGAAAGTGCCTTGCTGAGAGGGCCAGTCCCGTGGGTTCTGTGAGAGGGCGTTGCAGAGAGGGCCATGCAGGGAGGCTCTGTGACAGGGTCTTGGTCGTCACTGCTCACGCCTTGTGTCCTGGTGTGCGGCGGCAGGGACCGCGCAGAGCGCTTCAGCATGCAGGAGGCGGAGGCGCGCGGAGCTGGCGGAACAATGTTGATCGACAGGTTGCTGCCAGAGCTTGCTTACAAGGCGGGGGCAGCAGCGAAGTACGGCGCGTGAGGCAGGTCACTCATATGCAAAGTCCGACCCTTCGCACCTTGTAACATCAACCGAAAACTATAGCGCAACATACATAGTGACCCGAAGTGCTGTCGTAAGTATGGCGCAAGTGGCGGCGATAGCCAGCAGCAGCAAGACAAACCAAGAAAACAAGATACCAAACCCCTCCCAAAAAGGATGTGTGTGAGTAAGAGCTATAGGGTTAGTTAGAGCTCTTGCTAGTAGTAGACCTGGAGGCACACACACCAGAAGGCTGAGCTGAATTGGGCATTACGCACACTGTCAGTAGCCTTTACAATGATGATCTCGCAGCCTGTGTTTGATTACGACTCATGCATTATTTTGGTGTTGCATGAGGGCTGTAGGGATTGAAACCTGTCGTAAGTATGCCACGAAATGACGAAGGTGACATCTTCGATTCCGTACTTGACGTGGAGCAAACTGCAATCAGCCAGGGCTACGAAGCTGGCGTCAGGTCTGCTAACTTAGGAGCATAGCACTAGCCCTTCCCGTCTAATTGGTTGCCTTGCGCGTCGCATCACGGAGTAGAGATGGCATGGCCGCCGGCCTCGACGAGGGCAGGGAGCTGGGGTTGCAGAAAGGATACGAAATTGGTGCGACTGACCAAACAACACCCACGCTGCTACAACTGATGGGGTTCCGCACCAGCCCAACAGCAGCGATGCACCGCTCGCAGGGATTGAAGTGGGCTTCTACGCAGGCTGTGTGCGCACCTGGCGCGCTTTCCAGGCCATGCAAGCCGCTGCTCCATCACCCAGCAACCGGGAGTCACAGCCAGCCCCTCAGGTGCCCCTGAGCCATTCCGGCCACTCCTTCGGCTCGCCCACCCATGCCAGCAGTGACGAAGGCGAGGAAGGCTGTGCTGCCAGCAGTGCCACGCCTAGCAAGGCCCTGGCCAGTGATGCACCAGCTTGTACTCCAGGTGGCTCCAGTGCCCATGCATGCTGCAGCATGAGCCCCCCACCCATGATGCAAGTTCATACGGCACAGCCCACCTGCACCGCTGCCCCTGCCAGCGGGATTGGGCAGACTCAGCAGCACATACTCAACGAGAGAGTGTCATGCGCAAGTGCCACAGCCTTGGGGCAGGAGGGCGGCTCACACCCTCTGTCGCCTGAGTTGCTACTTGAGCCATTAGCTGCAGCCTCTGGGCCAGATAGGGAGCCATGGGGAAGGCAAGCACAAGGGCAGGTTGAGGGCCTGGGGCAGAGCCAGGGACAAGGGCAGGGCCAGGGGCAGAAGCAGGAGCAAGGGGTTGGTGACATGCCCAGCCTGGTGTTATCAGCAGATGACGTGAGCTACTCCACGGCAGCTGCAGCACCCTTAGCGGTGCAGGGCACTGGGGAGCCCTGCATGGGTGAGGCAGGGAAGGCAGCGGGAGGGGCAGAGCCAGGAAGGGCAGGGCCAGCAGGGGTAAGGCAGTCAGGGGCAGGGCCAGCAGTGGTGCAGCAGGCCTGGGCAGGCCCCAGGGGGGCGGCAGTGAACCTGCTGGGCAGTGAGCGACTGGAAAAGGCCGTTGCCGGCTTAGAGGGCATGCTGGCCTCCTTCCCTCTGGATAACCCCCAGGTGCGAGGAAGGTATGGGTGAGAGCGACGGAGTGAAGAGCTGGGGTGTGATCAGTTGGGGGGGTGAACGAGTGAAAGGGGCGCTTCAATGCAATGCATAGGGCGGTGATGAGGGGGCAAGGCAAGGCAGCAAAGGGGGTCTAGAGGGAATGGTCTGGCAGCTGGCAGGCACATAAGTATTGATGGGTCTGATGCAGGGGCCAATGGAGGTGAGGGTAGCAGTGCCAGCAGTGGGTGTGGAGATGAAGGGCAGGAGCAAGCAGGGCAGTGTGCTGGGTGGGGCTGGGGCAGGGCAGGAGGCAGGGGTAAGGGCAGTGAGGGCCCGCAAGTGTGGTGAGACTTCAGGAGTACCATGGGTTGCTGGGTTGCTTACAGGACGAGCGCCTGCATGACCTGATGGAGAAGATGCGTGGCCGCTTCAAGGCAATAGTGGCCATGCTAGGGCTGATCCAAGACTATATGCCCCGGGGCAAACTAGGTGAGTGCATGAGCAGGCTATGGCCGCAGTGCTCACCCACCCCTGCTTCTGCCCTGCTATGAACAGGGTGTTCTTCAGGAGTCGAACCTGCGTCTTGGCTGCACGCCCTCACTATGCCCGTCATGCTGTGCACTCAACCAGCAAACTAAGAACTCCATTGCTTCGCAAGCATCAGGCATCTCACCACCGTCGCCGCCGTGCATGCAGACGTGAGCGGAGCAGCGCAGGCCCTAGCGCGAGTCAGCTTGCGGGAACCGGAAATCACCGGCACACTAGCGAGTGAAGAGATGGCGGTGTCGACCCGGGCTTCGGTGTCGCCTGGTGCCGACATGACGTTTTAGCTTTACAGCTGAAGCTTGTCCTGGCAACTATGGGGCTAACTGCCGCGCATCCCGGGAAAAGCACGCAGAGTAGCAGGTGTAAGGACACGTTCAGGGCAAGCGCGTCGATATCCGTGTGTTTTAGGAATACTGCGTCCTGTTCAAAGTGCCCCTCCTAGAGCCGAAGACCAGGAGAAAGGCTGCTCCCTCCCTCCCCCGCTTTCTCATCATAGCTGCAATAATGTAGCAGTCTCAACCGACGGGCCACCGCGTACCCGGGTGCATGGGGATTTTGCGGTACCTTACCGCTTGCGGTGCGTTAACATCAAGCCGCTTGGGGGCGTCCATGCGCGCTCCCGCCAGCGCCCCGTTCTGACTGGTGATTCGTGGGGTGATGCGGAACGATAAGCCCGACGATGGCGCTGGATTGCGAGAGCAGGGTGAAGCTGCTGCCGGTACGCACGTGCCAAGACGCATGAACGCGACAAGCCGGGCTAGTTTCCAACTGCTTGCGACGGGTGCAGTTTCTGCGGCAGGAGCAACAACAATGTCCAGCCCATTCGCGGCTGGGGCAACCGAGCAGCAATGGCAGCAAGCAGGAGCCGAGAACGCTGAAGAAACTAGTACGCTGAGAAGCGGGCCGGCGTCCGGATCCCTGAGCGCCACAGCAAAGCCACAAGAGGCAGCTGCGACTCGCATGTGAGGACTCACATCGCAGCCTCGGAATGCGGGGGGGCGGGGCAGGCACTCCGTCACTTTCACTGCCGCTGAGCTCAATTGGCAATACGCTGTGTACGCGCACAGCTGGTTTCGCAGCACTTCGCGACCTGCAATCGTGGATCAGCGGGCTGGCTGAGGCCAGGCCGCCTGTCGCGTCAGTGATGGGACTGGTCACCGCTCAGAAAACTCCAGCACCACTGTCAGCGCCCACTCACCCTCAATGCTTCATCAACAGTTTGGATCAGGCAGCCACAGGCAGCAGAAAGTTCTTTGCTTGCCAGCGCCTCGGCCCCCTCCCCTCCCTGCTCTCCCAACCAGTGGCAGCTGCAGGCAGCTTGGTCTAGCTCTGACCAGCCTTGCTCCCCACCTGCTGCTTCTGTTGAAACCTCTCTTGGTCAGATGCCGGCCCTGGCAGCACTGGATGCACTCAAACAGAACACAGACTTCCCGAGTTTCTGTGCATGCATGCATGCATGTAACATTGCAGCATCACTCCCCATCCTGGTCATCGGGGTCGGAAGCACTGCCTGGTGCACTGACTGATGGCCCTCCCCGCCCTCATCTCTACCTCTCTCTCTCTCATCTGTGCAAGCGCACCCCTTCCCAACCCTAACCTCAACACCCTCACCCTCACACTCACCCTCACACTCACCCACCCAAACCAACCCACCCCACCCCACCTGCCTGCTGCTGCTGCCTCTGCCGCTGCTGCTGCTGTGCAGAGGGGACCCCTCGACCCCTCCTGACGCACCCCTCCCTCCCGCCCGCCTCCCCCCTGCCCTCCTGCTCCCTGCAATGTCAGCAAGACATCACCCCTGCCCCCCAGCCTCCAGTGTGGCCACCCCTCCCTCCCCCCTGCCCCCTGATGCCGCCCCCCTGCCCCCAAACCCCCCACACCCTACGCTGCATGGCCTGGGGGGCCAGGGAGCACCCTCCCCGGCCGTCAGCAGCAGCAGCACCCCAGGCCTGGCCCACCCCCCTGACAGCATGGTCGGCCTTCCTTCCCCCCAACCCCACAATCCTTCCCTCCCCTGGCAGCTGAATCCCTCCCCCCACCCCAGCCGAGCTCCCCCCATTGAGGCGGGTCAGTGGCAAGATCAGGAGGGGGAGGGGCATGGCAGCGTCCCTGCCGGTTACATGCAGATGGTTGCTGACCTTATGTCAGGCCAGTCTGGCATGCATGGGCAAGCAAGCCGCATGAGCCCCATGCGCCCGGAGATTTCAATGATGGGCATGGCAGGGGGGGCTGGAAGCAGCAGCAGCAGGGGGGAAGCCTTGGGCCCAGCTCCACAGAGGCAGAGCAGCAGCAGCGGGGGAGGGGGGGTGGCAGGCATGGCAGGCATGGGCATGGCCACGTATGCAAGCTTAGGGGGTTTGGGTCACATGGCAGACCTTCCCTCCAGCATGGCTGGCCTGTTCAGCAGCAGCCAGGGGGGGGGCAGCACTGGGCTGGGGGGGGCAGGTGGGTGGGGGGAGGGGGGTCCAGACCCAGCAGGGGAGGGCCTGGCTGCTGTCCACTCTGGCCCCAGCCCAAGCCTCACCCCTTCCCGCACACCCCAAAGTGTGACCTGGTCACGGGATCCAAGAAGTGTGACAGGACCGGGGCCCGGGGCGTCACGCTTTCAGTCCATGCTGGGCCAGATGACGCGAGGAAGGCTAGGGGAGGGGGTGGGGGAGGGGGAGGGCAGGGGGGGGGGAGGGGGGGGGGCCCCAGCTATGCCCCTTTGAGGCGGGGCATGGATGAAGAGGGGGTGGAGCAGCAGCTGGGCGGGGGGCCTCCCCTCTCCCCCCTGACCAACACGTTGGGACGCCAACAGTTTGCCCGCCAGCTGCAGCAGCAGCAGCAGCAGCAGCAGCAGACGCCCCCCAGCCAGCCACCAACAATGCAGCAGCTGCAGCAGTTGCAGCAGTTACAGCAGTTGCAGCAGTTGCAGCAGTTCCAGCAGCAGCAGCAGCAGCAGCAGCAGCAGGCAGCCAGCCACAGTGACATGAACCTAGGGGCTGCGGCAGGCAAAGGCGGCTACATGACTGGCTATGCCCCCCAGCGCCTACCTGCCTGGCCCCCCGCACCCCCCTCCTCACACACACCCCACGCCTCCGCCTCCCCCCACCACTATGGAGGCATGGGCCCACCCCTGGGCCCCCCCCTGGGTCCCCCCCGTCCTGGGCCCAGTGGAGTGATGTCACACTCCGACATGCGTGAGCTGCATGCACGCATGGCGGCGCCGGCTGGGACGGACGCGTACCCTACCGGCCTCCCCCCCGGCGCCTCAGGGCCCCCCTCATCCCAGGGCGGGGCTGCCAACATTGAAGATCTGCTGGGGGGGGGCGGGCGCCGCCAGGCCAGCTTGGCTCTGGTTCAAGGCAGCAGTGCGGTGCAAGCGGAGGGGGGCGGGGGGCCAGGGGCGGCTGGGGTGGGGGGGCTGGCGTGGGGCCAGCTTTTGGAGGGAGGGATGAGTGAGGGGGGCCTGGCGCTGGGCATGGGGCCAGAGGCCTGCGGGGGAGGTGCGGGGTTCAACTCCCTGCCACAACGCTTTGCCACAGGGGCCTTGGGGGCCGGGGGCGGGGTGGGGTCACCCTCAGGGGGGGTGGGTGGGCTGGGGGGCATGGTCGACTCGACTGGACTGGGCAGCCTTATCCCCACCTCCGCCGTGTTGGGCTCTGCCAGCTTGTACGTCAAGAACCTCCCGCCTGGTGAGATGCGGGGTCAAGGGGGTGTGATGGTGTGATGCATGTGCCATCAGGATGGCTGTGTGAGATGAGAGAGAGGAGGCTTGTGATCAGTGACAGCTTTTTCCTCCCACCATGCCCTGCCCCATCCCGTCCTGCACTGCCCCTCACGCCCTCCCCTTACTACCCTTCCCCTCTGCCCCCTGCCCTCCCCCTCCCGCCCTCCCCCTCCCGCCCTCCCCCTCCCGCCCTCCCCCTCCCGCTACCTCCTGACCCCTAAGCTGTCGCGACCCTGCACAGAGGCCGATGAGCTCTTCCTGTACCAGAAGTTTGCCCCCCATGGCGCCCTGCTGAGCTGCAAGGTGCTGGCAGACCCCAACACAAGCCGCTGCAGGTGGGCCACCAACATGCGCTAGCCTCCCCTCTGCCCTGCCCTGCTGGAGCTCAGCAATGTCTCCCCCTCCCCTGCTGCACCTGCTGCTGCTGCTGCTGCTGCTGCTCCTGACCCACCCTTCCTCTCCCTACCCACTGCTGCTGCTGCTGCTCCTGACCCACCCTTCCTCTCCCTACCCACTGCTGTTGCTGCTGCTGCTCCTGACCCACCCTTTCTACCCCTACCCACTGCTGCTGCTGCTGCTCCTGACCCACCCTTCCTCTTCCTACCCACTGCTGCTGCTGCTGCTGCCTCATGGCTCATGGCTCACCGCTGCTGTGTGGGCCGGCTGCTGTTAACAGAGGTGTGGGCTTTGTCAACTACGTGGACCAGGCCGGCGCACTGACGGCCCTGCAGCAAATGCAAGGGGCGCGTGTGGCAGAGGGCCGTCAGCTGCACATCACACTACAGGTGGGGTGTGACCCAGGGTGGGGGTGTGACCTAGGACGCTGGGTGTGACCCAGGGCAGCAGTTAGGGCACTCTTGCTTGCACCAGATGCTGCTGCTGCAGAGGAGGTGGTGTATGAGGTGGTGAATGAGGTGGTGGGAAGGTGGTGGGAAGGTGGTGGGAAGGTGGTGGGAAGGTGTGACACATTGATGTGTTTCTACAGCTGTAGGCACACATTAAGCACGTCCCAAATGCTAAGGTGTAGTCACCACAGAAATAGTCAACCATCGACAACATAAACCAACAAACCGTCCAACCAACTGACTCACCTGCTGCAGGCGCCCCGGGCAGTGCGTGCCGCCGCCGCTGCCGCCATGGTGTCCACCACCACCCCTGGAGGGCTGTGGGATGCACTGGCTGACCCAACCACCACAACCGCCGCCCAACTGTTCCAACTGCCTCCTTCGGCCCTGAGCAACACCCCACCTTATAATCAGGCAGCCAGCCTGTTTGCCGCTGGCCTAGCCCAGCTGTCAGGGGGTCAGGGGGGCCTCATGGGGCAGGTCCAGGGATATAGGGCCAGTCCTGGCCCCGGGCTGGGAGAAGGTGGAGGGCAGCAGCAGCAGCAGCAGCAGCAGCAGCAGCAGCAGCAGCAGCAGGGGGGGCGCCCTGGTTTCCCACTTGACCCACATGGCGCCACCACTTCAGGTGTGAACAGCAGGTAGTCACACTTTTCAAATAATGCATGCAATGACAATTACCATATCCGGTTACGACCAATGAAGCCTGCTTGTGCGCCCCTGAGCTTGATGCTGGTATGCATCTGCAGGTGCCACCAGGCAGGTGGTTGGCAAGGGGGGGCAGCAAGCAGGACAACAGGACAGCAGGCAGGCAGGCAGGCCGTAACAGGATGTACTGTCTGCCCCACATGCGCCCGCCCCCTCCTCCCCTTGCTGCCCTGTCCAGCAGGCGGTCACACTTTCTGGCCCGCCATGGAGCACCCCATGCTCCATGAACCCCATGCAAGCGCGATGAGCATGATGAGCAGCATGAGCACCAGCCGCAGCATGAGCAACCCTGGTCATAGTGTGGACCTGGCAGGCGTCCTGAACAGCGGCAGCAGCAGCAGCCGGCAGTCTACCAGTACACAGGAGCTGCAGCAAGTCAGGGGACAGCTCATGGCTGCGGCGCCGCCTGGGTCCTCTGTGCAGGCGGCCTTTGCAGCAGCAGCAGTGGCGCTTAAGCAGCAGCAGGGGCAGCAGGGGCAGCAGCAGCAGCAGCAGCAGCAGCAGCAGCAGCAGGGGCAGCAGGGGCAGCAGGGGCAGCAGGGGCAGCAGGGGCAGCAGGGGCAGCAGGGGCAGCAGGGGCAGCAGCGGCAGCAGTGAGTGCTAGTTGCAGCATGTGGGGATGAGGTGGTTCGCATGGCGAGCGAGGTCAGGCTGGGTGCAACAGCAGTAAGAGGAGCTGCAGCAGCAGCAGCAGCTTCCATAACGGCAGTGAATGCAGTAAAGCAGCAATAGGTGCAGCGGAGGCAGCACATGCGCGAGCGACAGCAGCAGCACCACAGTTAGGTGTGACTTAGATGAGGTAGGACTGGGGCAGCAGCAGCAGCAGCAGCGCAGCAGCAGGGGCAGCAGCAGCGGCAGCAGCAGCAGGGGCAGCAACCAGCCGTGTTGAGGCGCCCCCACTGACAAGCCGTGACAAGTTGATCCTCATTGGCACCACCAATGACCTCTGTTGCTTACCTCTGGCCCATTGTTGCAAAGGGGTGGGGTGTTGCGCATTCATTGGTTGGTTGGTTGGTCGGTTGGTTGAGTGTGACCCCAAGCGTGCATAATTGCATGGCCGCATGCAGTTGCAAGCACGCAGTGCATGCGTGCAGTGTGGCAGCCAAGGCTGATGGTACATGCAGGGGCGGCCAAACCTGCAGCGTGCTATGTTGATGTTGTGCCTTCCTATGCATGGTGCATGGTGC
Organism: Haematococcus lacustris; assembly: GCA_030144725.1. NCBI lineage: Eukaryota > Viridiplantae > Chlorophyta > Chlorophyceae > Chlamydomonadales > Haematococcaceae > Haematococcus > Haematococcus lacustris. The sequence continues at coordinate 14,663,666 of JASKMD010000006.1, forward strand.
ATGGCGTGCATGTGACATACTTGCAGTATGGCATGGCGGGCAGGCATGGTAGGCAAGACAGGCATAAGGCGATGGACAGGCATGGTAGGCAAGGCGGGCATGCGGCGAAGGGAACGCATGGAAAGAGAAGGATAGGCAGGGCAAGGCAAGGCTGAGCATGGTGCACGCCATGCAAGCGCAAAGCATGCAAATGTTGAGGGAAGGAGTTGGGGGTGGTGGGTGGAGGTGGAGGTGTGGGTAGGGGTGGCTTGGCATTTCAGCAGTGAGGCTTGAGCACAACCTGCCGTACTTGGCGGCATCTCCTGGCTAAGTAGGTAGGAGGTGGGGGGTGGGCGGTAGGGGATAGGGGCAGGCACAGGGCCAAGGGTGGTGGCAGGGGGGCGGAGGGAGGGTGCAGTCACAGCCCCCTGTGACATGCCAGTGAGTGGGGAGTGTGCCCTGTGGTGGCCAGGCCGCAAAGGGGCTCAAGGGCTGTTGGGTGAGACGATGGTGGGTGGTGGGCGGTTGGTAGTTGGTGATTGACGCCTGCTGGAGGTGCATGCTGCTGAATTGCTGGGTCGCTGCCAAATCCTTTCTCTGGCTGGCAAACCTTCCTGGCGCGGGGAAATTGGTCTTGGCGTTACTGATGTTGCTGTTGTTGCCAGCCGTGCAGTTGAAGCCTATAGCACCCTGGCGGCTGAGACAGGGGAAAGACCATGGCATGTGATAGGCACCCATGGATGACACTTGCATGCATGCATGCATGCATGCAAGGGATTGATGAGGATCTCAACCGACTATCCTACCTTTCGACCCAGGGCTGTGGTTCATGCTGGCTTGCCATGTCACGAAGTGCTGAAGCATGTGTTGGAGTAACGATCACTTATGCATGTAGTGAAACGAGTCAGTTTTTCATACTAGTTGCCCCAGCTTAGCTCAGCATGCTGCCAGGTCTCAGGGAGAGGTTGTCCTATCCAACATCTACATCATGAGCTTGCTGCGGGCAGCTTAGGCATACTGGGCCTAGTGATGTCCTCCCAGTCTCAGGTCACGAGGTGTTATAGTGTACTGGGTGGCACGAGGCTGGGTGGAATATTTGTCTGGCGGGGGAGTATTCAGCATGTGTTGTACATAGTGTTGGAGGGAGTTGCATTGTCGTGTTGTTGTTGCTGCATTTTACCACTTACTCATTACAGTTAAACATGCTTTGACACCAGGGAGGAGCCCGCCGTCTGGGAGGTTTTGAACAGTGAAAGAAGGGATGGAAACCCACGTTTCTATGCGTCATTTTATACACGTTTCTATGCGTCCTAGCCGAGAAGAATGCCACCACCGCTGTTGCGCCCCACCACTCCTGCGGGCTCTTCATCTGCTTCTGGGCACGGTGGGCAGGGGGTTCTCATGAACTTCTCATGCTGGTCAACGATGGTCAACTGTGCATGGTACACCAAGCAGCATCCCAATTGGCAAGCCCGTATGCAAGCGCTATGCGCTCTTGTCTCACCTGTCGCGGCTCACGCCCGCTGAGAACATCAGCCCGTATCGCGCATTGCGCGCCTTCAATTGCGAACTCTGCACGAGCGACCTTAGAACCTGAGATGGCGCCCCTTGTAGACGCAGAATGGCTGAAGTCGAGGTCTGGTCGTGTGCTCTCCCACTCTACAATGGCGTCGGGAGCAGTGCAGCTAGCACCCGTGCATGTGCAGGCTGGGCCAGCCTGACATCAAGATCCTCGACGGCTCGTGGTATCTGCCCCCGCAAGGTGGGACATTTCCGCTGTGTCCGAGTGATGGCTAGCAAGCACAGGAATTGCCCAACAGCTTGAGTGACGGCAAGGTTGGGGTAGGACACTGGCAGAGCCAGCATTGAATGCTGCTGGTTGGTGGTGCTGGATGGTGGTGCTGATGATATTTATAGAAGGACATCCATGAAGCTTGAAATGGCTAAGCACCTGATAGGTGCATATGGCTGTGTGTGCCGTGGCTGAGTCCAACCCCTGGTGCTGGTTGCACCCTACCTTAAGCTGCATGTGGTGACTATGCGTTATCCCTGGTGCCGGTGTTCAGGTCGAGATGGGCAGGTGGAGTATCGCAGTGCTCGCATCCCTGGCGCCCTGTTCTTTGATGTGGAGCGCATCTGTGACCTGAGCAGCAGTAGGTTCAGGTCATCCCTAACCCCAAACCCTGCCCTTGTGACCTGAGCAGCAGTATGTGGGGCAGGGCACCTAGGCAGCAGGTGGGGCAAGGGCAGGGTAGGAGGCTGGTGGCAAGGGGGGCGCTTAGGCAAGTGGGCAGCAGGGCAGGGTATTTAGGCAAGGGCGAGGGTCAGCTAGCTGAGGCCAAGGACCAGGGGACGGTGTGGGGAGTGTTGGGAGTAGGCCGTGCTGCTTGCGGGTATGTCTGGGGCACAAGGCAAGGGGAGGGGAGGGGGAGGGCCCAGGTGTGGGTGTGGAAAGTGGGGCCATGGGGTGCCTAGAAGGGAGGCAGCAGGGGCTCGGCAGGGCAGGGGGGTCAAGGGGAGGCCAGGCTGCCAGTGCTGGATGAGGCCCAGCCCCTTCTGGATACCTGTGTCAGCAGCTGGCACCTCAGCTGCCTACACCATAGCTCCCTGCACACCTGCCTGCCTGCGCCTTCTCTTCTCCTCCCTCTCCCTCATGTCCCTGCCCACCAGCTCCACCGCCTGGCCACCTGCCTGCCTGCCAGCCTACCTACCCACCTGACCCCTGCCCTACTCACCCGCCTTGCGCTTCCTGGAAATCTAGTCTGCTAGGAAGTGCTGCATGCTCTCAGCCATTGTCTAGGCCTCCACCCGCCTGACTCTGACTCAGGTCCCACCAGATGCTTGTTTCGTTTGGCGAGCGCTTGCCCGCCGCCACCCCAACCTCTCCAACCTCCAGACTCCTACCCAACCCCTCAGGTCACGCCCACCCGCCTGACGAGCAGCTGGCCTGACGAGTAGTCTTGGCCCACAGCGGGGCCAGGGCTGTAGCAGCGGCAGGGGGCTGGGGACAGGGTTGCTAGGGCGGTGCAGCAGGGGAGGGGCAGGCTGGGTACGGTCCACCGCCCAGCCAGACATGGCCCAGGTCCATACCCTCAAGCTTTACAGCTTTGCCTTACTTAGCCACATGGTTCAGATCAACAGGTCAAATAATCTATATGCAAAGTTGCAGGTCAAAGGCCACTTTGTATAGCGCAATGCGCGGTGGTGCATTCTGCAAAGCAACCATTTCAAAGTGGAAACTTGGCAATTCATAACGAACACTATCTACAGCGCAAAAGAATAAAATGGTCACCACCCCCTCCCTGCTGCCCATGCTGCCCATGCTCCCCATGCTGCCCCTGCCCCTGCTCTTGCCCACCTCTGGTCCCCCTAGGCCTGCCGCACATGCTGCCCCCCGCCCCCTGCTTTGCCGCCGCCATGGACGCGCTGGGCATTCTCAACCAGGACACGGTGGTGGTGTATGACGGGATGGGCGTGTTCAGCGCCCCCAGGGTGTGGTGGACTCTGAAAGTGTACGGACATGACAGGTGGGCAGCAGCAGCAGAAGGGGGGACACACCCAGGGGCAGGGATGGGGTAGGGTGTGGTAGGGATGGTGGGGGTGATTGAGGCCATCAAGTGGGGCGCCCTTGGGGTGGGGTGTGCAGGGGCAGAGGCTTGGGGGGGAGTAGGGGGAAGGTAAGGGAGGTGGGGCGGGGTTCCAAGGGGGTAGCTGGGGGGTCAAAGGGGGGATGCAGGCGCCAGGCTGGGCACGGTATGGAGGGGGACGGGACATGGAGAGGTGTTTGGGGTGTGGACAAGGGCTGGCTGGGCTAGCTGGGGTGCGCTGTGCATGCAGTGGATGACCAGGGCAGTATGGCTGGCTGGAGGTGACTGGGGTGGGCGCCAGAGGGGCTGGGTCAAGTGGAGGGCACTGCAGGACACCTGAGCCCAAGGCTGGGGACACACGCATGGCAGCACGCCTGCTGCTGTTGCTACGGCCCCTGCTGCCCCTGCTGCTGCTCCTGCTGCTGTGGGGCGAGACACCAAGGGGCAGAGGTGGGGTGGGGTGGGGGGTATTTAGTGAGGTGTGCAGGGGCAGGGGCAGAGCTGTACTGCTGCTGCTGCTGCTGCAACTGCTGCTCTGTTGGAACTTAAGAACGCAGCAGACTCCTTTATGGGACAGGACTAGGGGCAGGTGGGGCAGAGGCAGGGCAGGCCTCAGGCAGGCTGCAGCACCTCATCATGGTGTGAGACCACATCAGGACAGGTGGTGGTCGGCTGCCCGCCTGCCTGGCCGCCTGTGTGGCTGACCCAGGGTGGTGGTGCTGGATGGCGGCCTGCCTGCCTGGAAGGCTGGAGGAGGCCCAGTGGACGACAGCCCGGTCACTCCTGAGCAGGTAGATCACACTTCTATCCCCCAGCTGTCGACAGCTCGCCAGGTGGAGTGGGTAGCTTAGGCTAGGGTGGGAGGGAGGGGGAGGGGCGGGAGCGAGGGGGAGGGGCGGAGGTGGAGGGAGGGGGAGGGCCAGGGTCATAGGAAGCACTGAGCATGCCAGCTGCACTGAGGGGCCTGGTGCTGACAACAAGCAAGACCCATGGGTGGGAGGGAGGGAAAGGGGGGGGGGGTGAGGGAGAGGGAGGGGCGGGAGGGAGGGGGCGGGGAAGAGGGAGGGGCAAGGTCAGGGGGTCCAAGAGCAAGGGTGATGACCTCACGCTTGCCACCACTCCAGCGCCTGCCCCTACCCTACCCTGGCTGCTGCTGCAGGTGGAGGCTGGGGCACGGGCAGTGGCTGCCTGCAGTGGCCCGAGCCCGCAGCAGGTGGCCAGCAGCTACGTAGCTCAGCTGGACACTAGCAAGGTGCGCCCTGCTGCCTGTACTGGCACCTGCACTGCCTGTCCATTGCCAGCCGGGGTCCAGGCCCTGGGACTCAGCGCCCCACAGGTCAACAAGCTGCACCTCCTGGATGCTCCCTGGCACTGGCAGTTAGTCAGTTAGTCAGCTGGCTGATAGCTGGCACTGCGCGAGGTGGGCAGCTGAGGTCCAGGCCCGCGGTCCAAGCGCCCCACAGGTCAACAGCAGCAAGGCGCCCCCACAGCAGGTCTAAGAGCCCCATGTACCCTCACCCACATGAAGGTCTAGTCATCAGGCCTGCACCAGCAGTGGCAAGGCAGGGCAGCATGGATGACCATGATGGTCCATGGTCAGCAGCAGCAAGGTGGGCCACTGCCAGAGGTCAGCATGGCAAAACTCAGTGCGACCGTCATGCTCCACTCACCCTCATCACACCCTCCTGGCCACCACCCACTTTGTTGATCCTCACCGTGGCCACTGCCATGACCCCGGTGCCGTCATCATGGCACCATCACCTTCACCGCTGTCTCAAGGCGCCCAGGGCACCGCCACCAGCGACCTTCAACCGATAGGTTAAGGTTAGGGTTAATGTCAGGGTTAACCCTAACCCTAATTCTAATGGTAACGGCCACCAGCGACCTTCAAACTACACGCTCCTCCCTGCTCTTGACAACCCTGGCAATGCCTGCAGCCCTGCCCGCCCGCCCTGCCTCCCCACCCTCAGGCCCACTACACCTCCCACATGCCTGCCTACCCACCCACACGCCTGTCAGGGCCTGCAGCCATCACATGGTGTCAGCACCTGAAGCTATCCAGTTGGTTGCGTGGTGTGAGGTGGTGTGAGTGCTGCAGGCTGTGGTCCATGTGCAGGTCTCATGGCACCCACCGCACACGCGCAGCAGCTGCCTCAGGACCCAGGCCACACACCTGCACCCTCACGCTCTTAGCCCAGCTGCCCATTCGCCCTGCCACGCAGCCAGCTGGCTTCAACCTCAGCCGGCATGTCCCTGGATGCGTGGCAGCTGCCAGAACCTCAGCTGCCCACCTGGCCTGCCCATGCCTGCCCATGCCTGTCATGATGGTCCATGATGAATGATCATGATCATGACATGATGTCCTCCATAATCATGTCCATGGATCATCCATGGTCATCCATGGTCCATGGACACTCATCATGGAGAACATTTAGGACATCCATGCAAGGACATCCACATGGTTTCAGCATGCATTAGGCACCAGGTGTTCATCACACCTACAACCTCACGCTCCTTGCCCAGCGTCCTTGGCAGCCGCTTCAGCGTCCATCTTGTGTTCACTGCCACAGAACTGGACGACTGCTGCATGGGTCTCAGCTGAGCCAGCCACTTGGCCTCATGCATGGCTCACACTGCACATGCTCCTTGTGGCTCCTTGCGCTCCAGCAAATGTCCACCAGCCTCTGCCTTTCTGCCCAGCTGCCCAGCCACCCTCCCAGTCGGCCAGCCAGTTGCCTGCCGGCCCCCCTTGCCTTCGCCAGTGGACTGCTTGGCTCGACTGCCCTGACTGGAGCACAGACCCACCTGCCTGCCTGCTTGGCTACTGCCCGCCCTGGCTGCCAAGCTGGACACACACCACTGGACATAGGCTAGTGGGTGCAGGCTGAAGGCGGGCTGTAGGCCTGACTGACCACTCCTGTTTAGGCATGAGCCAGTAGCATGAGGCATGGAGGCCCGCATCAAGTGAGCCTTCACGATGGCTCTTATAGCAGTTGTTGTGCCACAGCAGCACTGGCAGGTGTATGTCATGTCATGACTGCAGGTGTCTCATGTGTGATGATGGCATGACTGCAGGTGCGCAGCTTGCAGGACATGTTGGGCAACATCAGTGCCGGGGAGGACACGAGAGAGCAGGTGAACACCCATGCATCGCATTGCACCCTCCTGCCCCTGCGCCTCCGCCATCCCCAACCCTCCCAATTCTGCTGCCACTCCTGGCCGGTGCGGCACATTGCCCATTGTCTTCACCATGTCACAAAGCCCTCTTTAGCCATCGCCATCTCTACCCCCTCGGCAGACCGCAGCTACCCCTGCCCACCCGCTTGCCACCCTCCCATTGACAGACGTATGCGTTAGCGCAGGTCGTCGACGCGCGGCCCGCGGGCCGCTTCGTGGGCAGGGACCCCGAGCCTCGGCCCGGGCTACGCAAAGGTCACATTCCCGGTGAGTGGCACGTGCATGCGGTCCAACTGTTAGGCACGTGCACCACTTTACTGCCCTGTCAGCGCTAGGTGCCCTGGACCATCCGGTAGCCCGGCACCGTGTTGCAGGTGCGCGAAACCTGCCCTTTGCGACGCTGCTGGAGGACGGGCGGTACAAGAATCAAGCTGCTCTGACTGCGGCCTTTGCGGAGGCAGGCATCGATCTCAACAAGCCTGTCGTGGGCTCTTGTGGCAGCGGCCTCACGGCGTGCATCGTGGCGCTCGCTGCTAACCAATTGACCGGAAAAGTGGTGAGAAGTGCAAATGAGCCATGCGAATAATCGTACAGCTAAAGAACATCACATGACACATGCCGCCTTTTGATGCCGCAGATGCCTGTGTACGACGGCTCGTGGTCGGAGTGGGGCGCAAGGGACGACTTGCCAGTGTCGACACAACTAGGATCAGACGCTTAGGTGTAACGCAAGGAATTGCATGTTCAACCAACGTTGGTTCTGACTGCTTGACCCAGACTGAGCAGCGCTGCTGGATTGTCTTGCTGCAGCTGGCTATCGCCGCCACTTGCGCAACAAGGCCTTGTCACGCATGTACACCCACGTCTGGCTTGGCTAGCCTGGCTTTGGCATGGCTGGGCGGCCTTCCCATCTGCACAGCTCAGTGGGACGTGGGCCTGGGCATGAAGTCAACCCATGTGCCATGTCATGTGGGATATGTTGCGGCCATGCACGTGTGCAGTGCCAGGCCATCGCTTACCTGATGTTGCAGGTTCCTGCAGCTCAGGTCCGGGATGGCTGCCTGGGAGACTGGAATGTTTGTGTACACGGGCTGGCCGTGCAGGCCGAGCGGGTCGGTTATTGTACGTTTATTGTCAGCCATAGATGATGTGGCTTACACCGCTTGAGCCGTCAGCCGTTAGGCTGCTTGGCCGCCCTCCCCCTCTAGGGGTTCGGGACTTTCTGTAACGCACTTCAAAGCAAGGTGCACACTATTGTTCTGTAAAGTCATGGCAAACTCCGGCTGCTCCCTGATGGAACTCGTGGCAGTGCACTCAAAGATGAAATGCATGGCGTCATCCACTACCCCCTCCGTGCATCTGGTGCATGTGCGATTAATGAAAGTTACCCCCTCAAACCGAGCCTTCTCCACCCCCAGACCGTTGTTGCCTAACCTGAACCTAGTCAAGCTCGTGCGAATTTCTGTAGATAGATAGTCTGTTCAGCAGGTGTGGTGCCATGTGATTGATGCCAATGCCGTCCCCATGCTTGAACCATGCAGCATACGAGCATCTCTCCCGATGCACCGTCTCAGGCAGTCTAGGGTCTCCCTCAAACCCAACCCAACGCCTCCCCCACCTCTCGAGCCACTTGACTTCCATAGCCTTGGTGCCTAGGACCATGTCCGGGCTCAAGGTAAACTCACCCCCCATCAGCTCTCTGGCGGCCAGCTGGAACTGAGCACTGCAACTAGCCTGACAGCTCCTGCCCAACTCCACATCTGCCTTGATGACCCTCATTAGCAGGTCACTGTGGGATAGTTTGGCAGTGTTCCAGAACTTGCATGCAGCCCTAAGCTAGTAAAGCTGGAGGGGCAGCTGCCCCAACTTATGCCGCACCATCAGGCCTGACACTGAGCTACGTACCCTGGCAGCAAACCTGAGAAAGCTGAGCATGCGTGTTTGCACTGGGTTGGAGAGCCATAGAAAACAAGAACGTGAAGCCATCACAAATATTCGGAATTGTTAGATTTGTTTGTTTGCGTTTGTCGCATTTTGCATTTACAACGACATATAACGCCAAGCTTGAACAAGCCCAATAGCGGTTAGCAACCATGTCATGAGCCCTGCGACTCTGACCAACACTTACACACGTATGTTTGCTCATAGATATACATGCTCATCCTAGGATCCTAGATAGATTAGGACATGTGCGCGAAGGGGAACCCACTACAATCGAGGCATGCACGACGTTCCTTCCTACTTTCTAGGCCGAAGCGACAGATGTGAATGACGGGATAGGACGAATGTGGAAACAGTGATCTAGAATCCAATGAACTGCTTGTGAGTCAGACGCCTGATGTACTCCTTCTCCCGCTTTGTGTGGGAGAACGCACATGCAAAGTTGACCATGATGATGATGCCAGCCACCAAGAGAGCCCAATTGCCGATCAGCATGGGCACGGACATGCGGAACCTGCAGAACGCAGTCACACAGGTCACACACATACTGGGCAACCCGCCATGTGCCAGGACTGTGCCTGCATCAAGCGACCCTAAATCATGGCACATTGGCTCCGTGTGATGTCACAACTCCGACTGGCAAATGCCATGCCCCAGCAATGATGACGACCGGGCACCACGATACCGGGCATGACGATGGTGCATCAGGGCACTGTGATAATACATTCATACTGTTAACTATGGACTGCTGATACTAAAAACTGTTGGTGATGGGCGTTGCCCAGTAGCGTGACATGGTGCGTCAGGGCACGAAACTGAAGGCCTGGGGATACATGCAGAGTTTACAGGGCTGGGGAGGCAGGCGCTGGGGGACTGGGCTGCAGCTGCGAGGGAGGTGGCACAGGAAGGCCCCCCCTGCTGTCGCGCATCAGCCCCCCGCCTCCCCAACCCACCCCTCATCAAACTCTGCTCGGGCAGCGGTGAGCTTGGCGTAGTCGCACACACAGCTGTTCTGCAGGGAGGTGTCCAGGAACTTGAACATGCCCAGGTTCAAGCACTGGCCGGGGCAGGGCAGGTTGTCTGACGCCAGCCACGTGACTGCTGGCTGCGGGCCGTACAGGTCTACACAAGCAGGAACCACAGCCAGGAGGTAGTAGGCAGCAGGGCATAGCCGGGCAGCACAGCTCTACTGCTGCTGGTCAAGGCTGCTCCTGAATGCATCTTCTCATTCTCTCCCCAGCTCGCTGTCACCGCGGAGGACCTTGGCCTGGGCTACAAGCGGCTGCAAAACCGCTTGCCCAAGGCCCAGCAGCGGCAACAGCCTGTGGCACAGTGCTGTGTACCCAGCCGTGTCCAAGCTCTGTCCAGCACATGTCAGCAGTGCAGGTCCCAAGCTATAGCCCTGTCACAGGGGTCAGGCAGCAGTGTAGGTGAAGGCTGCTCATACCGTGTGTGTGAACTTTGCTCCGATCAAACGGACTACCACCACAGGTTTGTGGGTGCTGTGAGGTTTCCTTTGCTTAGGCACATATGGTCCACAGCGATGACAGTTGAGGCAGGGACTGGCCCCGCATCCTACCCCCCTGTGATGATCCCTAAGGGTGCTTGGTGGCTGTCCCTGCTGCCCCGCTGTGCTCCCTCAACCCACCCACCCAGCCCTCTCTACAGCTGCAGCCTCTCCGAATGCACCCCATGATGCTGCACCAGACTTGCTGCAATGTAGCTGGCTTGGACCTATGACTGTCCTGTGATGAGCCCCCAGCAGGTGACATCACACTTGAAAGTCAGGGGAGGGAGTTGCTGGGAGGTGGTGAAGGAGGCTGGGGCGGTGGGGAGCCAAGGGGTAGGCTAAAGGGCTGGGTGCACGTCACAAAGCTAGTGGGCCAGCATCAGCTATGCCTAACCTGGTATACACTGCTTATAACTGCATGACAGGGCTCCAGGTGCACCATGCAGCCAAGAACTAAAGTGGCCTGCCAGCTGGGAGCCAGTACCTGCCTGCCTGCACTGATTGCCTGTTTAGACAACCTGACACATGCGCCTGACATAGACAAGTTTTCCCAGCTCAGACACAATGTCAACGAACAGGACCGACACAGAGGGCCCCAGGCAGCCCACTAACACGCCCACTACGAGGCCTAGCTGACATCTGCCCTAGGCATACAGCTGGGGCATGGTCTGTCCTTCAGACTGCTGCAATCAGGCCATGTGCCATGGGCCTCAACCAGGTGGAGGAGCAGGGGGCCACCCAGGAGCCACAGCTGCCCTTCCCTGCAGCACATCCCGCCGCACCCCAGGCGCGCAGCAGTTCCTCCACTTCTTTCCTGCACTAGCACTTACTGTTGAGATAGTCAATGGCGCCTCGAATGGTGTACAGCAGGCCCGCCCAGGCTGTGCAGCCCATGAGCGCCACCACCAGCCAGGCCACAATCAGCCACCAGCCTGTGGCGAAGATGGCGTTGAGGACCATCCACACAGAGCTGCCGGCGCCACTGAGGCCTGCAACAGGCGGGGCGGGGTGAGGGCGTGTGACTGACTCTGCCTGACAGGGGCTGAGAACTCATCAACATCACACACACACACACACCTCTAAAACCAATGAGTCCATGCTTACTTGATGAGTCATGGTCCATGCTTATCCAATGCTGCAAAACCATGCCTCGCAGTTGTGGCGTGCAGGGGCTGGGTGACAGTGTCCATTCGCAGATTGGAGGTCGTTAGACTGTTTATGGATGCCTGTGCATCTGTGGGACATGTTATTGGACTGTGCATAAGTGGCAAGGGGTTGGGAGCTGATCAGGCTAGGCAGTAGCTGGATGCTTGGTCAGGCTGGCACTGGCTAGAGCTGAAGTGATCAGAAGCTTACATTAGCCTGCAGGGGTGACCCATGTCACTGGCAGAGATTAGCGGGCAGTGACACAGGTGCTCACCAGTGGCGTCATGGGCTGCCTCAATGAAGGACCGAGCAAGAAGCAGAGCCAGAACTACAACCACCCAGAACAAGTACACGACCGCAGTTGCTATATATGCTGGCCTAGGACGTGACAGGTTCAAGGCGCCTATCCCAAGCACATCCAGCCCTCTGTTGGTTGAGTTGTACACATTGTTTGCAAACGTCACCCTGCAGGCAGAAACGAAGCGCAGGGGACAGGCTGTTTGTCTGCGATCAGGTTTGACCATTGACCATGCTCTGCTAGCCAAACCTTACCAAACGACCACGCCCCCAACCAGCAAGCCTGACCCCGCTAGCGCAATCCAGGGGATATAGTACAAACAGCCTCGATCTCTACGAAAAGGTAAACGAAGCGCCAGCAGGTGGGGCCAGGTTTCACGGGACTTGGACTACCTCTGGCTTTCACCTGGTCAAGCCCGACATGTACCTCGTAAGTCATCAAGAGTCAGGAAATAACCAGGAAAGTTAAGAAATAAACAGGAAAACCAGAACCAACCAGGCCCAGCGGAACATGCAAGCCAACAACGAAGCGCGCTAGGCCCGCCACAACAATAACACATGGCACTGCAAGAAGAGCAAACTGCACACCGTGATGAGGGGTTTATCCGCTGCGGGGTTAGAGGCGGGCGCGGCCGTGGCGTCCGAAGTGATGGAGGCGCGGCCCTACGGGCAACTGGTGCTTTGGGTGGAGGCCTGCAGCAAGAGGGCGCTGCTCGCCAGCTTGCTGATGGGCCTCATAGTGCGCGGCTGATTCACACGCGTCACTGTACTTGCGGATGGCCAGGAGGTCTTGGAGGAAATCCCTGCTGAAGACGCGGTCATCTCGAACCTGGGCGAGCGCAACCTGCACCTGCGGCTCGGCCGCGGTATGGCCCCTCCCGGAATGCAGTCTCGGCCTAGCGAAGCTGTGGCGGATGTGTCAGCCTCACCAAGTTGTTCCCCCGCAGGGTTGAGCAAGCGGTGGTTTTGGCTGGAGCTAGGGTCATCGTTGGCTCACACGAGCACCAACGCCGCTTTTGACTGCCCGTGGGTGGCAGTCCAGCCTGGACTGAGCGTCAGCGCAGCTGGGTGGCGCGGAGTGTGCAGGGGAAGGAGGTGACCTGGCTATAGGGTCAGGGTCAGGGTGAGGGTGGGGTGGTGCCTACTGTTGCAATGCGGTATGAGGTGGCCTAGCAGCGTGGGGGTCAACCGGTCTTTCCTGCATGGTTGTACCTAGGCATAGGCATAGGTGATGGTACGCCCCAGGTTATGACTCATCAATCCCACATACGCCTGCAATGCTCAGCTTGTTTGTGTCTTTTGTGGACATTGCACAAACTGTGGTACAAGCATATGGCTCTTTTCGAACCCAGAATTGGAGGATGGTAGAAGTCAAAGCCATTATATGCTATGCCCCACACAACCCACCTCATAAGCCTGTACGGCCACACGGGCAACCCATTACATACATTCAAATCAGCAGGGTGGGATGCCATTTGTTAAGCGACCATGTGGGAAAGGACAAGGAAGTGCATGCGCACTGATAGCCATATGACCCGCAAGCCTTGTTGTTGCTGCACGCCATGCGCACCATGTGGACTGCAACCTCCAGTTTCCCAAAACCAATACAGGTTTGGCCCTGAGCATATGCTCAACGCACAAGCTGTGGGTTAAGCCCCTGAAACAGTAGTTGCCGCCACATCGCGCCAACTCACCCCCACCACTTGCCCACCCTTGCCCACCACCCAAACTGCGACGAAGGCCTTAGAGCTCACAGGTCATCGTAATCGCTGTTCTGACGCTGGCTTGACCTGCCGCCCTTGTAGGCGGTGCTTGAGCCGGCTCTGCCCTCCCAGCCGCGGCCGGCGTGCGACGCACCGCCGCCATGGCCGCGCCATGACCCGCCGCTCGAGCCGCTGCCCCAAGAGCCTCCGCTGTCAGATGTCCGCGAGAAGCTCCCGTGGCTGCCATGGCCGCCTCCATGACTGCTCCCATAACCGCTGCTGCCTCCGCGGCTGGAATAGTGGTCCGCATGTGGAGCAGCGCGTCGGTTGCCAGAGCCGCGACGCATCCCTCCCTGACTCACCCCTGCGGTCTGAGCCATCTGCAACAACTCCGCGGGGACGGGCTGTCCAGCCTCACCCATGATCTGCGGGTGACGCGCAGTGAGCACACGCAGTGTCACGCCATCACAAAAAGCACACCGTCGCATTTTTACTACAAACAGCAACAGCAACAGCAACGCGGCGGCCAGACTTCAGCAAGCAGGAGTGTCGTGAAGGAGCCTTGCATGTCCTTGTCCTGTCGCGACCTGTCCGTCCGTTCAAAGGCTTACCTTGACGAGGCGGCGAGCGAAGCAGCAATCTTCCTTGTTGGTCCGCACCAACAATGCCAAGGCCTTGCCAGACGCCCCAGCACGGCCCGTGCGCCCGATGCGATGCACATAGTCCTCCGCCTGTTGCGCAAGGCAAACACACATTCAGTTGTTGTTAATGTTACTTTTCACCCCTAAGCCGGCAGCCTGGTCTGATGCGTTGTTGAGCATTGCCGGCAGTACAGCTTGTTGGTTGACTGCACACCATCGGCAGCAGACTTGTCGCCTACAGTCTGCGAGTGCTGCGCATGACGCCTGCGACACGCAAGTGTGAGGCGTGTGAGATGGGGCTGGTCGAGGGGCCAGGTCACACCTGTGACTCGCGAGGGCAGTCAAAATTGACGACCGCGGTGACGTTTGGCACGTCCAGTCCCCGGGCCGCGACGTCCGTTGCCACCTGCCATGATGCAATGCAGTAGCTAAAGCAGTGTCGGCAGTAACACAAGCTGCTTCTGCGAGATCGCCCCTCTCTGCTACGACGGCCAAATTCATGTTCACATGGTCACAGGCGCCGACACTCTATTGAGATCTGGGTCAAGCAAGAGAGGTCTGGGTCAAGCAAGAAGATGAGGAGGATGACTACTCCAGCAGAGTTGCTGTATTCCAAGAGAGGAGCTTTCTTGCCTGGGGCTCCGCCTGCTCCCATTACCTTGGGTCCAGCAGAGTTGCCTTATTCCCTGAACACCAGCCTGCTCGCCTGAGAGCTGACCAGCCTGCCCACCCGTCCCTCCCAAGCCCCTCCTGCTTCGCCTTCAGCTGGTTCTTGGGCACCAACCTGCCCGCTTGGAAGCTGACCAGCCTGTCCAGCCCCGTTCGACCCCTGTTGACCCCTCCTGCTTGGCCTTCAGCTGTAGCCCCACTCCATAGTGCGCTAGTCATCACCCACCACCCTCTGTCCAGGCTACTAAGACAAGAACGATGCTGGCTCAACATGCTGCCTACCAGATGCAAGCACTGGCCTCAGCATGCGCCCGGCAGGGGCCTAATCTGGCAACATGCTGAACTTCAACATGCTGGCTGCAACAGCCATGCCCTTTGGTTGCAATGCCCCCATAGCTCGGCCATGTGATGCTCCCAGCTTACCAAGATTGGGGTGGAGCCGGTGCGGAAACTGTCCAGCGCCCGCTCCCGTGCCGGTTGGGTCAGTCCACCGTGGATGGCTCGGGCGCGTGGCAGGCCACTCCTGCAGCCACCATCACCACCACCCCTATCACCCCCACCCCTCTTGTGGGTCTAACAGCCCTGGACCCAATCAGCAGCACAGCCTATTCCGACCCACACCTTGGAGCCTAAGGGATCCAGGGTGACAGTGAGGCGGTGTGACCACCTGTCACACCTGTAGCCACATTTGACCCTGTCACTGGCACACTATCATCCCAACCCCTCACATGACCCCCGTCCCTGTTCCTGCCCCACATTTGACTGCAAGGCAACCTAGTCTCTAGCCCGGTCCCTGGCCCCTCTGACCCTGCCCAACTATTAACCCAACCCCTGCATGACCCCTGCGCCGGCTCAAGCCCTCCGCGCCCGCCCCGCCCCGCCCCGCCCCGCCCCGCCCCGCCCCGCCCCGCCCCGCCCCGCCCCGCCCCGCCCCGCCCCGCCCCTCCCCTCCCCTCCCCTCCCCTCCCCAGACCCTCCCCTCCCCAGACCCTCCCCTCCCCAGACCCTCCCCTCCCCAGACCCTCCCCTCCCCAGACCCGCCCCTCCCCAGACCCGCCCCTCCCCAGACCCGCCCCTCCCCAGACCCGCCCCTCCCCAGACCCTCCCCTCCCCAGACCCTCCCCTCCCCAGACCCTCCCCTCCCCAGACCCTCCCCTCCCCAGACCCTCCCCTCCCCAGACCCTCCCCTCCCCAGACCCTCCCCTCCCCAGACCCTCCCCTCCCCAGACCCTCCCCTCCCCAGACCCTCCCCTCCCCAGACCCTCCCCTCCCCAGACCCTCCCCTCCCCAGACCCTCCCCTCCCCAGACCCTCCCCTCCCCAGACCCTCCCCTCCCCAGACCCTCCCCTCCCCAGACCCTCCCCTCCCCAGACCCTCCCCTCCCCAGACCCTCCCCTCCCCAGACCCTCCCCTCCTCCCTCCGCCCCCGCCCCACCCTTGCTGCAGTGCTCTAGCCACATCCTCGCACTCCATTTTGGTGGAAACGAAGATGAGCACGCGCGCCACGTCCTTGCTGCCGGGGGGAGGCTGGCACCGGGTCAGGTAGTCAAACAGGGCCTAGCAACGGCAGCAGGGGGGCCGAGGGGTGTGAGTCAGGGGGGTGTGAGTCAGGGGGGTGTGAGTCAGGGGGGTGCGAGTCAGAGGTATTGATGGGTACTACGCGGTACGTGTATCGATACCGATACGTATTTCTTGCATAACACAAGGGCCGGCCGGCAAGTTGCGTGGACACAGGATGCCTTCACAGGAAGCTGTGATTTGTCAAAGGGGCACGCTGCACTCTCTTGTGGCACTAGCGGGCTAGTTGAAGCCACATTCGAGCTGGATAGGGTCATTTAAAAAGGAAGCCACATTCGAGCCTACGCTTGGCCTTGGCTGCCGTTGCTTTCTCCTTGGCAGCTCAACTTCGCGTGCTGAAAAGCAGCTTGACAGCAACGAGCGCAACAGCGTCTCGGCACATGTGCTCGCAAGTACGGGTAGCTCCACCGCAGAACTTGGCGTGGCAGTAGTTTCACGCCAAGCTATGGCCATGGGGCAACTTCGCTGAGGTGACATGTTGCCATTCGGGGCTGGTAGGCTTTGCGCCGTCGCCGTCCTGGCCAGCCGCTGCTCCTAGCTGCTCATTCCTGCATTACCTCTGTATCGCTGTATTGTATCGATACGAACAACGCGTTTCGCGTATTTTCTCGTATTGCCTTTTTTTTCTTTCCTCGTATTACCCATCACTGGTCAGGGAGGGGGTGAGGGGGGGCAGGGAGGTGGAGGAGCCATGAGATCATTGGGGTGGGGGCGGGGAGGGGGCAGGGGCCTGCCCTGCCCCTCCCCGCCCCCCTGCCCTTCCTCGCCCCCCCTGTCCCTCCCCGGGCCCCCTACCCCTCCCCGCCCCCACTGGCCCCACCGCCCCCTGAGCCAAACCAGCTGTAGTGGCTGCATGCCCGCTTTCCCCACACTGTGTCCAATGCGGCTGGCACAGCTGGCCCCTCCTGCTCCCTCCATCTCCCTCCTGCTCCCTCCATCTCCCTCCTTCTCCCTTTCCCTCCCTCCTTCTCCCTGCTGCTGCCTGCTGCTGCCCCCTGGCCCCCCACCTGCATCTTGTCCTGCTGCCTTTGCAGCACTGCCACCTCTTGCCGGATGGTCTTGGCCGCCACTGCCTGGGCGCCCACATCCCCAATGAACAGGGTGACGGGCTGTGGGCCGGACAGCCGCTGGGCCAGAGCCCGCACCTGAAGGCACGGGACAGAGGCAGGCACAGGCTGGGGGGGGTCAGGGGGAGGAGGGCCAGCAGGTGGGTCAGGGGGGAGGGCCAGGGGGGGGGCCAGGGGGGTGGGTCAGGGGGAGGAGGGCCAGGGGAAGGGCCGGAAGGGGGGCCCGAGGGGGGGGCCAAGGGGGAGGGCCAGAACGGGGTGGGATAGTCAGGGGAGTGGAGCAAGGTAGAGGGCTAGGTGGGAGTAGGCAGGGCTGTGAGGTGAGAGAGCTGGGCCGTGCCCCTAGGCCTGAAGGCTGATTCACAGCTACTGGCTGGCTTCAGGGTGTCAGGGGTAGGTGGAAGCTCGCCAAGCTGCATTACAGGCAAGGACTGGAAAAGGAGGTGAAAGCATTTGTGGTGACAGCAGTGCTTGTGGTGGGGGGTGGGGGGTGTGGGGTGGGGGGATGTGGGACGGAGTGTCAGCTCACTTCCCCTTACCTTACCTATCTAACTGCCTTCCTGCCTGCCAGCCTGCTCTCCCTCCTGTACTGACGCCGCCCTGGCTGGCTGCCTGCATGTAGGATTCCCGTCTACCTGCCTGCCCACATGCTGGTCACACCACCTGCTGGTCACACCACCCACCTCTTTAGGCCAGGTGGCTGAGAAGAAGGCAGTCTGGCGGGCCAGGCTCTTAGGCGTCATGTCCAGGATGCGAACAATCTGCAGGCAGCACCCAGGGTTAGGGGCCAGGGGGAGGCAGGGGGCAGGGGTGAGGCAGGTGGCAGGGGGGAGGCAGGGAGCAGAAGTGAGGCAGGGGGCAGCTGGGCGCAGGCTGACACCCGGCAGGAGGGGGCAGGGGCGTGTGGGTAAAGAAGGGCTAGAGGCCTCTTGGTCGGCGTCACAGTCCCTTATGGCCATGATGAGGGGAGGGGTTGCTGGGTGTGGTGTGCTCCAGTGCCACAGGGCAGCAGGGCGGGTGATGGCAGGCGAAGGGTGGGATCAGGCTGAGCCTAGGCAGGATGTGAGAGGGGCAGGCGGGTGAAGGATGTGAGGGGCTGGGTCAGGGTCACGGGCGGGACGGTGTGTTTAGGGGCATGGCAACAAGGTGTTGCGCGAGGGGTGGGGCGCCTCACCTCATCCTCAAACCCCATGTCCAGCATGCGGTCGGCCTCGTCCAGGACCAGGTACGCCACCTGCAACAGCCAGGGCAGGTCAAGCTGGGCCAGGTCAGGGCAGGGCAGGCTGGGTCAGGTCAGGTCAGGCTGGGGCAGGCTAGGCTGGGGCAGGTTGGGTCTAGTCATGTTACAAGCTAGGCCTCCTGTGCCTAAGCTGCCTAGCATGCCCCACACCCACACCTCACGCTGCCTCTCCTAGCTCACCTGCAGCCCTGCTAATACTGCTGTCCCCCCCCCCCCCCCCCACACACACACACACACCCCCTACCTCACTCCCATCCCCTCCCCTCAACCCACCAACCACCACCCTCCCCCACCCTGAACCCCACCCAGCACCCCACCCTGCACCCAAGGCCCTGACCTGCTGTCATTGCCAGGGCCCAGCCCACACCCTGGGGCCCCCTGCTCTCAGGCCCCCTGGCCCCCCTGCTGCTGCTCACATTGCTGATGTCGACCTGCCCCTCTTCTGCCAGATCCAGCAAACGACCGGGTGTGGCCACCAGCAGGTCCGGCTTCTTGTACCTCATGGTGCGCACCTGCTCCAGCTTGGATGCTCCGCCGTACACCACCCTGCAGCCAGTGAGCAGGAGGGAGGGAGGTGAGGCGGCTGACACAGATGCTACTGCTCATGGCAGCTGCTACGAAGCTGCTGGGGTGGGTGGGCAGGAAGGCAGGCGGGCGGGGAGGCAGAGGGGCTGGCAAGCAGGCTGCCTGGCTCTTACTGCCTCATATTGCCCGCCTACCAGCTGACATAGCGTCCCCCTTTCTCTTGCTCCCACCACCCATGCGCCAAAGCCTTGCACCTGCTCCTGGCTCTCCAGCCGCAGCCACAGCCCCAGCCCCAGCAGCTGCTGCTCTCCTGCCCTGGCCTCTCACTAAGCCTACACTCCCTCGCAGCTCTGCACCTGAACCTGCCCCTTCTGCCCCAGCCTTGAATCCTGTACCCAACTCTCCCACCTCAGCACCAGGAGCTGCTGCCTTACTGCCCTAGCCCCTCGTGCCTGAGTGTGAGTGTGAGTGTGAGTGTGAGGGTGCGAGTGTGAGTGTGGGTGAGGGTAAGGGCGGCCCCTGACCCACATGGTGTTTACCGGGAGTCCTTTGGAGTATTTCTCTGCCTGCACCGCAATCTGTTGGGCCAGCTCTCGTGTGGGGGCCAGCACCAGCACCTGGACCAGGCAGGCAGCAGGGCAGCAGGCAGCAACAGGGTTCACATTGGGGATGGGAGCAGGCCAGGTTGGACGCTGAGCAATAGGCAGGGGAGGGAAGGCAAGGTGGCTGGCCAGCTGGCAGCCTCAAAGGCCAGACCAGCCATCACCATACCATCCAGTTGGGCAGAGAAGAAGAAGCCCAGCCGTCAGCCACAAGGGCAGGCTGAGTGCTAAGGGCAGGTCGAGCCATAAGGGCCTGCTGAGCCATGTCATACCCCTCATGCAGCACCTCAACGACGGGCAACTTCTCATCTTCTTCCACATCTCACATCCCCCTTCCCTGCTTCCTCCCTCACGCTCGTCACACCTGGGGAGTAGCTGCCTGGAAGGCGGACCCTGAGCGCTGCATGTAGGTGCGTGGCTGCACTGGGCCACGAGAAGGGGCGGCCTCCGCGGGGGCATTGGTCAGTACGCTGCTCAGCCGCCCGCTGCTCACGTGTGCCTGGCCAGGCAGGTGAGGGGCAGCACAGCAGTGAGGGGCAGCACACGCCAGGGTCCTGGGAACACCTTGGATGAATGCCAGGGTCAGAGTTCATGTTGAGTCTGGGTCGAGGCGAGGGTAGGGTTAGGGTCAAGGTCAGGGGCTGCAGTCAGGTCAGGGGCTGTGGTCAAGGTGAAGGTCAATGTCAGGGTTACAGGCCGCGGGTTTGGTCACCAGCCACTGATGTTTGCCCCACCAGAGCAGGCAGGAGGAAGCCAGCGGTCTTGCCGCTGCCAGTGCTGGCGATAGCGATGATGTCAGAGCCTTGCATCAGGACAGGCCAGCCCTGGGCCTGGATGGGGCTGGGCACCGTGTAGCCAGCCGCCTTCATCTGTAAACACAGCCAGATCATTGGAGCATGGGGGTCACACCTTGGCATCAGGCAAGCTTGCATGTCATACATCACACAAAGTTCTGAGCACAATGTCATGTGCATGTAAGAGCAGCACCTTTGCCAGGGACAGTGCGGTTCAGGCAACAGAGTTGTGGCGCACAAAGACGGCTGGGCAGGTGTGACGGTCACAGAAGTGAGGTATGGAAGGCTGGCTGCATATGACAACAAGCAAAGCAACTGCCCTGCCCTGCCCTGCCTTGACTAGCCCACGCCCCCTCCACTACGCAGCCACCCTCCACTGCCCAGCCCTCCCAGCTCCCAACCCAGTTGTCCAGCCAGCACCCTACCGCCTTCAACACTGGCGCTGGGAAGCCCGTGTCATCCAAGGCCAGCACTGGGTCAGGCACCTGCCCTCCCCCCGTGGCCTTGATCTGGATGCCATGCAGCTGGCGGTAAGCCTGAGGTGACAAGGCGCTGGGGGGAGGGGGAGGGGAAGGGGGGGTTGCAGGTCCCCCTACTGCCGCCGCCCCCCCTCCCCCTGCTGCTGCTGCTGCTGCTGCTGCTGCTTTGTCAGGTGGTGGGCCAGCTCGTGAACGGCCTGCCTTGCGTCTTGATTTAGAAGGCTGCTGCGTGCTGGGCTCTGGCTCATAGTCCTCGGCAGCCAGCGGGTCTGGAGCAGCTGAGGCAGCAGAGGCGAAGCTGCGGGCGTGCAGGGGGTACCCTGGCAGAGTCCAGGCAAGGGCTCCCTGGCACTTAGCCTCCAGGCCGGGGGGCACACCGCCAAGGAAGGCACTCAGGGCCCTGCCAGCTACTCGGCAGCTCCCAGCGGAGGAGGAGGGCAGCATGGGGAAGGATGGCGCCAGCTGGCAGCTGCTGCGGAGCAGGGCTGCTTGCGCCCAGGCCCATCTGCCAGCCCGCCTACCTATTACCCCGAGTTCATCGTCTGTGCCTTGACTAAAGCTAGTGGTGTCACTCCCACTACTTTGTCCTTCAGAGCCCTCCATCGACCCGCTGCTGGCCCCGCCTGCAGAAGCTGTGGCACAGCCGGCCCCTCCGTCCACCCCCTCGCCCCCCAGATTGCTGCCAGAGTCGCAGGAGGCTGGGCTGCTTGAGAAGGGGGCCTGGGTACACACATGCAGGGCATGGGGCATGCATGGTGTTGACTGCTTGCATGATGGAGAGTGGTTAAAGGTGGCTAGAGTGCACAGCGCACTTGCTGTTCGAGAACCCTGGAGGTAGTCTTTGGATAAAAGACTCGAGCTACATGGCTGTATCAGCCCCAACTTGCAGCCACCTACCTGCATGATAGGTGCTGCTGCAAATGGTAGCATGCTGCGAGCTGACCCCGCCTGAGCCATGAATGCGCCGCTGCGCGCCAGTCTTCCAGCGCTGCTGCCGCCACTGAGGCCAAGAGCTGCTACAGGACCCCATGCAGCACAGGCTAGTGAGCTGGCAGCTGAGGGCTGGCTCAGTAGCGACCTTCCCGCTACAGAGCGCGCGCCTGCAGAGTGAGTACCGTGAACTTCAGTGAGTCAAGCCCCCTCGACACGAGCATGTGGGGCAGTGCGGTTGAGCGATGCAACCGCGAGGCCGCGAAGTCCCCTGGCCGACAAACGCGGGCTGCATGATTTGCAGCCAGACGCCACCACGCACTTGCTGTTAGGCTACGTCCACAATGATGAGCAACCTGAGCAAAGGCCCTAGACATCGCCGACGTCGATCCCATTACGCAGCCAGCTTGACTACCTCGCGCAAGCACGGACTAACGGAGCTAGGCTTGTTGCACACCGTGAAACTAAGGTCATGAAATTGTTCTCTTTGTTTCGAGAGTGACATGCAGACATAACATTCGCATAGAGCCAGAAGACGGACATTGAGAGTCGCAACGCAAAATGGTAGGGTGTGTAGGGGCTGATACATACTGCAATGTTCCGATGTCTTCATTCAGTGTCCTCGCTCCGTCGCGATGCAGGGAGATCTTCGAGCCGTGTATGAGAGCTTTGCCAGCATCGGCGCGGGTGGAAAGGTGAGCATTTTCTTAGCCCTGTCGGAAGGGAACCTCGGATTGTACTGCTAGAAGTAGGGGTGGATCAGCTGCTCAAAGCTGCCCTGTCTCGTACAAACATGCGTGCGCCATGTATCTGGCACAGGTTTCCACGGAAATGGAGAGCAAAAACTTTTACAAACTCTTCAAGGATGCGGGCATGATTGACAAGGTATGATTGATGCAGGAAATATACTTTGGCTCTTACCAGCCTGCCACTCTCGCAGATCTAGCTGCCCCCGGTCTTTGCCCTCCCCACCAAGGCTCATCACAGGATGCCACCACCCTGCTCACGGCAAACCAGTGGCGGACGCATGCTGTCATGGTATGCGTGGTGTAAGGTGTGGAAGTCTGTGTTAGCTGCCCACTTCACAGGTGCTCACTCAAACAGACTGTGACCTCATCTTCACAAAGGTTAAGACCAAAGGTGCACGCAAGATCAACTACTCGGAGTTTCAAACAGCCCTGGAGCACATCGCTGGCAAGAAGGTAAGAGGTACATAAGGGTGTGGCTGCACAGCTGGGCTGCTGTATGGCACTTGTACGACTGTAGGTTCATGTGGCAAATTGCTTGATGTGGGGCCAAATGGTTCAGGTAAAGGGAACTGTGGACCTCTGGGGTGGGGTTAGGGTGACCTCTTCAGATAGGCTAGTCTAGTCATAGCTAGGAGCTAGAGTAGCGTGCTGCAGTGAAGTCATGACGTGCTCCCTGCAGAGTCACAGTCTATGCAGTGCAGCTAGCAGGGCTCACCAACGTCATAGGGTGAGTGTGGTGAGCAGGCAGGGCAATCAACAGGCAGGGCTGGGCTCACCAAGACTCAGACACTAGCTGCGCGCATACTGCTTTGCACCACCCTGATAGGGTGGTGAGCAGGCAGGGCATACAGCGCACAATCTCTCTAGTTGGGTGAGCAGCTTGAAGTGTCACACCCCGCCCATGTGTCATGCATCAGCCCCCGCCTTCCTTACCCCTGCCTTCCTAATTGGCAGCACCTATCCTTAACTGCTGCCGCAGAAATGCTCTGTTGACGACGTGGCAGCCACCATCTGCGGTGCAGAAGCAAAGATCAATGCAACCACCGCACAGGCTACCAAGTTCCACGATGACAAGAGCCTGGTGCATGTCCCGCCTGCCGCCTCTGCTCTCAACAGCTCACACCTCCTCACACCATGCGTACCCTCACAATGCTCCTGCCTGGAAGCCTCTGTCTCAGCACCCTCACCTCTGCCTCAATACCCTCCACACCTACACCTTCTGTCTCACAGCCTCCTGCCACCCTCACTCCTCACACCACCTTTCCTATCCTGCCATGCCTGGCTGGGCAGGCATCCTCTACTTTTCATAGTTGGTTGACAACGCCTCACCCTACCCCACACTACCCTACCCCACGCTACCCCACCCGCAGTACACTGGCGTGTATGCCAACGGAGGCCCCACCAATGTTGACCGCCAGAACATGATGGCGGCTGGGGACCTGTCCCAGCAGGTGAGCTGGCCTGCAGGGGCTGGGGCAGTTAGCGGGCTTCACAGCCTGGTGGGGCGTGGGGGCTGAGCCAGGTCCTTGATAAGCAAGGCTGGGATGACAGTCAGGGCCTAAGCCCAGGGGCCAGGCTGCTGTGCTCAAGTCCCCAACCTTTCAGGCAAAGCAGGTGTAGGGGCGTGGTGTCGAGCAGCTTGGCCTCGGACCCCAATCCCGAGCCAGCCAGCACATCAGCTACCCACCACCACCCCTCTGCCTACCCAAACATCTCAGCTGCCAGCTTCCTCACCTAGCTCATCACCTGTCTCTATAACCTTGGCTCGGGTGGGGGTGCAGGCCATGGGCCTCAAGGCAGGGGTCTTCACAGGCCCCAGTGCCTTTGCCTTTGTCGCCTCTCCCTATCACTGCCACCCGCACCATGCACCGCTCACACTTTGTCTACCTGTCCCTCACAGCAATCTTGCCACATCTCATCCCGATCACTGTGCACCCTGCACCATGCACCGCACCATGCACCATGCACGCCTAATCACACCTGGCCCTCGCAGCTGGACCGCTCCGCTGCTGATGCCCGAGGCGTGAAGGCCAGCCACAAGTAGCAGCCACCACTCCTTGGCGCGGTGCAGGTAGGCACCTCTGATGCAGTGGATGCTGCCTGCAGCACAGCCGCGAACCACATGCATCAGGACAGGTGCAAAGCCAGTTCAACTGCGAGGTTGGTGAAAGGCAGGGGGCAGCTGACAGTGTGGCCACCCTGTGTGACCACCCTGGTGCAGCCCTGGCCCTGAGTGGACGCCCTGGTCCAGCGGCTGCTGCTGCTGCTGCTAGTGCTGCTGCTGCTTACCGTGCAGCTGTGACATGCCAGGCCAGGCAGTGTGGTTTCAGACTGGGTCAGATTGGCTCAGGCCAGGGTTAGGCCAGTGCCTGTAGCAGGGTAGGGGGACCTGCCTCAGGCCCTGCCAGCGCACCCCAGCTTGTCCCAGCATATCCACAAATCATCACAATGTGTGCGACGCAATGCATGTCGCAGGCGCTGGCACATGCGCTTGCTAACTGCACACGGTGTGCTCCTGGCAGCCGCAAGGCGAAGCCTGCGCATGGCCAGCATCATTCTCTTCATCCTCGTCGGACGGCCACCCGCATGATCTACTTCATCTAGCTGCATAGCCATCATGCTACACCAGCACATCATGACCAGCAGCTCATTAGGAGCATCTAGGGACTTGAGGAGCAGAGGGTAGGAAGGCAATGTGGTCATGTAGGAAGGCAAGGAGCTACTGCTTTTACTGTCAGCAAATCAGCAGGGCTTGGTGATCAGCATGCACAAACACATTTGGTGCCGCCCACTTCCATGCATGTTGGGCTTGTAGGTCACTTGGTGGCACACTCAGGTCCGTGGTAGAACCTATGCTGATGGCGGTGTGTCTGAAGCTGAGCGCGGCTAATCGCGGCACTCGAGGCTGGTGAGGTGCTTCTGCGATCAGGGTGTCCGTGACTCCATTGCCTACATGGTGTGCATGCAGGGGAGGGAGCTGGATTCATTGCAGTGCCTGAGGCTGCTGTATTTGTAGTCGCCTTGTAGGTTTAGGCTTCAATTTTACTGATGCACGCTCGCTTGCCCAAAAATTCTCCCTTGGCTCACCCACACACGTGTCTTTTATGGACACCTGCATGTAGATCGGACCAATTTAACTGATATGCAGCAAGCCATGCACGGCTGAAGATTACAATGTTGCATGCCGCGATAACTTACACCGCTTCAGCTGCCATGCATGAGCCTGACTGCCCTCACCCCTCAAAAGAAGGTCGGGCCTACCTGCAACGCACATGGCGATGATAATGGCTAAAACTGCTGTAGCCGTTAGCATGGGACCTAAGAATGTAATGAGCAGCATGCACAAACCTACACACGCCCCCCAGCCCAGCCCCTTCGCCAACCTCGCCAGGCCATTTGATGATGTGTCAAATTGCACCGATGCCACGCACCACACTACTTGCATGTCAAGCTGTGCAGGCCCATGTGTAAAAATGTTCCTTATTGCAGGATATGACTTGCCATGGACATCGCCGTGCATGGACAATGTGTGACATGAGCTTCCCATGCAAGAATGTGGGAATGTGCCAAACTGCAGCCGATACCCTACACCACTCTCTTTGCCTGTCAAGCTGTACAAGCCTACGTGGAAGGTTTCAAGTTCAAGGGATGTCAGGGGTCTGAATTCAAGAGAGCGCTGGTCCGGTCCATGCCACCACTGGTCTGCATGGTCCGTCCATCTTGATGCCGGGACTGATCCGAGCCGCTGTGCCCAAACTGTGGTCGCGCTGCAACCCACCACGCTCCCACAGCTGCTGCACGGTGCCTTGCAGTGCTGTCCCTGGCCCTGACACGGTTGGGTGAGGCACCACTGGGTGATGTTAGGTTGAGCGAGGGAGTGTCAACATAGCCTCAACAAGTGAGTCGGGTGGTGGGTCAGGTCATGCTGGTGCGCTGCAGGAGCCTTAACATCAGACGACGCCATTGAACAGGCTGGCGGAGCGTTTGCGGGCCTCCTCCAGCTGTGGGCACACCAGGCAGGCAGGCAGGCAGGCAGGTGGGCTTGTAGGTAGGCAGCTGCCAGTGAAGAGGTTTAATGGAGACGGGCCATTGCACTTGACTTTCCTTGACCAGTGGCCACGCAGGGGCCTCTGGGACCAGGCCCACATCCCTGCCGCCCTGGCGCCCCTCTGGCCCCCTACTGCCCCTGGCGCCCCTCTGGCCCTGCAATCTTCCCTCCACTTCCCTAGCCCCAACCTTGCGTGCGTTCTCAGCCAGGATGTGCTCCAGCTCCTCCTGCTTCCTCCTAGCCTCGTCCTGCTCAGTGGGCAATTGTCAGCATCTGAGCGATAGCCCGCTGGCGGCGCTGGCAGCAGCAGCTGCAGACCCAACACACCGCTCAGCCTTGATCACTTTTTGGCTCGTCACCAAGCCTGGGCCAGTGTTGTTGTTAAATAAGCAACAGTTGGGCTCATCCCTAACCTGACACTCGCCTCATCCTGCTACCCAGACAAGCACCAGGGTCATCGCTTTGGTCATTGTTTGGCTCATCCTCGACTAAGCTCTCAGCTTTCAGCTTCAGGATGCTACTCAGAGCCAGCCCGACCCTCACCCCACCCACCTGTTCCCTCCGCTTCTTCTCCAACAGTGCAATGCGCTCCTCGTCCACCTGCAGTGCGGGCAGCCAGCCAACCGCATGGCGCCAGGTCAGCTGCTGGGGACACAGGGCCTCGCGCAATACCCTGGGCAAGACCTCAGCGTCAGTAAATGAGGGCAGGGGCAGGGGCAGGGGCAGGGGCAGGGGCAGGGGCAGGGGCAGGGGCAGGGGCAGGGGCAGGGGCAGGGGCAAGGATGCAGAGCTGGCATCAGCACAGGAGGGGTGGCAGGACCTGGTGGCCATAGGTGGCCAGCAGCAGGCCAGGACAGCCACCACCCTGTTCAACATGATGTTAAACTGCAGTCATCAAGGCGCAGCCTGGAGGCCTGGCTGAACTATCTGAGCCCACCTGGGCTGCCACTGCAGCCTCCAGCTTGCCGCGCTCCTCACGTAGCCGGGCCTGCACCACGCATCCCCACAACACACCCTGGTGCACACTCCAGATGACACCATCTCACTTCCTACCTCATGCAACCACACTTCTCCACACTGACTGTACCAACACAGCACAAACACATCAGCACCTCAGCACCTGGCCAACAGCCCATTGCAGCTTCACCAACAAGGACGCCCAAGCAGGAGTAAGGATGGGCATAGATTCAATCTGTGGGCAGTGGAGCTGGTAGAGCCTCCCTATGTGCTGTCTCAAGCCTTAGCTGCATCCGCAGGCTGTAGCTGGCCCCTGACAGGTTTCATGTGTTGACTGCAGCATGGGCCTGGTGATGGCCTGCTTGGCCTGGGGCACTGCTTGCGTGCCTGAGCATGGCTGCCCTGCCTCAGCAGGAGTTCTTTTCTCTTATGCATCTGCACCTTCATCATGGTGGTCATGCTGCGCAGTCCCTCTGCCCTGCCTGGCCTGGCCCATGCTGACCCAGCTGACCAGCACTTCAACACCTGCCCTGCCTGGCATGGGCTGAGGTACTGGATGGCACTGGATCTGATCTCGCCAGCAGGACCTGGCCGCTGCTGCCAGTCCCAGGCGCACCGCAATGCGCTTGATGACTGCCTCTGAGGCCATGGCCTGCTCCACCTTCACCCGCACCACCTCCTGTACACTGCTGAGAACCTAGAAGGTGGGCGAGCGGGCAGGCAAGGGGACAGACAGGCAGACAGGCAGGCGAGTACCCTGTCAGCGAGGTACACCACAGACGGCTGCAGCAGAAGCAGGAGAAGCTACACTGTGAGCAGGTTTGCTCGCAGCAGCAGCAGCAACAGCAGCAGCAGCCTTCCCTACCTCTTCTTCCAAAGCTGCCAGCTGCTGGGCCCGAATGGATTGGGCTGCAGCAGTGGCAGCAGCAGAGCGCTCTTCATCCTCGTCGACCTTACGCCGATACTGCCGGCTGCAAGAACAGCCAATGGCTGCTGACCTGTTACGGTGCTGCTTATGAATGCTAGGCAGGGGTGGTGCTCATGGCACGGCATGGCAGGAGTGCCTGGTGTCGTGATTGAGAAATGGCTGTCGTTCCACCAGCGATGCACGCAGTGCTGCGCCTGAGGTGACACCGCTGTGACCTGGCGTAGTGGATGGGTAGCATGCATGGATATGGAAGGCCGCACCTCTTCCTCCCGGAGCCACCACGACGCTCCCGGCTACGGCTGCGACTACGGCCCATCGGCAGGCCTATCCCATCGCGGTCTTAAATACCGTTCACCACCAGCTGTGC
The DNA here is from genome assembly GCA_030144725.1 of Haematococcus lacustris. Classification (NCBI taxonomy): domain Eukaryota; kingdom Viridiplantae; phylum Chlorophyta; class Chlorophyceae; order Chlamydomonadales; family Haematococcaceae; genus Haematococcus; species Haematococcus lacustris. The sequence goes on from JASKMD010000006.1 coordinate 14,692,580, forward strand.
CTTGTTGCACTACTCACGAAATGTATGAATGTTGCTGTATCCTGACATTGGATATTACATGGAATATCACCTGATCGGAGCCAAGCTTCACACCAGGCTATTGCTTTGCTGCCTCTGTTCTTTTCTGACTCTCGTCATATCTTCAGGGGCTAGTAAACGGCCCCTGGAAACGGCATCCCAGCCCTTATCGACCCATGTCAACTCTCTAAGTGTCAGTAGCTGATCAGCATTGGCCCTACCATAATGATCACCAGGAATGGCAGAGCAACAAACAAGGACATACTGAACTATAGCCTGTCTCTAGTCCACTCCAAATCACATGGCTCGAGGATCATGGGCAGTTCTCACACAACATGCAGCCAGCCCACTCTCTTGACCACACAGTTCTTGGAACACAAGGGACCACATTACCAATCTAAGGCCTCTGAGCTCTGAGCTACAACCGCTTGCATGGCTTAGCCTTGCATGGCTTAGCCTTAGCACACTCCACTCAGCTAACACACCAATAGCCACCAGCCTGCCAGCAATGCTTGGCTTGCCGTGCCCTGCTGGCTCCTGGCCCCTGGGAAGGCCGGAGTATTCTCACCGTGCAGGACGGGGCCCTGGGCCGGCCACCTTGTGAGCCTTGACCCTTGACTTGTGAACTTATGTGAACTGGCACCAGGCCTTGTTGACCCTGGCTTGTAGGCTTTGCCTTGCGGGCCCTAGCTTGTGTGCCCTGGCCCCTGGCTGGCCTCCTGGGGTTTCAGTGCTGGCTGGCGGTGCATCCATTGGTGGCCGGTGCAGGCGCATCGTAGCGGGCTAGGAAGCTGGCATGAAAGCGTGACAGGCTGTCCACCACCCTGAGGGCACAGCAGGGCAGCCAAGGCGTGTGGGAGAGATTGAAGTGCTTCTGTGGTTGAGGAAGCCTGAGGTGGGATGAGGAAGGTCAAGGTGGGATGAGGGAGGTCAAGCTGGCCGAAGGAGGTCAAGGTGAGGAGGGAAGAGGTGTTTGGTGAGATCAAGGTGGGAGAAGGGAGACGCTGACGGTGGTGAAGGCGACTGGGGTGGCAGCTGGCCAGGGTCGGGTCAGGTGGGGAGCCAGCTGGGAGTAGGAGGAGGCTGGTTCCTGTGGCTTACCTGCCGATGTCATCCTCACTGGGAAGGAAGGTGGTGCGGAAGTGCAAGGTATCGTCCTTTTGCCCGAACCCACTGCCGGGCACTACTACAATGCCGGTGGCGGCCAGCAGCTCACGGCAGTAAAGCCAGTCACCTGGCTTGCCTGCAGCAACCAGACAAGGAAGGAGTGGAGGACGGGGCAAGCCTGACAATTCCCAGCAGTGATGCTTCTAGCAGGCAGGCAGGTAGGCAGGAAGGGGGTGGGGCAGGCAGGTGGCTGAGACAAGCTTGGCAACACGACTGTGTGATTTGGCCAATGGCAAACCATAGAACAGCTGGTGCCTTCCTCATGCTTTGCTGTCCAGACAGCTTACCCAGCTTCTTTGCAGCTTCCAAAGCCCTGGCAGGAAGTGTAATGCGGGGAAAAGCATACAGCGCCCCCTCTGCTGCGTTGCAGGTCACACCCTGAGAGTGGCGAGGCAGGAGGGAGAGACAGGTTGAAGGGTGATGGGGAGTGACCAGGCAAGAGAGCCACTGCGAGCTCCAGCAGAAGACAGTGCAATAGACAGAGACATGGTTGGACGCAGCGGGTTGATAAAGGAGCCAGGGGTGACCCACAGTCTCGACCCTACCACTGCCCCAGCCGAGCCCCTGCCCCAGCCCCTGCCTCAACCCCCTGCCCCTGCCTCTGTCCTTGGCCCGCCCCTTCCCTTGCCCCTGCCCCTGCGCTCCTCCTGTGGCCGCTGCCTTTGTGGCCCCAGCCCTGACCATGACTATTTATGTATCCCTGCCCTAACCCTTTTATACATATGATTCTTGACCCTTATCATTGCTGCCTGTCATAGGACCCACCTCCAATTTGTTCAGCCCAGCGACCAGCAGCTCAGCCCTTCGCTTAAGGGAGGCCAGGATATCATTCTTTTCCTGGAGTCACAAAGACAGGCAGCAAGCTGGGCATGGCATGGCAGCAAGCTGGGAGTGGGGCCGGTGGTGGTGGTGGATTCCCTCTCCTGTTTGGTTGCGCTGTTAGTGATTATTGCCCTGCCCTCGCTGCCCTCACCCTGAAACCCAGGACGAACACTTCTTCAAGCACCTATGCAGTGAACACCACACCCCTGCCTGACCCAGCCCCTCTCCCCTTGCCCCCCGCATCCTCAGCTGCCCAGCCCTCTGTCCACATCCTATTTTGCCCTGCCGGCCTCTTCCTGACCATGTACGTCCCAGTCCCTGCCTGTCGCAGTCCCTGCCCACCCCATCACCTGGCACCCTGGCCCTGCCCACCTGCACATACAGCTCATGCGAGGGCTCGCCAGGCATTGGTGGGTTCATCATCAGCGCGCAGCAAATCTGGCCGCTCAGGTTGGGGCACAGGTTGATGCTAGCCAGCTTCAACAGCTGCTCCTTCACGGCAGGGGGGAACCCGGTGACCTCCATGTACCCGCCACGCCGCCCGCACTCACCCACAAAGCCTGCGCAGCCGCGGGTGGCAGACATGGCAGTGGCGGGAGGGAGGGGAGGGGACAAAGGGTCGAGGACTGAGGATGGGGTGGCGGATGGTGCCGAGGGCCCAGGAGGGGGGCCGAGGGCTGGGGGCTGATCAAGGGGTGTGGCGCGTCAAGGGCTCAGAAAAAGGGAGGCCCAAGGCTGGGGGCTGGGCAAGGGGGACCAAGGCGTAGGAGGCTGGTAAAGGGGGACAAGGCGTAGGGGCTGGTAAAGGGGGCAAGGCGTAGGGGCTGGTAAAGGGGGCAAGGCGTAGGGGCTGGTAAAGGGGGCAAGGCGTAGGGGCTGGTAAAGGGGACAAGGCGTAGGGGCTGGTAAAGGGGACAAGGCGTAGGGGCTGGTAAAGGGGGCAAGGCGTAGGGGCTGGTAAAGGGGACAAGGCGTGGGGGCTGGTAAAGGGGACAAGGCGTGGGGGCTGATGAAGAGCACCCTAGCAAGGCAGGCTGGGGCAGGTGGGGCTGTATGTTGGGGTGAGGTCAGGGAAGACGCTTGCAGCCATGCGCTGTACTTCTGCACTGTGCAGGGCAGGGCAGGGCAGGGCAGGACGGGTGCTGGGGCAGGGCAGGGCACCTTTGGAGATGGAGTGTAAGGACACCAGGGACACGTCCTGCAGCAGCCCCATGGCGTGAGCCACCGCCTTGAAACTGATGAATGTACGTTCTGGGCTGTAGATGTTTGACTGCAAGGCAAGGACAGCAGCCATTGGAAGGAGGTGAAGGATCTGAAAGCAGCACTGACAGTATATGAAGACAGCAGTGTCTGCAAGGAGGTGAAGCAAATGAAATCACCTGCACCTGCATCCCTTACCTACCTGCTAGTGAACCCAACCCTCACTATGAACCTACAAGCCAGCTGCTCGACTCACAAAGCCTGAACCTCTGCCCTGGCCCTGCCAGCAAACCTTTATCATCTTTACGCAGCCACCCAATCACCTCCCCTCCCCACCCTGCCGTCACCCCTCCCTGCCTCTGCTGCCCCTGCCGCCCTCATCACCACCCCTACTCATGCCCTGCCCCCCCGCACCCCCTCCCTGCTGCTTCTGCTGCTCTGCTGCTCGTCCCCTGCACCGCTGACCTGGTACACTTCATCGGCCATCAGCACCAGGTTCTCAGCGGCGCAGAAGGTGATGATGTCCTCCATGTTCTGCCGGCTGAGGCATTGGCCTGTGGGGTTGCCTGGGTTGATGACCTGCCAGAACGAGTCACACCCTAAATGAGTGAGAAGAGAGTGATGTAAGGGTGACAATACACGAACAGAGGAGGCAGAGGTAGAGGAGCCTGGGTGAATGACCTGGCAAAGAATGGGAACAGTGTGATGGAAGGTGAACCAAGACAAGGAATGAACATGAAGCTGTGGACGGGAGGGGAGGGGAGGGAGGGGGAGGAAGGCCACAGGGCTTGGCCTAAGGTCCAGGGGGCTCAGCGGCCCAGAGTGTTAGGAGCATGGCAGTGCGGCACCAAGCCTTGTGGGCAGTGAAAAGATTTCAAGGCAACAGGCATCATTTGCAAGGAAGGCACAGAGGCACGACAGACACCATGCCGCTGCCATGCTCAGATTAGCCAAGATATCATCCCGCTTCTGCACCATGACATTCAATGACGGTGTGCAAACCGGGCACACAAGCTGGCCTTCACCCTAGTAGGAAGGCCTGCTCAAGTGCCAACCACCTGTCACCTGATGAACCTTTTGTTCATCACTGCTCTGCATTGATCTTTGCAGTCTCTCCCTCCCCCTCCTGTGAGCCCTCTTATGGGCGTGCGGCATACTCCTGCCTGCCTGCCTGCACACCTGTCCGCCTACCTACCTGCCTACTTGACAGCAACGACACCTGCTGGCACGCCTACTCACCACCATGCCGCGCACCACCGTGCCCTGCGCCCTGGCCGCCTGCAGCTGCAGCCTTAGGTGTTGAGGGTCCAGGGCCCAGCCCCGCTCCTCATCCAGCAGGTAGGGCACCAGGCGACCCCCGTACAGGGTCAGGGTGGCACTGCAGCCAGATAGCCAGCAAGGCAGGGGAGTGAGCGGGAAAGCAAACTACTCAGCGTGCCCTGGCCAGCCTGACCCCTGACCCAGCCTGACCCCTGACCCAGCCTGACTTGACCTGGTCCAGCCTGACTTGACCTGGTCCAGCCTGACTTGACCTGGTCCAGCCTGACTTAACCTGGTCCAGCCTGACTTGACCTGGTCCAGCTTGACCCCTGGCTGGCCTGCTGGTCCCACCCAGCCCTGACCCCCTGGCCTCACCTGTACAGGGGGTACTGGGGTATGGGCACCATGAGGCCGTCCTGGCCGCCATCCCGCAGCAGCAGGTCCATGAGGTAGTGCACAGCAGGGGAGGCGCCGTCTGTCAGGAACAGGTCCTCTGTGCTGCAGGGGATGCCCCCGTCACGACGCTCTGGGCAGCAGGCGGTGGGGCAGCAGGGCAGTGCTTGGCAGCAGGCGGTGGGGCAGCAGGTGGACGGAGTAAGGGATGGCAGAAGAGGCAGTCAAGCAGGTCTGCACCTGCCTTGGTCCTTCCATACCCCTGATGACACCCCTGCCCTTACCCTTACCCTGAATCCCTGCCCTTACTCCTTGCCCCTGTCTTAGCGCTCACCCTCTGCCCTTGCCGTCACCTCAATCTCAACCCTGACCTCTGGCCCATGCCCTTGTCTGTGTCCTCACCCTGTCATCTGCCCCTCAGCCCCCGCCTAGGCAATGGCCTTCACGTCACCCTGACCCTGGCCCCTGCCCTAGCCAGGTGACTGCTGTGTAAGCGCAGTCACCTATTGCTGCAGCAACCATTCTGCGCAGGATGAGGGCCCCAGCGGAGTCGCTGTAGGCACCCACGCCCCCTGGGATGGCGGCCAGCAGGCTGCGAGCCCGCTCACGCACGTCCGAGGGGAACAGCTGTGCCACCTGGGGGTGGTCCAGCAGCTGCGCAGAGAGCAGGGGCAGCGAGGGCTGCAGGTGTGGGTCGGATGAGCGGCTGCACCTGCTCTTGTGTGGATGCTGCGGGTGTTGCTGTGGCTGCTGAGTTTGGGGCTGGCGATACAAGCTGGCAGCCAGCTGCCTCGTCTGGGCATCAGGCCTGGGATGGGCTGTTAAGCAAGAAGCTTTTATGCTCACCGGAGGGTATTCACACAGAGCCAGCACCTGGCGGAAGTAGGTGATGGGTTTCTGACCTAGAATTTGTGGGTTCCCAATGTTGCACCACACCTAATGGCAATCACAGCCACAGTGGGCATGGTCGGGCCAGAGATACCACCATCACGCTGAGAGATGAAGACCGTTGCAGCGGACAAGTGTGCACACCCTCACCACTTTATCAAACGGGTGTTGGACTGTTCCATTCTCGACCTCTTGGGCGATGCGTTGAGCCAACGCAACGATTTCTCCACGCACGGCGTATTCAGCTTGCAGGACATGCTCGTTGCAGGTGTCTAAAGACAGCCTAGGCTGTTGCTCACGATTGCTTAGTTCCGTTGGCGCAGCTCCATTAGGTGGCATTGTACGTGCTACGCGTCCAGCCTGTCTAATTGGCAGCAGCCGTAAACCACAAACACTTTTTGCGATTGGCCGCGCTGGCAAATTTCCTACAGCTTTTGCTTGATTGCTGTTACATTGTAGCATTCAGAATTACAGACAAAACGTTTTGTGTCGCTTGTCGTGGTGGGACCACTAACGGTTACAGTGGTGACCTTGTGGCGACGTGGTGTTGATGTGGGGAATGTTTGATACAAGTTGATCAGCATGCCATACAAGTTTTAATCCCTACAGCCCTCATGCAACACCAATGCACCACCATGAGTTGTAATCAAACACAGGCTGCGAGATCGCTGTTGTAAAGGCTACTGACAGTGTGCCTAATGCCCACTTCAGCTCAGCCTTCTGGTGTGTGTGCCTCCAGGTCTACTACTGGCAAGAGCTCTACCCTACTCTATAGCTCTTACTCACACACATCCCCTTCGTGAGGGGTTTGGTATCTTGTTTTCTTGGGTTGTCTTGCTGTAGCTGGCTATCGCCGCCACTTGCGCCGCCACTTACGCAACAGGGCCTTGTCAGGCAGGTACACCCACTCCTGGCCTGGCCGGCCTGGCTTTGGCATGGCTGGGCGGCCATCCCAGTAGCACAGCTCGGTGGGGCGTGGGCCTGGGCCGACTGCGCAGCGGCGGATGTTCAGCGCGGCTGACACGTCCCGGTCATAGAACCTGCACATGGTGTGGGAAATGCATTGAGTCAAGTCATGTGCCATGTCATGTGTCACCTCATGTGGGATATGTTGCAGCCATGTACATGTGCATTGTCTGGTCATTGCTTACCTGATGTTGTAGCTTGTTGAGCTCATCAAGCCCCTGACTTGGGAACGCTTCGCCTCGCTGTACACTGGCCGCAGCCACCTGCATGGACACATGGGGCAATGCACATTTGTAAGAGTTTGGCTTTGCCGCGTTTGGCTGAGTGTTCGCGCCGTTTCCGGGCGGGCCGCGGACCAGCTGCAGGTACAGGTTCCTGCAGCTCAGGTCCGGGATGGCTGCCTGGGAGACTGGGATGTCTGTGTACACGGGCTGGTCGTGCAGGCCCAGCGGGTCGGCTACGCGAATGGTAAACAAGCCGCGCACGAGTAAGCCCAACAGCAGGCTAGCGAGCACCCCACGCTCGCTGATGGCCTCCGCTCGTGGCCGCACAGCGTCGGCCAGGAAGGCATCCCAAAGCTCTTGCGGGAGGTGGTCGATGAGGTGGGCTAACTTGGCCTTTCTTGCGTGGAACGTGTTATCCCTATCGCGGGCAGCGCGGGCCTCTCCGGAAACCTTTCTATTTTGCTGCGCCTCGGTGAGATCCGGCTGTAGTGCCTCGTCGCGGTCCTCAATGTCACTGTCCGGGTCCTCCGGCACTGGCCTAGGCACGGTTCGTCTTTTTTTCTTAGCCATAGAAAACAACATCGTCAAGCCATCACAAATACTAGGAATTGTCGGTTTTGTTTGTTTGCATTTGCATCTTCACATAAACATAATAGGATTGTTGGACCTGCACTGAAAAGGACCATCGCATCTTGCCTCAGCAGGCTGGTCCCTGGTAACAGCAACCTGCTGGGCGCAGTATACACCTCTAGCGGTACCGCAGCCCACACAGTAGGCTGGCTGGGTCAGGGCTGGCGCAAAGCTGCTGGCAGGGTCAGGGCTAGGGCAAAGCTGCTGGCGGGCACTAGAGGGAGGGTCCAGCATGCCATACAACTACCTGTATGGCACAGGTATATCTGAAAGGATATACCAACAATGCTGTATCCCTATCATCCTGTGGAGCCCCTACACTTCTCCACAGGTGAGAGACCGGTGTGTGTCCCTAACCTAGGTCCCTAACCCTAGGAGTCGATAGAGCCCTATCCTACCCTATGCACACTCTATCGCACACACATCCCCTTTGTAAGGGGCAATCGTATTGTTTGTTTGTTTGGCTCATGGCATGATACACATGTCACTATCGCTGCCGCTGGTGCCGCCGCTGACACTTCCGCAGCAGGCCTCTGTCGCGCACGCACACCCACTCCTGGCCTGGCCTGCCTGGGTTAGGCATTGCGGGGCGGCCCCGCCAGCTGCTGAGCTCGCGTGGGCGGCCCGGCCCGGCTGCAATGCGGGCGATGTTCAGCGCGGCTGACACGTCTCGGTCGTAGAACCTGCGCTTGATGACATTGCTTGTAGAGCACATCAAGCCCCGGATCCGGGACCGCTTCGCCATGCTGCGCACCGGGTACAGCCACCTGCAATGCAACATATGTCATTGCTCACTTGTAAGACCCTTCCTTGCCAAACCCAGTGTCAAGTCAAGCCATGTGTAGCCTAAACAATGCAGGGCACAGTCTAGGTTGGTGTGTGAGATGCCATTCTACAGCTATGTAATGACTCCAATCCTGCAGTGCGGTTGCATCTAAGGTCTCTCACCTGAAGGACTCTGCCTGGCCGTGCACCACGTTGGTGCGGGCAGAGCTGACCCGGCTGGTCCGGAACTCATGCACCAGCACCACATGCCCGGGCAACTGCTTGCACGCCTCCCGTAGCATCTGCTTGACAGGCACACCCTTGCTGCCAATGCTGCCACTGCCACTGAAGCCTGCTGCCCCATAGGCCAGGGCCAGGGGGCGACCTGTGGCAGCTGAGTTGCAGCGTACCTTGGCACCCTTGACAGTCTGCAGCCAAGGCACACAAGGAGAGACACATTGTGAGCTCACGTCCAGTCATGGCAAAGACAAGCATTGTGGCACACACACTGACACACATACTGGCTGGGTACGGGTTACTCACCTCAGCCCAGAACTTGGCCACCGTGCGCTGCTTGCCTCCGTACAGCCGGAACCTGGCGTTGGACCAGCGCCGCTTGGACATCTCGGCACTAAACACCGGGTAGATTTTCTGTTGGTTGGGGACACCTGAATGTGTGCCACAATCCTTGCAAACCAGCTTTACCCGTCACCAGGGCTCGACCTGAGCTCACCGTGTGTCTCTGGAGTGCTCTCAGCTGCACTCAGCTGGCACAGGGCCCCCCCTGGCACTGACCTATGCAAGCAGGTGCCCGGGCGTGTAATGTTTAGGCATGAGTTCCGCACCACCCGGGCTAGCTCTGCCCGCAGCAATGTGGTGCAGGGCGTGCCAGGGTTCTTCAAGTGAGAGACATTCTGCGGTAGACCAGCTGAAAGGTACATCCTCAGGTGCATTTGCATTGTGGTAGTGGTCATCACAGAGCTAGAATAACTTCTAGCCACCAACCTAGACTATGCCGGAAGCAACCAGACAAGACATAACGTGACCTGACCAATGCATGTACCAATGTAGGTGTCTGCACCCCGACCAGGTCCCGGTGCACAACATGGAGGGAGCAGTCCCTCATTGGGGCTTGATGTGCTTGATGTGTCAGCCGTGTTGAACACCCTCGGCTGTGTAGTCGGGCCAGTGTTGAGCCCAAGGGAGCTGAGCAGCTCGCTAAGCCGCCCCCCCATGCCATGAACGTCAAAGGCTAACTGCAAAGTGGCAGGGGCGGCACCAGCGGCATCATTAGTATCATGTGAAGTATCCCATTACCAAAACAAACAAACAAATAACCGAACAATTCACCCCTTACACAGTATCACCAGTCACTACCTGTTGTAGAGAGTAATAAGGCCTAGTGTCGGTACTAATGGTCAACGTCAACATTATCGCTTTCGCCTGGGTTACCGCAAGCCATGCATGAGGAAATCCGGTGTGCTGGCTTGCATGACACTTTTTGCCAACGCATCATAATACACAGGTGCAAGGCGCATTTGTCTATGCATAAGTTGACGTTGCTGCGATGGCCGGTCCTATCGCGATGGCGGGGAGCATATGGAACTCTGGCATCGCCACCATCGCCCTCGCTGCCTTCCTGTTCTCTGTGTCATCGCTCTATGTGTACGTTCCATCAGACCACACAGCCCTGTCGCAATTGCTTACACGTGAGCCTGCTCCTGTTTTGTTTGCAGCAAATTCCTGGTGCCTGGCGTGCCGCCCTTCGAGGTGGCTTTCATTCCTTCCGTGGTATGCCTTTTGACAACCTCCACTGTTGTTTACGGTACCGGGGCTCCAATATTTGTGAAGAGTGCTTGGGTCACGTTCCTAACGCTCTTGCGCGGCGTGCTGGGTGCCACATCCCTGGTATTGTGAGTTACAATTCATTGCACCAGCGCCGCCCAGCACAGCACGTGACGCCACGCCATGGCCACCCGTGCTACGCAGATATTACCTCAGCTTAAACCTTCTGCCTCTGAAGGACGCAGTCACCTTGTACTTCTGTTCACCAGGTGAGCCTTGTCAGGCTCTTTCACAGGGCAGCTCAGTCAAGCTAAGCAATCAGCAGAATGATGCGGTTCAAGCACACGCATGCTATACATCTGCTTAGCACTGGTCCTTGCTGTCACCTAAGCTGTGCTGTGCTGTCCTTACCCTTCTGCTGTGCTGCTGAACTTGACTCCTACAGTGATCTCTGCCTTCCTAGAATTCACACTCCTGGGCAATAGCCTGACCCTTGGTAGCCTGCTGGGCTGCACCTTCACTGTGGCGGGTGTGGTGCTGGTCACTCAACCTGGAGGCGAGGCGCAGGAGGACACAGGCCCTGAGCCAGGCCAGAGACTGGGTGCCATGCTGTGAGTGCGTTCGCTCAGCTGCACACTTGCAAAGGCCAAGGACATCCCTGGCATCCACTCTTGCTCGCAGACCAGTTAGTCCAGATCTTCCACACCAGTTCATCACACACACATACACATATACACACTAGCCACAGCAATGCACCAGGGCTTGAGTTTGGTGGCAACACTACCTGCAGCTCCCCGTTCATTCTCTGGTTGCAGGGCTATTGCTGCAGCTGCCTGCAATGCCGCCTCCTTCATTGTGGTCCGCCTGCTCAGCGGTCGCCAGTCCCCTGTGGTCATCACCTGGTGGTGAGCCTGAAGCAGAACCAGGGTTGGGGCAGGGCTGTGGCCTACTATGCGGTCTCTGATGACCTCAACACCTGACATGGCAAGCCTGCTGCACACCTGGCTGCAAACCACAGGTGGCAAGGACCTGCTTGCCTTCTCACCTGCCTGCTAGCCTCTCGGGCTATTCATCCTTGACCAGCAGCCTGCCTGGCCTGTCACTGCCACCTTGATGTTGTCACCGGGCTGTGCCCGCAGGTACAATGTGGTGCTGATGCTGGCGACCCTGGTGCCCTTGCTACTCGCCTACCCTCTACCTCCCGTGCTACCAAACCAGCACCAGGCCCTGCTCCTCGCAGCCATCTCAATCGCTCAATTCAGTGGCCAGCTGGTGCTGAACCGCGGTTTCCAGCTGGTGTCGCCCACCAAGGGCTCCGCCATCAACGTGCTGCAGGTGCTGTTCTCCTACATGTGGGGCCTCACCGTGCTGCACGACACGTTGAACTGGGTGTCAGCAGCAGGCGGCGGCTGCGTGATGCTGGGCGTGGTGTGTGTGGCACTTGGAGGCTCCTCCGCTCCCAAGGCCCAGACAGAGCCGCTGCTCGACAGTGTGGAGCCTGACAGTACGCTGCCAGTGGCTGAGGAGCCGTCAGTGGTAGGGGCTCGGCGGTCTGTGTTTGTGCGGCAGAGCATTCTCAAGGTGCTGGAGAATGTGGTGAGCGAAGCAGGGTGCGACGGGCCCCTGGGCCTGCCTCCTCAAGGCCTGCCTCTCAGGTCTGCTGCTTCCTTCACCCGGCAGTCAATGCCTGCGGGGCTGGGGGGAGGTGACGGGGCCCTCCCACAGCAGCACGAGGCACAGCAGGGCCAGAGCAGCTGGGCGGTCACGCGCTTGCTGTCGCACAAGTTCACCAGCTATGCAGGCTATGAGCGGCTGCCAGATGCTGACGACACAGCGCCAGCTCGGGCGGTGGGGAGTGCGCAGTCTACAGTGTAAGGTTGGCTTTTGGTTACCCTTACCCAAACCCTAGCCCTAAGCCAAACCCTAGTCTCAAAGACTAAACTTGAGCAGTCCACAGTGAAGGCTGACAGAGGGCAGTTGCCTGCAGCAACTGATGCGGGTTGTGACCCTGGCCTGGAGGTACGCACACTTGCTGCTGCGCTACAGCATCCACCGTCTTTAAATGAGATATCTATGAGCCTGTGTAGTCGCTTTGTTCTGCATCACAAACTTAATGTACTCGAGCATTGCCTGCTGTTGGTCGTGAAAGCAACTACATGCACAGCCACAGTGTGTAGTGCAGTGAAATGAGGCCTTGATTGTGTGCCCTGTTCTTATTGTTGGTCAACATGCTTTCAACTCCAGGCATGGAGTGTGTGCACTGGGCTGCACCGTACAGCTTTCAACACCATATCCCTGCCGTCAACGGCATGGGATGGCTATCTACTGAACTGCTGATGTTAAGAGGGTCAGCTTGTGTTTATAAGTGTGATGATGGCAAATTGCTGGTGTCGGATCAGTGTTGGTAATTGCATGCTGAATACGTGGAAGCTGCAGGCAACATTACTGATGTATAACTGGTATGTAATTGTGCGACTTACATTGAGGCGACTGGACTTAGAGTCTGTCACCCGCTCCATGGTGGTGGTTCTGCACACTTCACCAGAGGACAGTGATGCCCTGGATGAACCGTTAACATCTTAGGACCTTGGTTAACATTCACAGCGACATGCTTCCTTTCTTCTTACTCTTTAGGAGGTCACCCGCATACATGACATGCGTGATGGGTTTGCCATCACCATCCACGACCAGTAAACTCCAGCAAAGCAAGCAGCTATGTCGCCCACATACAAGGAGAAGAGTAAAAGCCTGATAGAGCAACCCTTGTTGGCATGACAGGGTCTGGACTAGCATTGCCGCCAGCTGCGCCAGCTTTTTGTTGGACTGGACCACCATAGCCTAAAAATCGTGTGTGCAACATAAAATTAACAAAGACGTTTAGAGGCCTCTGCTCATTGGGGTGCTAACAGACTGGCAGGACTGCCGTGCCATCACTGCGAGTTTCCCATAATCTGTTTCCTACATACCATACTCTTGTAGACAACACACATCCACTTCCTTGCCCATGCAATGTAAGCTGGTTACTCCGGCTCCTGCCACCCCTCCTCACCTTCCCCCTCTACCTCTTTACCCATCTGCCCTGACTTACTCCTACGTGCCCGAACCTGACCAGAGCTCGACCGAGGCCGGCGCTGCTTGACAGGCCGAGACCCTGATGGCTTGCGCCCACTGCCTGCATCATCATCACTCCCTGAGGGAAGGCCTGACTCCTCCCCACTTGCTGCCTCATGGTCAGGTCGACCTGCAAGACCTGCAGCATCCTCAGCCTCCTTTGTCGCATTCTCCGACCTTTTTCGGCCACTAGTACGTGCTGTTGCCTTCTTGCCTGCTCCCACCCTCCCAGCTTGTGCATCAGCTGTTGCCTTGCTGGCCCGTGGCCTCTTGGCAACCTGTTTGACGCTGCTTTCAGGACTACCTTCCTCAGAGGTGCCTGCTTCCTCCTCCTCGTCCTCTGCCTTGCCCCGCTTCTTCCCTGCAGCTGGACGGCTCTTCTGGGCTGGGGTCACAACATCTGCACACACCTCCTCGTACGCTGCCACAGTGGCTCGAAAGTCAGCTGGCGTGACAGCCAGGGAGGCACACAGCTTCCTGCCATCAATCTTGACCTGCAGACGCAGCCATGTACCACCTTCATCGCAATGTGCATGAACAACCACCAACTAGCCACCAGGCCGGGACCAGCGACTGCCTACACAGCCAAACTCCTGGCGGAGGAGGGCAGCCAAGCAGCCTAACAGCAGACCAATTAGCTGCACAACCATTCCAGCCACACGCCTGCTTATCAAGTACAATACGACTTGCGCCCTGCGGAGCTGTGGGTAAAGATCTCTGTATCTGGTGCAGGTCTGTTGCCTGTCCCTGCCCTGGCAGACCTGACAACAAAACATCTGGGCACAGGGCACATGCCGCAAGTGTGAGGGCATGGCTTGCTGGTATGTACCGAGCCTGGCCCCTGGTTGTCCACTGCTGTATTGTGACAGGGTCCATCTGTACAGCGCCCTCCAGTGCTGCTGCTGATGTTCTACACCCAGGACTCCATCACTGCATTCTGAGCCCCAGGGCCTAAGGCTACTAGGCAAGACATGGTTGGCTGGCACCTCCAGGAATTCTGGACACTGCACCTAGCTGCAGGATTCTTCGGTACAGGCACCAGGCCAGTACATGGACAACCTGGGGCAACTCCGGAGAGCCTCGCAACTCCACTCGCCAACAGCACCACCACCAAACAAAGGGTCTGGGTAACAAACACCTCTCCTAGGATGGCAGGCCCACCTTTTTCAAGCGGCCCACGATGTGGAAGGCTGCGGCTACAAACACTGGGCGAGAGAAGTCCACGGAAGCTCCACCTGGGCCAGCTGCCGCCAGGCGGTTGAGGAAGCGAGTCTTGTACAGAGCCATGAGCTGCCGCACTGGCTGCAGCATGTGTCAGGAACAGCGGTGTCGGCGGCAGCAGCAGCAGGCCAGTACAGCACACCACATCAGAGGGTGCATACAGCATTCCACAGTTAAGAAACCTAGCGTTTGCAGCACCAGCTGTACTGCATGCCTCATTGGTGCCGCAGCTGCCCGTGGCTTAGTGCACTCAGCATATTGCCATGTGCTCCAACCATGTGTGGCGGCGTGCAGGGTGTGTGGTTGGCTGACGGTGTAGGTCGCAGTGCTTGCCTGGCTGCAAGGCCTACTGCAATGGCCATTGCAGCGTCTTGCTGCAGGTGCCAACTGAGACACCCATTGACAAGCCTGTTTTCGCCCCCGCAAAGCTGCTGTTGAGCTGCTGGCCTGATTGCCCGGCTGCTGACCTCCAGCAGGTGGGTGGCGTCGAGCTTGACGGCTAAGTCCTGCAGGTTGGCAGCTGGCTGCACCTCTAGTGCCTTTTGCAGCATGTTGAAGGCCGCCTGGTACGTCTGCAGCCGGGTTGCCACCACAACCAAGCTAAGATAGCACCCTGCCCACTTTTACTGAGTGCCAGGAGACTAACAAAACCTCATGTTGGTACTTCATGTCTACATCATGTCAACCCTTGCGCAAGTGAATGATGGGAGAATCTGTGGGGGGTAGCTGACGAAGCACTTGCCTTGGCGGTAGTGCAGCCAAAGCGCACAAACTTGTCACGAGGTGGCTGGCATCCCATAGTGGAGCTGCAGGGTTGGCGAAAAGGATGTGGCTCTATCATTTCTTGTGCTGTGTCTGGGTGCGTATCAGCTGTCAACGCTGCGGCTGGACTGCCATGCTAGCTCAATGCTGTAGCTGAAGAGGGCCCATGCTCACGTTGCACAGGCAAGCTCCAGGCAGACTGCCGCCTTGCATACCTCACCCTGTCGTGCAGACAGTGCTGTGTAGAGTCTGCAGGTGTGCTGTTCAAATGCAGCGGCCTTGCATTTCAGCCTTGCAGGCCTAGCAGTACACACCGGCCCAAGACCACCAGTGATACGCACGCTCGCCAGCCTCATCAACTCTCTGGCCTTACTGAGCACTTCAGTTTCTTTCACACCAACTTGTCGAGCAACCACGCTGACATCCATGTTTCGCAGTCAGGTGCAGCGACGACTTGTTTGACTAAGTTCCATAAGACGTGCACGACAAGGGCCCGCTGCGGAAGTGGCAGCGGCGGTACCAGCCACAGCAATAGTATGTGGATCAATATACAAATCAAACATACAAATCGTTTACCTTATATTGGTGTAGCATGACTTGTGCAACTTACATTGAGGCGACCTAACTATACGTCTGCCACCTGCTCCATGGTGGTGGTGGTCATCAGAGGACAGTGATGGCCTGGGGAGGCTGGTCAACAGTCTATTAACCGCCAACCAATACCCCTACACCCCATCACCGCTGCGGCGCGGTTAGAGCGCGGGAAGGGCACACCAGCCACAATGCAGTGCGCGGTGCAGGCTGGCAGCCTCCAGCATGGCTGCCGATCCGAGTGGGCGCGCAAGACTGCCGGCGGGCGCCCTGTCAGGATGGTACTAGCAACAGCAGTCCGGGGCCGCAAACCCAAAGTTATTGAAGAGCCGCAAGTAATCACGGGGACAGTTACTGCTGATGTGGCTGCTGAAGCTAGCGATGGCTCCACAGAGATAGTCAAGTCCACCAAAGGTCGGCGTGGAAGGAAGGCCGCGGAGGGGACTGTGGAGGACCAGGCACCGCCAGTGGAGGCAGCGGGGCGCAAGGGTCGCCGAACCACCAGAAGCAAGCCCGCGGGCAACACAGCTGTCGTGGTAAACCACTCATGCATTGAATGCAGCTATATGTCGGCGGTGTCATGTTCGAATCCGTGTCTCGTGTGCACAGGGCGATGCACTGATGCAAGAGATGATCACCAACACCACCCAGACAGCACTGGATGGTACGCTTGTCATAGACCGGGCAGCCCTGGGCAAAGGCGAGCTACATTGGTACTGCATCGGGGTAGGTCCTGGTCTCCCAGCTTGTAGCTTACTTCAACAGTTGAATCGATTGCTTGCCCAATTCCACAGTCACCATGGCCAGCATGCACCTACTTAGCTGCAGAGCTACACCTAAGCACACCATCATGCCAATCTCCATCCGCTGTCCCCTAGTATGCCTATTACTGAGGCTGGCAGCTACCACCTCTGCCTGGTGTGGTTGCTGCCCAGGTACTCACTGGCAAGGAAAAGAAGTTCGAGGAAGAACTGGTGCGACGGCTAAAAAACGAGCCGCCCATGATTGATCCCGTCACAGGTGAATACTGGCTGGCTAGTGGGCAAGGCTGGCACAGCAGTTGGGGATGTGGTTGTGCTAGCTGTAACCTCACTGCTGCCACTGTCGTCTCGAGCCCCAGCAGCCCCAGCACCACTGCCTCCATAGTGTGAGTGTCATAGCTACTGCCACAGTCACCTTCCCAGCCACTGCAATCAGTAGCGTACAGAGTCATGTAGTATCGCTTGCCTCCTGCCACATGACCAGTGGGGGAAGTCTTTGGCAAGAGAAGCTCAGCAGTGGAAGGGAAGGTTGCACAGGACAGCAGGACGCTGACCTGTGCAATCTTCCTTTGCGTTGCTGAGCTATTCTTGTAAAGGACATGCCTCACTGGTCATATTGCAGGAGGCATGCGGTGGTTGGGGCTAGGGTGGGGAGGAGAGAAGGCCAATGGCGCATGGCTGTCGCAGGTGATGTGATGCCCCGGGGTGAGGTGGAGGTGAAGCTGCCTACCCGCAAGGAGTACAGCCTGAGCGAGACCACTAAGCGCAAGGTGTACAAGACCATCAAATATCAGGATGGTAAGCATGACAGCTGCCTGCCACCCCATGCACCCCAACTAAACACTCAGCCTGCTATGCTTGTTGCAGGGGGTGTGATGTTCATCCGTTGTGTGTTAAACAATGACCTCATCTTCCTCATTGCCAGGACGCCCTTCTTCCAATCCTGGAGGAACCAGGTGGGTCGCCCTACGTCCAGTCTTGGCAGCAGCCACATGGCTGGGCTCTGACACAGCTCATGCCCCGGCACCTAGCCTTGAACTCAGCACCTCCCTAACCCCTGGCGCTCCTTGAGCCTCTGGGGTGTTGCATGGGTATTCCCACAGCAGCTTAAACCTGCTTGCCATGCGCATACCCAGTCATAAGGAGCCTGCCACAAACTCCTTGTACCCCTTCTACCTTTTCTACTGCTACCATCACTGGAGCTACATGTATTGATTAGAAATGAAATGCAGCGGGGCAGTGCCAGCTGTGACACTCACCCTAGAGCCTGCTGCTTCCGCCTTGCAGTTTTATTGGTTATAAGGGGATGCGCTATGCTTTCGAGCCGCTACTGCCTGCCTGCCATGCAGGTCAGCTGGAAGTACCCTGGGGATGTGGAGTTCACAGAGCTGCCCCTGCCCTGTACCCCTGACCAGCTGGATGCACTGGCAGCGTGGGAGCAGGAACAGGTCGTGCAGGAAGCAGATGACCTTGCTGCCAAGGTGGGTGGCAAGAGAAACAAGTTCTGCCCACAACTAACAAAAATAAAAATACATGCTGAGGTCACAAGATGCCTGCCTGCCTGCCCGCCCGCCCGCCCGCCCACCCGCCCGCCCGCCCGCCCGCCCGCCCGCCCGCCCGCCCGCCCGCCCGCCCGCCCGCCCGCCCGCCCGCCCGCCCGCCCGCCCGCCCGCCCGCCCGCCCGCCCGCCCGCCCGCCCGCCCGCCCGCCCGCCCGCCCGCCCGCCCGCCCGCCCGCCCGCCCGCCCGCCCGCCCGCCCGCCCGCCCGCCCGCCCGCCCGCCCGCCCGCCCGCCCGCCCGCCCGCCCGCCCGCCCGCCCGCCCGCCTGCCTGCCTGCCTGCCTGCCTGCCTGCCTGCCTGCCTGCCCGCCCGCCCGCCCGCCCGCCCGCCCGCCCGCCCGCCCGCCCGCCCGCCGCCTGCCTGCCCTCTGGCCTGCCTGCCTGCCTGCTTGCCTGCCTGCTTGCCTGCCGGCCCGCCCGCCCACCTGCCTACCTGCCTGCCTGCCTGCCTGCCCAGAGTGAGCGTGTGGACAAGGTGGCAGAGAACATGGATGTGGACGAGTCTGGCAACACCATCTACAAGCGGGAGTTCACGGGCACCTACAACAACCCCTCCGCCTGGTAATGCCTATGCCCCAGACTGGCAACACAGCGCATGGCGGGCACAGCACAACACAGCAGAGGCAGGGCAACCCTTCTTGTGTGCTAAGCGCTGGGGTAGGTGTGGGGCAGGGCACTATGCAGGCGTAGGGTAAGGTTCATGACAACCACAGGTAGGGAGGTGCTGGGGCGGAGCATGTACCATGCTGCAAGCCTGGACGGCACGCACACAGGCAAAGGCATGCTCACTCTCATGTATGCTTGCCACCACCACCACCACCCCAGCCCCAGCCCCAGCCCCAGTTCATGTATCATTTTCACCCTGAGCATAGACTACTGCCACAGGTGTGTGGGTGTGTGTGGAGCAGCCACAGCAGCTCAACAGTTGTCACAGCACTGGTACCAGCTGAGTACAGGGTGCTGATGGCACAGCTAGGCCCACACACACAGGGACAGTCTTAGGGCTGGGCTGGGCTAACACACAGCTAGGCCCACGCATTCAGCATGCTGGGCTGGGCTCCAAGACTGTGCTGTGCTTCAGCTGTGCAGCACACTGGCTGCCTTGCATAATGGCCAAGCTACATGCTGGCTGTGTGGCGCGCTGACGGTGCCGTAGGGTTGAGGGGACGCTGCAGACTGCACCCTCCACCCCCTCCTCAGCTGAGGCCCCTCCACCCCCTCCTGCTGCTGCCTCTGCCAAGAAGACCCGCCGCCGCACCTCAGCTGCCCCTACAGCCCTATCCCCAGACTCCGACGCAGCCTCCACCGCGCCTGCACTGTCCCCATCTGTTGATCAAGCCTCCATGCCTGCACCTGCACCAGCCAGCCAGCCAGCAGCAGCAGGTGACCAGGCTGCTGCGCCCGCTACGCCTAAACGGCGCCCCGGCAGGCCATCCAAACCCCCCTCCCCATCCCAGACCCCTCTCCACACGGCTGCACCTGACTATGTACCTCAACCCCTCAGCCGGGCCCTGGACCCGGCCCCGGCCCCAGTCCCTGCCTCCACCCCAACCTTTGATCCCTTGAGTGCTGCTGTCCCTCAGCCTCCTGCGGAGTCAGCCCCTTCCTTCTCTGTGGCGGACTCAGCTGCCAAATTCTTTGGCTCCTCTGCGGCCTCCATACCTGCAGCTGATGTACCTGGTGGTGCTCAGTCAGTGGCTGGGCAGGCAGCCACCTTTGACTCCACACCAGCTGGGCAGCGCTTCAACACCCCAGCGCAGGATGGGCCTGGAGCCTATTCCGGTGACTGGGTAGAAGGTGATGACTTTGACGGAGCCGACATCAACCAGGAGCTGGGAAGCCTCATGGGGTTGCCTGATATGGCACCGTATGGAGCACCCCCTCTTTCTGGGCAGGCTGTTGGAGGGCCTGCCAGCTACCCTGGAGCAAAGCTGGAGCCCTATGACCAGGGCATGGACGAGGATGGCCCAGACTTCTTGGAGGACTTCTTGGACTTAGACCCTGACGACCCCAGCTATGGCCTAGAAGCAGCGGGTCGGGAGCAGGAGGGCGTTGCCAGGGTCCGCCCCAAGGCCCGCCCTGCCATGAGGTCACTTAGGAGCCAACGCCCCACTGGGCTGCGAAGGTCCAAGGGCACCCGATCCCAGCCCTACGCCTCCCCTGAACCACTGCCTGAGGACTGGGAGCACGAGGGTGGGTACGTGGATCCTGCCCCTGGCAGCAACACGTTTGCTGCTCCTGACGCAACCCCCTACCTGTCGTCATACGATGCAAATGGGGGGCCAGAGGCAGGGGGCTACATCCAGATGGCAGCCCGGTTTGGTGGGGACGATGCGGGGGACCTGGACCCCTTTGAAGGCTTGGAGGATGATGACCTGATGATGGAGATGGCAGACCCCTTCAGCCCTGACATGGGCGGGGATGGGTTTTGGAGGGATCAGGGGGGCTGGGACCAGGGGGGCGGGGGCGGGGGCAGGGGCGGTGGCTGGAATGCCCAAACTGCCCAACCGCAACAGAGGGGTGGGGGGAGGGGAGGGCGGGGATGGGAGGAGCGGGGGGGAGAATGGCGGCAGGGCGAGGGGCGTGATAGGGGCTATCAGCGTGGGGGCCAGGGAGGAGGTGGCAGGGGTGGCAACCAGTGGAGTGGGGGCCCACAGTATGATAACCGCCGGAGGTACGATGACACCAGGCAGGGTGCAGGGCAGGCTGGGGGGGCCCCAGGCCAGTATGCATCAGGGGGTCCAGGGGACAGGCAGAGAGATGGGCAGCCGAGCAGCAGGGGTGGTGGATATCAGAGGCAGCAAGGGGCAGCTGGGGGCTACCAAGGTCAAGACAGGTATGACCAAGCAGGTTATGACTATGCGGGGCAGGTCAGCTTCGAAAACGCTGGCATG
The DNA here is from genome assembly GCA_030144725.1 of Haematococcus lacustris. NCBI lineage: Eukaryota > Viridiplantae > Chlorophyta > Chlorophyceae > Chlamydomonadales > Haematococcaceae > Haematococcus > Haematococcus lacustris. The sequence goes on from JASKMD010000006.1 coordinate 14,713,597, forward strand.
GAGGGGGGCCAGCCAGGGGCCTACCAGGGGCAGCCAGCGGGTGGCTATCAAGGCCAGCCAGGGGCCTATCAGAGCCAGCCAGGTGGCTATCAGAACCAGGGACGGAACTATCAGCAAGGTGGTTTTGACCAGGGTGGTCGGAGCAGCCAGGGTGGCAACAGGGGTGGGTATGGGCGAGGGGGTGGGGGGCGGGGCCAGGGAGGCAGAGGGGGAGAGGGGCGTGCAGGCTACGGCCCAGCTGATGATGGTCGACAGGCATGGGACCAGCCGCCTCAGCAGCAGCAGCAGCAGCGCGGCGCCTACCAGGCCTATGATGGCTACCGCACTGACCCTACATGGCAGCAGGGGCAGGCTGGCTGGGAGCCCTCTCAGCCAAGGATGCCCCACACTCAGGCTACACCCCAGCAGGGTCGGGCACCGCAGTACAAGGATGATGGTTTTGAAGCACAGCAGCAGGAGCAGCAGCAGCAGCAGCAGCCGCTGGGAGGGCAGCAGGCAAGGCAGCAGGGAGGTCGAGGGCCAACCCCCTCAGCCCCCCTGCCTAGGGGTCCTGAGGAGCAGCCAGCGGGATGGCGAGGCCCCCCTACCGCTACCCCCATGCCTGGTCGATAACATGGGCGTTACGATGCACCGATGTGTGACTTATTGATGATAATTGGTACACAAAGCTGCAGTTGGTATTGCTTCATCTTCTTGGATATGACTAATCGCTCCATGGGGCAACGACTGCCTGTCATGCTTGCCTGAATTGAGGTCAATAGATGTTGCCTCTGTAGGCCATGCAAGCTTGACTCGCAGAGCATACGGTGCTGCCTTACTTAGCTGCTTGCAGGAAGGGGCTGGCAGCCGGGGTCGCACTGCAGGGAATGTCGAATAGAACTGCTTGACCGCACTCCCCGTACGGTGCACTGCAGGAGCTCTTAATCAGAACTGCATGACCCCCCCCCCCCCGCAGAGGTCCTGACAGGGCGCTTATCAGTTCGAAGTGAGGGTGCAAATGTTGAGGCTATTGACGACTCGAGGTTGGGCGGCTCCGCAAGATAGCTTGAATGAGTGCGCTAACCGACACGGATCCCCTAATACTAGGCCGCGTCGGAGTGGACTTCCTTGGCGCACGCCTCACTCTTCTGTAAACATCACTGCCTGACACGTGGAACCACCTTTGACGCATGAGCAAGCGGATATAGCTAGTGCGCGATATGTTTTTCATGGTACCTCGATGCAGCAGGAGTCTGCCAAGCGTCATGCGCACCACGTGTGGACACTGCTCTGGCGTGTTCACCATGTCACTCACAACTGCACCACTAGCAACCCCTACCACGTCAGCCGCAAGACAGCTGGGTACAGCTGCTCTCTACAAAACAATTCACACACCCGACCTTTCCAAATCATACGTCCAATGGGTGACCATGAGTAGTCCAATGCTTCGACCGGGGACACACGCATTCGTCAACGACGTAGCCGCGGCTTGCGCTGCATCGCGCTGTCCTAGCTGCCCATCAAAACACATGAGACTAGAGTTCAAACACAAATGAGCGTAGCCGGGTCAAGCAACGGCACCAGCGACATCCAGTCTGTCGTTGAGCCGTGAGTGTTGTCGACAGTGGCGTATCTGGCGTTCGGCTCAGCTCTCTCGCCGCTGTATACGCCAGCAAGCGACATGCAGTTTAGACTTGCCTCCCATGTCATGGGAGGGGTATGCTGATGACACGTGTAAGGGGTTGCAAGCCGTGCACTGCACGAGAGTACATGCAGTGTCCTACAGATAGAAAAGGCAGCAACGGTTGCTCCAGCTGCAACCACGTCGCCAGCCCCTGCCCTCTCTTGCATCCTTTGCTATCTGCTGCACACAGGCTTGCCGGGCTCAAACCTGGTGGCGATGAGGACTTCATAGACGAAACACGAGCTTTCAGTGATGGTGCGAGGCGTCCAAGCTGCCTGCTGCTTGTGCCAGGTTGATCCACATCTCAGGCATTAGCTCAAGATCGGGATGCAGGCATTTTTGGGGTGCTGTACACCATCACCAAGGAGCGCGCGCGTGGATGGAAGTTTGCAGCCTTCAGGTGCGCACAGCTGGCCTCATCAAAGGGCTGGTAGGGACCATGTTGACCACATGGTACCCAGCCCATTACACTTTCAGCAGACTGTGAGCAGGCAGCAGCCTGGCAGCTACTCTTACTAATCCAGCACTCATCAGCCCAGCGGGCAATAACTACAGCTTCATCCAGGTCAATTCCCTGCTATGCTCTCGGCTGTGTGACAGGTATGGCGTTTGCTAGCAAATTACAGTTTCAGGATGCTGCTGCTAGGTGCCGGGCTTCGGGACGTTTGTGGCTTTCTTTAGGCAGCTTACATATATCAGGGTTCACAGATTTTCTATGGTATTTATGTTGTTTTATGAAGTTGATGGGTAGAGAGAGACCGGAACCAAAGAACCAAGCTGATGCCTTGGGATACAGCAATTGAGGCAATGCAAGCCTGAAGGAGCACCAAGATAGAGGGGTTGATGCTAGATGGTCAAGCCGTCAACAACCCTGGTGTGTCCTCAAACCCAACGCTACCCCCAGGCCGCTGTGAGGCAGGCAAGCTTGACCTTAGGCTTCAGCTTGCGTCTTGTGCTGTTGCTTGTGTGCGTGTGCTGTTGTTCTACACAGCAGCGCGTTTGAGGGGTGGGAGCCTACCCTGCATGCCCTGCACCTTCCCATGCGCAGGCTGTTTTTTGACGCATTGCAGCTGTGGCTCATCTTGGTGGGGCCTCAATACGGGTACACTGGCTGGATCAGCAGCAGCAACAAGTGCGTGGAGGGGTGGCAGCACCAGAGACATATCCCAGGCATGCCCAGGGTCAAGGTGGCAGGTCCCTAACCCCTCCTCACCTTGCTGCCTACCTCACCTGCTCACCTGCTCGTCACCTGCTCACCTGCTCGTCACCTGCTCACCTGCTCGTCACCAGCTTACCTTGTCACCTTTACAATAGTGTTAGCTGTTGCCAGTGTAGCTCTTTCTCATCTTTTGGGCAGCCGGCCTATCCCACCTGTTCCTGGGCAGCTGGAGCGGCAGCAGTGGCAGCCATAGCAGTGACGGCATTGAGGGTGGCAGGAGGGGCAGATGCAGAGTAGATATGATACGAACGACCTGCGCTGCCCTGCTCCGCCCCTGGTATGTGCGCAGGGTGTGGCAGGTGGTCTCCCTGGTGAACCTGAACCAGTTCCTGGCCGCCAGAGGGTACCTCTTCTTCCTGGGCCTCATGTACTCCATGGTGGTGGGCCTGCTGGTGGCCATCATCCTGTCCGTCTGGGTTGGCCACATGTTCAAGAACAACCGCTTTGACCATGTTTGGTGAGGCCCTGAGTGGCAGGCGGTGGGTGGTGAGCAGGGCTGTGGGGTGGGCTCAGGGTGCACCAAGCTGAAAAGCAACAGAAGAGGTAGTCTTAGAAAAGGGTTCTGCTAAGCCATGAGGGGAGCCCTGTGGGGTGCCCAGCCTGAGCCTCTTGGTCAGCACATGAGTGGGTTGGGTGCGGTGTGGGTGTGGTGTGGGCGTGGTGTGGTGTGATTCAGGCAGGCATGAGCAAGCAAGGGCTTGTAAGCAAGGGACCTGAGGGGGTTGCCAGTCCAGGCTGCAGTGGTTGGCTGCAGGTGGGCTGCGGCTGCGGCCTCCTGCTCAGCAGGCTGTGGGTGGCCTGGTCATGTGGGTGCATGAGGTCTTCACAGGCTGCTGTCGTGCTGCTGCACTGCAGGCCAATCTTGGTCCTGCGCACCTACAGCGTGCTGTTCTTCCAGGTCCTGGACATCGCCTGCCTCACCCTGTTCCTGGTCACCCTCGACTGCCAGGTCAGCAGCAGCAGACACAGCAGCAGCAGGGCAGCAGCAGCAGGGCAGCAGCAGCAGCAGCAGCAGCATCATAATCATCATCATCATCATCAAGGGCAGCAGCAGCAGCATTGAGCAGCAGCAGCATCAGGCAGAGCAGCAGGGACAGCAGGGTCTGTACCACTTGCCAAAGATCACCTGCCCCGCATTGACGCTCCTGGTCCCTGCCCCCCTGCTCCCCTCCCCTGCCGCCCCCTGCACTGCAGCTGTACTTCACGCCCCAGCCCTCCCAGTTCTACCACCAGGAGTTCCCTGAGGTCTACTGCTGGAGCATGCCCCACATCATCCACGTGTGCGTGTCCATAGCCGCGCTGCTGCTGTTCAGCGGCATGGCCGCGCTGTTCACCATGGCGGAGATGGAGAGCAACCCCCTGTCCCACAACTTCCTGGCCATGGGACACTCCAAGTGAGCTGAGTGCGGGCAGGGCTTGCTGCAGCTGAGAGTAGGCTGACCTGCAGCTGAGCGTTGGCTTTGCCGATGACGAGGCTTAGGCACTCCTGATGACTGAGCTTAGGCATCCTCAATGACTGAGCTTAGGCATGCACACAGCTTACCATGGATGCACCTGCAGCTGCCTGTGGGTAGACCCGCAGCTGCCTGTGGGTAGGGTAGGGGCAGGCTGTCTACCTAGACCTGCTTAGCTGCCATGGGTTGAGGTTACTGTAGGAGGCAGGGAGCATTGCAGGCTTGCAGCTGAAGCTGGCGGTGAGCATAGTGCGTACAGTTGGCCCTATCAGCAGCGAAGGGCTGGCAGAAACCATGTCGGCCACGTAGCACTCGGCCTTGTGCATTGCGATAAGAATGTCAGCAGGCAGCAGCAGCTAACAGAGCGCTAACCGTCGGAGCGGAGCACACCGCGACCTTGGCATCGCGGGCATTTTGCCGCGCGCTGCGTGTTCTCGGCAGTTTTCTTCCGCTTCTTCCGAGTCCTTGTGCCGCCATGTTTTCCAAAGCAACTTACGTTGTTCACGGTTCATGTTCCCACCACCACCATATCCATATCCATCACCATCAGCAATCTGCCTGTACCATCACCACCAGATGCCTTGCCCACATTTGACTTCCTAACCACCAACCCCTACACTCTCATGCATCCCATGCATCCCATGCATCCCATGCTTCCCATCCATCCCCTCTTGATAATCCACCGCTGCAAACAAGCCAGCTGATGGAGCAGGCCCCACCAGCCAGCACCACAGACCAACAGTGCCTTTACAGCCTGGCTGCAATCCCACCCTCAATGTGCACCTGCTCCTAACTTCTCCTCTCCGCCCTGTGTGCCCCACCTGCAGGGTGGAGCTGGTCGCCTTCGGCATCAAGTTGTTGATGACTACAGCCAGCACCTTGGTGTATCACCTGAAGTGGCTGGCGGTGATGCAGTCTGCTGCGGCGCTGTGCTTGCTGTGGCTGTACCTGGACTGGGTGAGGCCTGTCTACCTTGCCTCTGACCCTGCCTTCATGGACCCTGCCTTCATCGACCCTGCCCTTGCCATGTGCTCCTCCCACCCCGCTCCTTGACGCCCATGTGCCTGCAGGTGCCCCACATGCACACAGTGGTGAACAACATCCGGGTGGCCACCCAGACATCCATCCTGTACTGTGCAGTGCTGCTCCTGTTCCTGGGCTTCCTCCCTGGGGTGGATGTCCACGACCCTGGTGCTGTGAGGGCCATGCAAGACCATGTGACGGTGGCCATGTGGGCTGGGCTGGTGCCTGCTGCGCTGCTGGGTTGGCTGGCTGGCTGGGCACGACAGAGATGGTTTGCACGCGTGGTGAGTGGCAGCGGGCAGCATTAACTCTACCGCACTGGCAAGCTCACAGGCATGCTGATGGCTCAGCTCACGTCAGCCCAAGGCTTGCTGTGCGTCCTGAGTATGCCTTGACCAAGGCAATCAAGCCAAGTCACATGTTTTGGCTTTTAACTGTCAACTGCCATGCACCTGTGTGCTGTGCACTGCATCAATGGGCTAACAAGAGGTGCGTCATGGTAGGGGTTACTGACCTTCATTGTTTATTCCTTTCTTCGTTGATGTATTCCTATATGCATGTGTTGTGCTGGTGGGTCCTTGTGGGGCTGTGGACTCTCTCACTGCATGCAGCAGGGGTGCTGGGTGCTCCCACCCACGCACTGACCTGTGCCATGGGAGGGTTGTCCTCGCATCACAGGTCGCCCCCAGCTTCAAGGACATGACGCCAGACTCCAAACCCGCGCCGGCGTTCAAGTTGGTGGACGCCCGCCAGGTGAGGCCCCCAGCCATCCCCCGTCTGCTGCCTGCCCCGACCACTTGCACCCCAGCACAGTGTTGAAGCGCTGAGGCAGTCAACGTATGAGCAGGGCATGGGCATCTGCCAGGGAATGCTACAGGCAGTGCTGCTCGTGCTGTCGCCCTCGCCCCCCAACCCTTATCGTTGTGTGACAGCACTGAAACAACCAGTGGGTGCTGCAGTGGTAGGGGCCGGCTGGTGTGGATGACAGGTCGCAGGTTCAAGCCCCCACCCCTGCAGTGCTCCTCTGATCACTGCCCTGGCGCAGGTGGAGATCCTGAGCCGCTGCTGCCGGACCTGGATAGACGCAGACACACTGGATGAGGAGGCGGTGGCCTTGGCAGAGACCATCATGAAGGTGTGTCTCTGGCTGCTGCGCTGAGCCACGCATGCAATCTGCAGCGAGCCAATGATCAGCAGTCCGCAACAGATGAAACACTGGTTGGCAGCTGTCCTTGAAAAGGCAGCTTGTGCATGCCTGTTATCAATAACTGGCCCAACCTTGCGAGCTGCCACAGCATGTGAGCCATGGAAAGGCAGTCTTAAAGAGCTGCTAAGCCTGACTAGCTCGTTCAAGATTGCACAGCCCAGCCCGCCCGCCCATAACAGGCTGTCAGCCTGCATGTCGCTCTCTCCACCCACCTCGTGCTACAGAACATGTGCTACGAAATTGTCTACTTGCACAGATCGGCATGGCGCAGCTGCCCAGCAACCCGTACGTCATCCTGCTGTACGCCTCCTTCCTCATAGACGTCCAGCAGAGCTACCAGGTGAGGTACCCTCTGCCACTGCCACGGCCCACTGCCACTGCCCTCTGCCTATGCGCCCACTGGTGCATGGGGTGCCCTGACCCTGACCCTGACCCTGACTCTGGCCCTGACCCATCAGCCTCTGAATCTGCTCTTCCTGCATAGCAGCAGCGGGTTCGCATGAAAACTTACCAGGCTTTGCCAGGCTGTCCAATCTTCCATCCAGTATTTTACTATCCGTTCATTCATGTATGGGATGCCCTGCTTTGGGTTGCCCTGACTCGTGACAACCGTGTGGCCATTGAGCCATGCCTTTGAGAAGGACGCCGTCTTCCACCTCAGAACCTTAGCAGCGCATAACTGCCGACTGACATGCTTTGCCATGACTGCAGAGTGGTTACAGCGTGCTGCAGCAGGCCAAGAAGGCGGACCCCAGTTTCTTGGAGCGCTTTGCCAGTGAGAGTCTTGGTCCCAGGGCTGATGGGCAATGTTGAAATGCAACAACAACAGGATGGGAGGCAGTGACTTGCATGCCCTCTGCATGGCCTCTGCATGCAGACAGGGCTGCATGTCTGTTCAGGGCGGCATCACAGCGGGTGGGTCAATGGGTTGACGGTCACGCTGTGTCTTGGGTTGGGCTGTGCCAAACATAGATTGTGTGAGAGATGGTGTTGGCAACTGGCGCCACACTGGTTGCACTGCAGCAGTGGCTCAGCAGTGCGTGGGTCACTGGCTTGTCCAGATATCCATGCAAGCCATTCATGCAGCAGTTCATGTCAGTTCATGGCAGTGGGTGGGTCAATGCGTGGCCCAGGCGCCAGGCGGATGCCAGGTCTGTAGGTGAAGTGTGGGTCAATGCATGGCCCAGGGGCCAGGTGGATGTGTGGAGAGCAGGGTAGGTGTAGTGTGGTAGGGCTGGCAGTTGGTGTGGCAGGTGACAGCGCTAGAAGCTGGGGCCCTAGGCACCCCAGTGAAGCCCTCCTACATACACCTGCTGCCTGCCCCTGCCCTGCACCCTGCCCTGCACAGTCTTCTCCAGGGAGCAGCAGCACACTCAGAAGAGCGCTGGAGCCGTGCCTGGGCAGGCCACTGACCTGGTGAGCAGGGATGGCCCCTTCCTAGCTGCAAGGCAACTGTCGTTGTTGGTCACATCAGTGCAACAATGTCATACCCTAGCTGTGGCCTCTGCCTGGTGCTCAGCAACACCTTACCGCTTACTCTTGCTTCACCCTGCCGGTTCCGCCACCCTGCCTGCCTGCCTACTGGGTAGGAGGGCCCCATGCCAGGTACATGGCCCTGTGGGCCCTGTAGTTGCGCCCTGCTGCTGCTGGCCCTGTGATGCCCTGCCGCTGCCGATCCCGTGTGCTGCCCCGCTGCCACCACCCCCTGCAGGTGAGCTATGTGGAGCTGAGCCGTAACCTGCGCCTGGCCCTGAAGGTCCACAAGGAGGCGCTGATGGCCATACGCATGTTCTGGGCGTGCCTGGTGCAGGTGAGGCTGAGGCACTGCAGGGCATGGCCACTGGTCTGCCTTGTGCTAGGCACCACCCACCTTACCTGGGTCAGCGGCATTCATCCAGGCAGCTGTGCAGCTGTTGTCACCCTACCTCTGTCATCTGCTGGTCTTGCCCAACCACCACAGTGCACTGGCTGGTGTGGGTGTGCTCTCCCTGGGAAGATACTGTGTGTCTACACTACAGCACCACCATGAGCGACCCTGACCACCGGGCCCAGCGACCCTCATCACTGTGTCCTTCTCACGACCAGCCCCACCACCAGCTAGCAGCACGGCCTCACCACCAGCTGCCTGGAGTGTTGAGCAGCATGCTATTCAGCAGCCAGCCGTGGTGTCCACCCAGCTGCTGGCCTCACAGGCCTTACAGTACACAAAGAGGAGCTCTGCCCTGCTGCATGATGTGCCCCAGACCTGACTCTCACCTCAGGTCACACACCGGCAACTTGTGCACCTGGCACGCAGCACAAGGTCAACTTCGACTCCATGAGCACTGCGGTGGAGCGCATGGACTCCAGCATCAGGCAGGCGGACAAGGTGTACAGGTCAGTGGGGCCGCAGGGTGAGCTTGCTGGCCGCCTGGCAGCTTGCTGTGCGGTCAGGGGCTGTGAGTGCTGGTGTGTGTGCGGGCGGGCATTATAGCAGGTAAGCAGGCAGGGCGAGCAGGCAGGCGCATGGGCGAGTGGGCAGGCAGGCAGGCAGGCAGGCGGGCAGGCGGGCACGCACGCACGCACGCACGCACGTAGGCAAGCGGGTGAGCGAGCAGGTGGGCAGGCAGGTGGGCAGGCAGGTGGGCAGGTCTGAGTCTCAGCGTCAGAGTATAAGTCAGACGCTTGAGGTAGTCAGCCAGGCATACAAGTAGACCAGCAGGAGGGCAGCTTGTAGCACAGATTGAATAACAGCAGGAGGGCAGTCTGGAGCACAAATGAAAGAACGGCAGCGCCAGAGGGCTGATCAGGGGCTGCAAGGGTTTGTTGAAAGGTCAATAGGCTGTAAGGCTGTGAGCCTCGCTGTGCCTGCCCTGACCGCAGATCCGTCCTGCAACGCCACACCAGCAACATGAAGCTTGTGAGGTGGGTGCATAGAGCTGCATGACCGGTGTGTTCCCCATTCTGTACCTGCCACAGTGCACTCCTGGCCTGGCCTGTGGCCTGCGGACTCATCCCTGGCTGTTGTGCTGCCCTGAGTCATCAAGCCACTAGTTGTAACGCTAGCTGCTCGCTGTGCTCCACCCAGCACCTACACACCTGATGCAGCTGCTTCTTGACGCTGCTGTGCTTCCGCAGTACTGTGCCCTTCTCCCCTGAACATCCATATGCTCCACCCAGCACCTACACACCTGTATCTTCCTGTGCCGCTTTCACGTGAAACCATTCACTGCTGTGTTGCAGCAATGCGGAGGTCTTGCTGTAATAATGCAATGTGGGGTTAGCTGAGACCACCACCACTCACTGCTGTGCTGCAGCAATGCTGAGGTCTCTCCCTGGGGCGTCTCAATGTCTCATTGCACCATGGTGCACTGACTGATTAACGGTTTGCAACAGTGTAGCTAGGGTGTCTGTTGTAAATGGCACACAACAGTGTAGATGATAGGTCCGGTGTGGTAAACCCCATACAACACCAGCACCTGCTGCGGGGGGGCCATCAGTGCTCTTTCACCACTGTCTCACAAAGACAGAAAGGAAGAAAGACACCGCCCTCGCCGTCGGACGTGCATTAAGGGAGGAGAGTAGCCTCGGGCATGCCCTTGCTACCCTCCCACCGGAACCACTGTCTCAACACAACTATGCATGATAGATGCCTGCATGTCTCAGCTGATGGGCCACACCCCTCCCCAAACTAGTGCCCTGCCCAGTCCTCTGCCTTGTCTCTGACTTGCCTCCTGTTGCCTTGCTTTCCCAGCTTCCCTTCTCCTTCCAGGCGACCCCCTGCCTGGATGCCCTTGCCTGGCTACCCCTGCCTTGACCTCAGGTTGTACGCCAAGTTCTTGGAGTCAGTGAAGCATGACCCCTGGAGCGCTGCAAAGTGGTTTGCGTGAGTGCAAACAACTAAAGCTACTTTATATATGAGGCGATAGTTTGCTGTATGTGTGGTGTTGCTAGTGAAGCCAAGAGCCTAGGTATTTGTAGGTTCTAATGTCTGTAGGCGATAATACTTGTGTGCAATAATATTGGTAGGTATACAGGCATCATCCCAGGATATGAGGCTTGTATGTGCATGCATAAGAGTAGAGTGGCCATAGAGTGGATAAGAACTGGAGCTTGTATGTACATGTATCAGAGTCAAGGCCTGGTAGTGGCTGGGAGTGCTCTGGACCTGGCCACTGGTGGTGACGGTGCAGGGAGGCTGAGAAGCTGGAGCAGCTGGCAGAAGAGGCCAAGGCAAGCAACGTGTTCCAGGACATGGACCTGCGCGACCCTGCCCTGCGGGCCAGCCTGCTGGTCAGTGATGGCCAATGCCTCAAAGCCACCAGCCAATGTGATGGGCCTCAAATCCACCAGCCCTGCCCACAGTGCTCCTTGCGCCTGGCACACCCCAGCGCCACCATCACTGCTCGACACAAGCTTTCAAATCTGTGTTTTCGTTTGGATTGACATGGCAGCCAGCACCTGGATGTCTGCCCACAAGGACTCGCTGTGTGCTGGGTGTGGGGTCATGGCCAGCAGCAGCAGTGCCATGGCGCTATGTTGCATGCACATGAGCTGCGCCTTTGCCTGTTTACACATGTTCACTGCCCTCTGTGGTGGCTCAACAGGCCCTGGGCCCCAACAGCGACCACCGGGCTGTGGTCATCATCAACGCCCAGTGCCTGGTGCAGATGATCAACCAGGTGGGACCAGGTCACACATTTATAGGGTCCCTCAATGATTATGTATTACTCTTCCACATCATGCACAGGATGTCAAATACTGGCACATTTGGTTCTGGCCACTAATTGCCCTTCACTATCATAGGCAGCCATGACTAGAAGGAAGAGTCAGAGTATGCTGACAGTGGGCAGATGTCCCACATCCTTCTCTGGGCCTCTTTGGTTGATGCCACGGAGGGCCATGGGCGGCACAGCTCCTGTACTGCTCTACCAATGCTACTGCTGCTGGTGCTGCTAAGTCATCATCGCCATCAGCATGCCTGCATCGCCCTCACTGCTGACCGGGACGGACCCCATGCCGACGGTGGTGGTGTGTGTCGTCGGTGCACCTTGGCCACGTGGCCATGCAGACCGCTTGTGAGATGCTGGGCTACCAGCGCAGCGAGCTGGTGGGCCGCAACGTCAACATCATCGTCCCTCCTCCCTTCTCAGAGTTCCACAACAACTATGTGAGTGCTGGTAGCACGCATAGCCTGTGTCAAAGACGTGTCACAAACGATCTTAGATGAATATAAAACATGGTGGCAGTGTATCACCTATATGCACTGATGTTTCGTTTCACAATAGTGCATTATGCTGTTGGGGGCCTGATGAAGCCACACCTCTCCTCCCTCGCACCCCTCCCTAGCTCCCTGATAAACACAGCACTCAATGCCGTGCCCACAGCTGTTTTGGCCCGCTGTTTGCTCCAGGTGCGCACCTACCTCAACACCAGCAAGGCCAACATCATCAATCGGCACAGTCGCTTCGTGGCCATGCACAAGGAGCGTCACGTGGTGGACACCACACTGCTGGTCACCAAGGTGTCAGGCATCGGTGGGTCACCATCGTCATAATCATGGCTTTTATTACTTGAGTTACCATTACTGATACTATTAATATTGCTATCCCTATTGCTGTATCATCACTATTGTTTCCCACTCTTTTATTAGTTACCATCATCAGTAAGAACATGTCAAGGAAGCCGGCCTCATCCAAGCACAGACATTGGTGAGTTAGTATGTAAATTGCCTTGCTCCTTGTCATGCACTCTACCTGAGCTACCTGAGCCAGGGTTCATGGACACCCTGTGCTGCTTGGCTGGCGAACCCAGCGGCACGCACGGCCTGGTGTGTGCGCCCCTAGCGCAAACCATGTATCAATACTAAGTAACTGTACATTATTAACCACATCCTGCACATGACTGTTGATGCAGGGGAGGACACCATGTTCATGGGCTTGCTTGAGGTGAGTGCTGCCAGCTTCAGCTTTGGCACGGGTTCACACTTGCGGAAAAGATCGCAAGCAAAGTTTATAGTGCAATCTTTTCCACGAGTGGCTCTGTCATGAAGGCATTGATGAGAATATGAATATAATATGGTGTGGGAGGCAACGCTCATGCACTCAAGCACTTGTCATCCTTTGTCTAGGATAAGTTCACCACGCTTACTTGTGTGCTGCCTGACATGGGTGCAGGCAAGCCCACCTCCCGATGATGTGGCGCACATCTGGTGAGCGGCATGGTACAACACGGATCTGATCACTGTTGTTCACGCTTGCTCATGCGCACTCCTGATTGGCTGTCGCTTGTGTGTGCTGCTAAGCCCGCTGTGAAAGCATTGGTGGTGGCCCTGCAGGGTCATGTTCAACGGACAGGTGGTCAGCGCGGATGTAAACTATGCAGATTGGTAAGAGTATGCATGCACATCAAGTGATGCCACTCTTGTTTTCCCATGCTCACTCTTTCTTTCTTTCTTGTTTAGAGCCACGCCATTGATGTCTCCCCTGTTGGCCCTCTCGTGTTGGCTCATCTCCTTCACCTTGCTGGGGCCCACCACCACCACCACCAGCACCACCACCTGTATTGCCACCCAACATGCTGGCATGAGATGGGGACAAGCAAGCACGACCTCAAGCCTTCATTCACCATCCCTGCGTCTTACCTGCTCCACCAGCTCCACCAGCACCTTCGCTTGAGCCCCTGTGAAGCACAGGTTGACGGTTACTATCACTAGGTCTCCTATCACAAGAAGTGCTTTGCCCACAGCTGCACCCACACCTTTACATGAGCGTTTGTGGGGCCTACATGTTGAACCCGGCCTCCCTGGTGTGCCACCCCTGTCTGCATATCCCTGTGCCCACCAGGAATGAGCGGAATCGTGTTGACAGCTTGGTGTTGCCGGATGGCTATAGCCTGCAGCAGCCTGAATCCTCCACAAGCACAAGCACAGGCTGGGCCAGCTGAGGTGCACGTCCTGTGCAGGTTTGGCTATGCCCCGCAGCATCTTGTGGACAAGTCGCTGAGCGAGTATGTTGTGGACTTCAAGCGCTTAGACCTGTGAGTCTGGCAACACTGGCCTGTGAGTGTGGCAACATTGACCTGCCCCTGCCCCTGCCCCTGCCCCTGCCCCTGCCCCTGCCCCTGCCCCTGCCCCTGCCCCTGCCCCTGCCCCTGCCCCTGCCCCTGCCCCTGCCCCTGCCCCTGCCCCTGCCCCTGCCCCTGCCCCTGCCCCTGCCCCTGCCCCTGCCCCTGCCCCTGCCCCTGCCCCTGCCCCTGCCCCTGCCCCTGCCCCTGCCCCTGCCCCTGCCCCTGCCCCTGCCCCTGCCCCTGCCCCTGCCCCTGCCCCTGCCCCTGCCCCTGCCCCTGCCCCTGCCCCTGCCCCTGCCCCTGCCCCTGCCCCTGCCCCTGCCCCTGCCCCTGCCCCTGCCCCTGCCCCTGCCCCTGCCCCTGCCCCTGCCCCTGCCCCTGCCCCTGCCCCTGCCCCTGCCCCTGCCCCTGCCCCTGCCCCTGCCCCTGCCCCTGCCCCTGCCCCTGCCCCTGCCCCTGCCCCTGCCCCTGCCCCTGCCCCTGCCCCTGCCCCTGCCCCTGCCCCTGCCCCTGCCCTCATTCTCTGACGCCGAGGTCTTGCCCATGGTGTCAAACACGCTCCAGGGTGTTGCGAGAGGCTCGAGCCAGCCAGGCCCTTGGCCCCAAGCGCCCTCCCACCCTCAGCCCAGCAGAGCTTCAGCACCAGGCGTCAGAGGCGGCCAAGCTGATGAGGCAGGGGTCTCGCTCAGACACCTGGAGCGTGCATGACATCCAGTGGCTGCATTACTTCGCCGGGCCGGTGGCCTGCCACGTCACCATCACCAATGGGGGTGAGCACAGTCTGGGCTGGCTGCGCTGGCTGAGGGGGCCAGGGGCCTGGCTGGCTCAGGGTGGCAGAGCTTCCATGTCTTCAGCCAAGGTGTAGATCCAGAAAAGCAGGCGGAGCCATGTTGCCTCTGTTAGCTCCGAGCAAGGTCTGCTGGTCTCCTTGCTGGACTCCATGATTCCAGCCTCTCCTTCCAAACTACTCAGCTGCTGGTGCTGTTTCATGACCTGACCAGGCACCTAGGTTTTAGCAAAGCACGCACCTTAGCTGCCAGGATGGGTGCTCTTCATGACCTGACCAGGCTATTAGAGCCAAGTGCATGGTGCCTAAACTGGATTGCCCCATCTTACCACCTACCACCATCGACCCCACCAACCGCTGGCCCTGTTCTAGGCATCGGCACGCACCTGTTCAACATGCTGGCCATCCGGCGCTTGGGGCGCCAGGCGCACTCCTTGAAGCACATGCTGGTGTCGGACCGGCAGAACCGGGTGCTGCACATCACACAGCAGCTGGCCGCAATGTTGGGCTCCACGCCAAAGGTCAGCTGCTGGGCAGAGGCCGTGCTGCTGCTGGTGCCCTGCTGGTCAGCTGCTGGGTGGGTGATATGACCAGGCACCTAGAATGAGCGACAGAGGGTGAGAGTGCGTTAGGACTTCCTCTCAGCCCCTGAACCACCCATGGCAGCATGAGGGCATGAGAGCGTCCAGACTTAACACCCTGAACTCCGATGACCCTCTCCATGACCTTCTCCCTGATCCTCCCTGACCCTTCCTGACCCTCTTCACGTGGTTGGTCATTTGAGCCTCAAGACTGGAGGCCCTGACCCACCCCAAACCCCCTTTCAAGCCATTGTCTTTAGGTGCACTGCAATATGCTATCCACGAGCATTGCAGCTGAGCATTTTGACCCGCCCATGCCTCCCTCCCATTCCCCATACCATTTCACCTTCACCCCCTCCATCTCCTACTTCCCTGCCTGGCCAACCTGTGTGTGTTGCCCTGCAGGGCCTCATGGCCTCTGGAGCTAAGTCCACCCTGGAAGCGCTGCTGGCCCAGCCCTTCAGCCAGCTGCACGCCAGCCTGGGCTGCTCTGTGCCGCCCCACCAGCCGCCCGCCTACAGCTGCCGCTCAGGGCTCAGCGTGCTCATGGCGGGGGTGGGGCCCCAGGGCCCAATGTCTCTGCCAGTCAGCCTGTCCATCAGGAAGAAGCAGCATGGCATGGAGTCAGAGCAGTACCACATCACCAGCATTAAGCCTCGTACTGTTGGGCAGGTGAGAGGAGGAGGTAGGGAAGGGGTTGTGTAGCTTGGTCACTGCAAGCTGGTTTGAGGTAGAATTCAGGGTCAACCAGGGTCAACCAGGGTCAACCAGGGTCAACCAGGGTCAACCAGGGTCAACCAGGGTCAACCAGGGTCAACCAGGGTCAACCAGGGTCAACCAGGGTCAACCAGGGTCAACCAGGGTCAACCAGGGTCAACCAGGGTCAACCAGGGTCAACCAGGGTCAACCAGGGTCAACCAGGGTCAACCAGGGTCAACCAGGGTCAACCAGGGTCAACCAGGGTCAACCAGGGTCAACCAGGGTCAACCAGGGTCAACCAGGGTCAACCAGGGTCAACCAGGGTCAACCAGGGTCAACCAGGGTCAACTAGGGTCAACCAGGGTCAACCAGGGTCAACCAGGGTCAACCAGGGTTAACCAGGGTCAACCAGGGTCAACCAGGGTCAACCAGGGTCAACCAGGGTGAACCAGGGGTAGCCAGAGCCACCTGCGCCCGACAGGTGATGTTAGCCAGGTCAGGGCCAGCCAGAGATGTATGAGCCAGCCAGCACCTCAACACATCAAGCAACAGGAGGTCTAGGCGGCCCCCTTCACCCTCCCACACCCCCTCAGCGCATGGCTGCTTCCAAGACAGGATGGCAGTCGATATCAAGCAGCCCACTAGTGCAAGGTACCGTGGCTGGCAGGCTTCAGAAGACCCTGCCTTAGTGTGCCTGCTGCCCTGCCCTGCAGGCCCTGGGTGAGCGGTGCGTGGGGCTGGTGCTCGACTCCCTGGGCTACGTCATCGATGTTGCGCCTGACGCCAGTGACGCAGTGTTTGGATTTCCCCCCAAAGAACTAGTGAGTGGCATTGAGGCGGCCCCGCACTGCTCATGCATCCATGCTTTTGGACCCCACCTAGCTCCCTGCCATGCTGATGTGCTGTCCCTGTTTCTGTACACCATGTGGCCATGCTCATGCTCATGCTGAGCGCATCTACTCTTGGTGATGACGTCACAGCTGCCTGTGCTAGCTATCATGAACTTAGCCCCAGCCCCAACTTACCCTGTGCTTCACAGATGGGGCGTCACGTGTCCACCTTTGTCGACATCTTGAGCCCCCAGCAAGCCCGCAAGGCTGCCGCCCCTGCTGCAACACCCAACGCCTCATTGGGGGGCATCCAGGCGCTGCTGCAGGGCCGCAAGGCTCAAGACCACGCCTTGGACCCTGGTGAAGCTGCCGTGTGTAAGGAAGATGAGGAGCAGGTGGCACAGCTGCTGCTGGAGCTGGTGGGAAGGTGGGTGCTTGGGCAGTCCTCCTGCATGGTGGCAGTGCAGGCAGCATGCTCCTGCATGAGGCTACTTGTACCACAGTTATACCTCCTCACCCTCACACTGTACCTGACGCTTAGGGAACATTACACACATCACAGACACCATCACACACAACATCAAACTTGCCCCAACATCACTCCACACCTCTCTCAGTCAGGAGCTGCAATGAGCAGGTTGCAATGAGCAATGAGCAGGCAATGAGCAGGCAAGGAGCTGCAATGAGCAGGTTGTGAAGCTGCCCATAGAGATGGAGGTTGCATGCTTGCTTGCAGGTCGACCGAGATGCCGGGCATAACCTGGCGGTGCGGAGTCAGCAGGTCCCATGCTGACGCCTCCACTCCAGGCAACATGAAAGGCATGGCGGCCATCCTGCTCGGCCGCATGCAGGCAAGCTCTTTGTAGCTGCTGTGTACTGGTCCTGCTTACCACTTACATCATTGCGTTCGTGTCCAGCCTTGCCATTGTCCAGCCAGCATTGCGGCTCTCAAGCCCTGTGTTTAAGTCTGCCATGCCTTCCATGCATCCATCATCCATCCCTCCCCACCATGGCGTGCCAAGCCTCAGACTCTGACTCTGACTCAGACTCAGACTCAGACTCTGACTCAGACTCAGACTCAGACTCGGACTAAGATTAAGATTGAGATTAAGATTAAGACTAAGACTAAGACTAAGACTAAGACTTCCCATTGCATCGCATACTCAGTGCTGCATTGCAGTCCCATCCAGGTTTGGGTCCAGGCCTTCGCACCCGACTTCAAATATTTAAAGCTGGACAACAACAGCATACACCCCTGACCTGACCTTGCCCTGATGCTGTATGCACGCCTTCCAACCACCCCACCTTGCCCGGCGGGCGTGAGTTGTGGGAAGTTGGCGCCTCGGGCCTTGCGTTCACCTTGCAAACCAACCCACCTGATTCCACTCGTTGCGGAATCACCCATTACCAACTGAGCCACCAACCGCACGACGGGGGCGGGTTGTCTAGCCTTGCCAGTGTCCAGCCAACGTTTCTCGTAGATGCTGTACTGGGCCTGCTGTACTGGGCCCTCGGCCGCATGCAGGCAAGTTTCTCGTAGATGCTGTACTGGGCCTGCGTGCATCGTAAGAAAGGGTGATCGTGTCCAGCCTTGCCAGTGTCCAGCCAACATTGCAGCCCTGCAGCTCAACTCCAATGTATGGAAGTCTCATACGACTTCATGCACGCCTTCCAACCACCCCACCTTGGGGTGCCAAGCTGGCACAAGCTTCCAGCCGCCCTGAAAATGCTATCCCAAAGATGACTCCCACGCCCTTCCATGCCTTGCCCTGCTGCTGCAGACTAAACCAGCCATCATGAGCCTGGGCCTGGTATTGGAGTCCACCCTTTCACCCCAGCCCAGCAAGGAGCTCATCAGCCGCATGCACGGCCCTGCTCCTGATCCCTTCAAAGCGCCCGGGGCCGCCCCCAGCCCTCACAGCAGCCCGGAGCGTGGCCAAGGTGGCGCCGGCAAGCCCCCCTTATGTGACCTAGACGCCCTGGGCTTCAGGGGCAGCCAGGGGCCAAGCAATACTCGCTGCCTGGTGCGCTACCAGAGCATTGGCACAACCCAGCCACATCAGCGCCGCACCAGCGTGATGAACGTGGTGGCGGATGGCGGGCAGACCCTGCGCTACAGTGTAAGTGGCATGGGGCTGGTGCCAATAGCCAGTGCGTCTGTGGGCAATAGATGCTGACCTGTGCATGCTTGCCCAGCCCACCTGAGCTGGGTCCAAGAGATGGGGTGCCATGCCAAGCCATAATACACTGTCCATTCTGCACACCTACCAGCAAAGTGTGAGTGGTGGCAGCCATAGCTGCCTGATCACCTGCGTGCCTGATGCCTTCCATGGCTGACCTGGCCGTCCTGGCTGTAGTGTTGCCAGGAGGCTGCAAGAGTGCTCGTGTGGGGCTCGTGTGAATTGGCCAGCTTGATAGTGGATGTAAGACCAAGTAATGGACTGTACATGCTTGCCCAGCCTGCCTGTGCTCCTACTGAAGGTGCCACGTCACGTTGCTGCCACCTTGCTGCATCATTGCTGCACTTTCTCTGACAGCTCTGGCAACACAGTGTTAAGGGCACATGTATTATGTATACAAGTTATACAGATGCTTACACATGTTGGGTGGGGTGGGGTGGGGTGAGGTGGGGTGGGGTGGGGTGGGGTGGGGTGGGGTGGGGTGGGGTGGGGTGGGGTGGGGTGGGGTGGGGTGGGGTGGGGTGGGGTGGGGTGGGGTGGGGTGGGGTGGGGTGGGGTGGGGTGGGGTGGGGTGGGGTGGGGTGGGGTGGGGTGGGGTGGGGTGGGGTGGGGTGGGGTGGGGTGGGGTGGGGTGGGGTGGGGTGGGGTGGGGTGGGGTGGGGTGGGGTGGGGTGGGGTGGGGTGGGGTGGGGTGGGGTGGGGTGGGGTGGGGTGGGGTGGGGTGGGGTGGGGTGGGGTGGGGTGGGGTGGGGTGGGGTGGGGTGGGGTGGGGTGGGGTGGGGTGGGGTGGGGTGGGGTGGGGTGGGGTGGGGTGGGGTGGGGTGGGGTGGGGTGGGGTGGGGTGGGGTGGGGTGGGGTGGGGTGGGGTGGGGTGGGGTGGGGTGGGGTGGGGTGGGGTGGGGTGGGGTGGGGTGGGGTGGGGTGGGGTGGGGTGGGGTGGGGTGGGGTGGGGTGGGGTGGGGTGGGGTGGGGTGGGGTGGGTACATACCATGCCATGCCACACAGCATGCCAGCACCACACGACCCTGTGTGCCACCGGATGCTATGTTGCTGATGTGTTTGTGTTGATGCAGCTGAAGCTGTGGCGTTCCAAGTTGAGCTGCTCCGTGATGGAGGTGGACCGGGGTGGACGTGTGGTGCCACTGGTGAATGACGAGGTGCTGGGGGTGCTGTACCCCTCCACCCTTGTGTTGGGCTGCTCATATGACGATGTTTACGGCCAGAGCATCGCAAGCATCCTGCCGCTGGGCCCGCGGTGGGTGGGTGGGGTGTGGCACACGTTCGTGGCTAAGTGCTGGCAATGGGGGTGGTGAGTCAACCATGACATGTAGTGCAGTGACACTGTGTGCGACACCAGGATGGGGTCCACACCACTAGCACTTGCCCAGTCATGGTTGGGCTTGCTGAATGGGGGCAGCATGCCTATATACCTATACCATAGCCCCCACACATAGCAAATCTCACCAATACCACACCCATCGCGTCAATCCTAGCGCCATTGCTATGGTCTGTGCGGATACTGCACTCATCAAGAGTCACCGTGAGGCCGGGTGTGCGGTGCTGTGGATGTGGTATGGCTGATACCCGAGCCCAGGCCAAGGCCAGGGCACCACTGGTTGAACTCACTGGCTGCGACGAGGGCATCCACCATCACACCAAAAGGGTGTCAAACAGTGCAAATGTGAAGTGGGGAGGGGTGGAGCCTGGGCGTTGAGCGCTTGGGCTTGGTTTGGCCTGAGACAACCTGGCAAGAAGGCCAGTGCACCACAGTAGCAACCAATCACAGTCACACTGACTTTCTACAATGGCAGGGTGTACAGAGTGGGATCGTGGGGTTGTGCTGGGTGCATGGTGCGCAGGGGTGTGGCACACCTGTACGACTCCCTGCCTGCTGCTGCCAGCCAAAAGAAAGGGCTGCTGAAAGGCCTGACACAAAGTAGGTGCGGGAGCAGGGAGTTGGCTGTGGCGTAGTGTGACTGGTGTCTGCATGGCGTCTGCATGGGAGTGAGCTTCCTGCACAGGCACACCGCAGCAGTGAGAGGGGGTTATGTAGCTGACAGCCTGCTGTGCAGTCTGGTCTGATCTGGTAAGGCTGGTGTCTGCACAAACAGCTGCACAGCATACCCAAAAGCTGCACAGCACAGCGTTGAAGGGAGCATGCTCAATAGAGTACTGTGTAGCCTCTAGCTTGCCTTGCATGATGCATGCCTGCCAGGTGATAAGAAGCCTGGGCCTGTGCAGCTCCTGAAGGTCACGAACCGTGCAGACGAACGTGACACCATGCTGTCAGTCCAGGTCAGACCCACCTGACCGCCAATCAGTATGGGCGCTTGCTGCATGCCCTATCGTCATTAGTTCATTGTGCTATGTGTGCCCTGATGACATGATGCGCCCAAAGACCACTCGACCAGTGAACTTGCCCCTGTACAGGCATGCAGCCCCATGATGAGCTTCTGGTGCTCCTTTCTGCCTGGTCCCTGGAGCTGCAGGCCGTGCCCAAATTAGGCCGCTCGGGGCACACCTACCTGATCATGCACGCCCACGAGCCCCTGTGTGGGCGCCAGGACTTCATCACATGGGTCCAGGGCGGGGGCCTGAAGGAATCCCCTCCCTCACCTGGCAGGCGCCACCTGAACTCGCAGATTAGTCGCAAGTAGGTGGACATCATGGTAGAGTGACATGGTGAACTTCAGCATGCGGCTTGATCAGGTGGCACCAGACCAGGATCCCAGTAGCAGCCACCCTAGCGCTATGTGGGTTTCAGGGCGGGCAGTTTGAGGATCACACCTTGACGGGTAGCATGGGGGGCTTCCTAACCTGCCTCCGACCTGCCCCTGACCTGCCCCTGACCTGCCCCTGACCTGCCCCTGACCATATCTCTGCAGACTTCAGCTTAAATACGCAGTTGTGTGCTGTGCCTGCAGGTTGTCCCACCACCCTTCCTTCAACATGTATAAGGCTACCCAGGTGGCGGGCAATGCGGCAATGCAGCCGGAAGACGTTGAGTGGCCCCAGCTCGGACGCGGCCCATTCATATACTCCGGGATGAGCCAGGCACAAGGGCTCTTTGTACCCTCCTCCCACCCACAACAGCAGCTTGACGTCTTAAAAAATGTCCCAAGGGCTCAAAGCTCTGGCATCAGCGCCAGCGCCAGTGAGCAGCTAGTACTGACCTCCCCAGGTGCGTGATATTGATGTGGGTTGTGGCCTCTGTGCCTCCTTCACCTCTGTTACCACCTCCATCACCAAACACTGGGTTAGTGTGTACTCCTCCAGTGCACAGGTGGTACATCGCACCCTCCCCGCTATGTCCTCTTCCACCACCATGCACAACCACCACAACCACCACCTGATCCAACCCCTCATCTTGGCTGCTGCCCACTATACTGTGACCAGCTAGGTGTACAGCACCGACCTGTGTGCTACAGCACCAACCCAGCACTTGGCAACTTGCGCTAGCGGTGTTCCTGTCCATAGGTCGGAGCAGGTTGCTTCTCCCTAAATGCAGGCCGGGTTGCTTTCTTCTTGTATGCTGCCCTGGTCACCTATAACCACCCAGCTACAGCATCCTATTCACTTGCAGGAGGGGCACAGAAAATCAGCCTGGACATCACAGTCGTCCGAAGCAGTACCGACCACCCACCACAAGCTGAGCCGCCACAACAGTCAGTGAGTGCTGGTGGGCAGGTGTGGGAGCTATGAACTAGCTATTGAAACATGGGATACTGATCATATTCTGGTCACTCCTTTGCCTTATAAGTCACGAACCCATTGCCCCTGCAGCCCTTGCTGGATGAGGTGCACCCCTTCACCGCTGCCCAACACCCTGAGCCTGTCACGTCTGCAGCCCCAGCCGGTGAGTGAGTCAGCCCCAGGGCAGGGCAGGGGCAGGGGCAGGGGCAGGGGCAGGGGCAGGGGCAGGGGCAGGGGCAGGGGCAGGGGCAGGGGCAGGGGCAGGGGCAGGGGCAGGGGCAGGGGCAGGGGCAGGGGCAGGGGCAGGGGCAGGGGCAGGGGCAGGGGCAGGGGCAGGGGCAGGGGCAGGGGCAGAGGCACACACCACACTACCACTACATTGTAAGTCAGAGATCACGAAGCGTGTAAGGATGAGGTTGATCAGTGGATGTGGATGACACGTGTGAAATGAGATGGGTAGAGATGGGAGGCTGTGCCACGACATGTGCTGTGACTGTGGCCATGGCCTGGGGGGTGTGCGTGGGCTGCAGAGCTAGGTAAGGGCCCGGGGGTGCGCTGGCATGATGATGACACCCTGCCAGAGCGCCATGACACCAGCCAGGACGGCATGCTGCGAGCCACAGGCATCCACCAGGTGGGCTGCGCAGATGTGTGATATTCCTTATCCAAATCCAATCTACCTTCCACCCTGGTTGCTTTCCTGCAAGAAAATAGTATTTGCCACCTCTTGAGCTGCAACCCTACCTGTGGGCACGGCAAATGTTCCCTGAAAACATTATTTTGACATGCTGCTAGTATATCATATTATATGTAACTGGGTTATACCTCCTCCCTTCTCCCCTTTCCCTCCCTCTGCCATCTCTCCCATCTAATCTTCTACATCGCTTTGTTTACCCTGAACTCCTATGTCTGCCTGCTTTACCACCCTCCGCTGCAATTCCTACCTGGTTATAGTTATGCCCAAAGCTATCTTGGTATCCAAATGCAGGACCCCCGGGTGTTGAAGTGGGTGGAGGCCCAGAACGCCCTGCAGCCTAGCCTCTTGTACCATGACAGCGACCCCATCCAGGTATTTGAACTCTCACACATGTGATCAAAAGTACATGTTGATGCGCTGGAGCACTCGTAGCAGTTAGTGCCTGCACCGCAGCCAGCACGGCGACTGACCTTGCCCATTTGAGCAGTAATTTTGATAGATTGTAGTTTGCAAGAAACATTATAGTCTTGAATAACATATGTTCAATTTTTGCAAACTGCCGTCTATCAATAATACAGCCCAATCGGACAAGGTCGGTCGCCGTGCAGGCAGCGGTGCAGGCACTAATTGCTAGGAGTGAGGAGTTCATTTCATCGTGTCACACAGAATATGGGTTCAAATCCTATTGGGGAACAGACTAGAATGTTGTATGGGCCTCCAGAGATGCGTGCCATTGTGGGCAGAGCTTGACACCCTAATGCTTGTTATGCTTGGTACTCATCGTGCATGGTAACCGTGACATTTGCTGCTGACCTGCCCCTGCCATGTCAATTGGCTTGCAAGACAATGTCTGACTAGGTTTCGGGGCGGGGCGGGGCGGGGCGGGGCGGGGCGGGGCGGGGCGGGGCGGGGCGGGGCGGGGCGGGGCGGGGCGGGGCGGGGCGGGGCGGGGCGGGGCGGGGCGGGGCGGGGCGGGGCGGGGCGGGGCGGGGCGGGGCGGGGCGGGGCGGGGCGGGGCGGGGCGGGGCGGGGCGGGGCGGGGCGGGGCGGGGCGGGGCGGGGCGGGGCGGGGCGGGGCGGGGCGGGGCGGGGCGGGGCGGGGCGGGGCGGGGCGGGGCGGGGCGGGGCGGGGCGGGGCGGGGCGGGGCGGGGCGGGGCGGGGCGGGGCGGGGCGGGGCGGGGCGGGGCGGGGCGGGGCGGGGCGGGGCGGGGCGGGGCGGGGCGGGGCGGGGCGGGGCGGGGCGGGGCGGGGCGGGGCGGGGCGGGGCGGGGCGGGGCGGGGCGGGGCGGGGCGGGGCGGGGCGGGGCGGGGCGGGGCGGGGCGGGGCGGGGCGGGGCGGGGCGGGGCGGGGCGGGGCGGGGCGGGGCGGGGCGGGGCGGGGCGGGGCGGGGCGGGGCGGGGCGGGGCGGGGCGGGGCGGGGCGGGGCGGGGCGGGGCGGGGCGGGGAATATCTACGACTCATGCTCTAGTTCAATGCCCAGCCATGATTGCGAAGTCTAGCCACCACAACCACCTGGCACTCCACATGCAGACGCTGATGAGAGCCCACACGGGAGGCTCCAACAACAACATCGTGGACATGCCCTACGACCCCCTGAAGCACGGGGCTGTGCTGATGCAGCATAACTACCAGGAGGGTGAGGAGGAGGAGGAGGAGGAGGAGGAGGCCAGGTCGAGCAATGGCAGCGGCAGCAGGAGGGTGAGGCATGAGCTAGCCCCTTGCCACCATGCCAAGCCTCAGCCCTCCTCCCAGACAAGCTGCCGAGGCTTAGGCTACGTCAGGCTGTGCATAGCATGAGTAGGGCACTGCCTTGACCCTGACATCCATCTCACCCATAGTGCTGCATAGCGCTAGCCATGCGACCATACCTACAAATGTCGAATGTCCAATCACATCCACAGAACTGCCACAGTGCCTCGCAGTCTCCCCTGCACACCGCCCCTAACTCATCTATACATTGCAGGCCAACGGGATGGAAAACACACCCAGTGCGAGCGACATGGACGAAGCCCCTGGTGAGTTGCTGGTGACCCGGCTGCCTGCCCGTCCATCACCTGTGAGCCCCTCTTCCTCCTACCAGGGCCTTGACAAGTCACTGAGTCACTGGCAACTTCCCCCCACAGCATCACATGGTGCAAGCAGGCCACCTGGTGCAGCGCTATGCAACCTGGTGTGCTCACCATGTCCTCAACACAAGCCTACTAAGGCTGCGCTGCAGGCGTGGTCCAGGGCCAAGACGCCAAAGTCAACACAGATTACAGGAGGGGCAAACGCTTCAAGAAGCTGGCTCGCATTCTGGGATCTACGGCAGTGCAGCAGAGCATGCAGCGTTTCTTGTGAGTTGCACCCCCACCACCTGTAGCCTGGCCTGCTTGTCATCATGACATGAAGATACAGCTTTAAAGCCAAGCAAGCATGACATGTTGTTTGCATACATCCTGGACGTCACCCTCCCCATGGCCCCTGCCTGCCAAAGCCTTATGCGCTTGCATGCCCATGTGCATGGAAGCAAGCACTGGGCATTGCCAGTAGTCCTTCCCAGCTGGTTTGCCTCAACCCTTGCCCAGGCCCTGACCCTTGAGCCTGAGCTTTGACCTTGACCATGCCCCTGGACCCTGAGACTATCGAGCCTGAGCTCTGACCTCATGCAGGAAGCACACGCTGGGTGTGGTGGCTTGCCTGCTGCTGGCTCACATCGGCATGTTCGTGCTCATGTTCATCCAGCTAAACGCTCAAGAGGTGTGCAGCTGCCTGCCATGTGACTCTTACCCAGCCATAAGATGGCACTGGACCCTGCACCTGACTGACTGACTGACTGACTGACTGACTGACTGACTGACTGACTGACTGACTGACTGACTGACTGACTCATCGACTGACTCATCGACTGACTCATCGACTGACTCATCGACTGACTCATCGACTGACTCATCGACTGACTCATTGACTGACCGACCGACTGACCGACCGACCGACCGACCGACCGACCGACCGACCGACCGACCGACCGACCGACCGACCGACCGACCGACCGACCGACCGACCGACCGACCGACCGACCGACCGACCGACCGACCGACCGACCGACCGACCGACCGACCGACCGACCGACCGACCGACCGACCGACCGACCGACCGACCGACCGACCAACCGACTGACCGACTGCCCGCCCACCTGCCCGCCCACCCGTCTGCCTGCCTGCTTCTGTGCGCCAAAGCTTACTTATGTGCTACCGACAGCTGCTGCCTGAGCATGTTGCTGGGCTAGGGGGAGCGACAAGGGTCAACGTCAACATGGACCTGGTTTTATATGTGCTCCTGCAGCATGGTGTCACAGACCTCAACAATTTGGGCCTGGCTTTGAAGGCGGCTGGGGAGGTGGGCTTGGTCACACGTCAGCTCGAGCAACTGTACGTTCCCATTCCTGGTAGGGGCAACTGCCTTCTCCCCTTACACCCTTTCAAACGCAAATTCGTGCTCGCGGTTGCTGTCGTAGTTACTGGGTTTTTGCATAATGGTGGTAATGCTTGTCCATGTTCAAGTCATTGTCCCTGTTTAATTGAGATCCCTGATGCACACTACACCCCTGCCTTGGCACCCTCCCCTTTACCCCTCTAGAATGCAAAGTCGACGCAAGTGTTGTGAGTGTTGGGTCTGTCTTTGATATGGTTGTGGACCCTGTTCAAGCTCTGCATGGTACTCCCTGGTGCACCCATGGAGCTGCCCTGCCCCTGGCACTCGCACCTTGCACCCTTTGAACCAGAGCTATCATACTGGATCAGGATCGTCACAGACTCTGGTAGTGTGATGATGGGCTTAAGTCATGGGTCTGCCCCTGCATGCCGAGCCCAGTGCGATGCATCCTGCTGTAGCATCTAGCTCTGTGGCATCACCAGCCCTGTGCCACCCGACTTGCCCCTTGTCCAATTTGCCCACCTTTCCCTGAGACCAGCTTGTGCTACCCACCTTGCCTCTGAGACAAGAGGCCAGCTATGAGTTGCAGGGCCAGCCCACCGCATATATCCCTGTGACACCTACTCACCTCCCTGCTGCTGCCGACCCTGCTACTGCCATGGTGTGTCCCGCTCATGTGTGTTCTGCTGCCGCTGACTGCGAGCCGCCCTGGTGTGTCCTGGTGCTGCTGACCCTGAGTGTGCTGCTGGTGCTGCTGCTGCTGCTGTCTGCAGTCACCTCCCCTGTGGAGTTGAAAGGCCTAACCAACGCCTCAGACATCCCTCCCCTGCGTGAATGGTACTTGGAGAAGATCAGGCTGTTTGAGGTGGGGTCGGGTCGGGTCGGGTCGGGTCGGGTCGGGTCGGGCCGGGTCGGGTCGGGTCGGGTCGGGTCGGGTCGGGTCGGGTCGGGTCGGGTCGGGTCGGGTCGGGTCGGGTCGGGTCGGGTCGGGTCGGGTCGGGTCGGGTCGGGTCGGGTTGGGTCGGGTCGGGTCGGGAGCAGGTGCGCCTGCAAAGCACTGCTGCACTTAGCCAGGGGTGCAGCTGGAGCTGGAGCTGGATCCGGGTTTGGGGTCAGGGACAGGTCAGGTGGTGGCATTGATGTGGCAGTGGCAAAGCTGCTAGTGTTGCGCTGAGCCAATGTCATCTTGTCACCCAGAGCTGGAGAGTTGCACTGATGGGTGGCACAGTTGACGTTGACAAGAATGGGACGAGCATTGTTGACAAGAGCAGCCACCCGGTACCTCCTCTGACCTGACCCTAATCGCTAACCCCAGCTGACCTGCCATTCAAATCCAGGCCAAACACTATCAGTTCTTCTTGGGTGACCGCCAGTCTGGTCGCCCGCTGCCCTCTGCATTTGGCATCCAGCAGCTATGGGAGGAGCCAAGCCTGGTGCAGGTGCGCTCACCACATACCATGCAGGGGCAGCATGCAGGGGCAGGGTTGAGGCAAAAGCTTTCTTGGCTTGCGCTTTCTGCCATTGCTTGTCTGCGCAAGAAACATTGGGTCATGCCCAGAGTGTATGAATTGTTGATAAGGTTCAAGACAGCCAGGTGCAGCGCAGGTAGAGACCCAGCACCTGCCATGGGTTTGCGTAAGGGCTACTGTACACGTCCAGGGTTGTCCAGATGAAGCAACTGCGATGGTTGAACAGAGCACTGCGGCCTGTGGTAAACCTGCTACATGTTGCTTGGTGCATGGTGCTTGCAGCAAGTCTACTCTGCCATTCCTTACAACGAGAGCATCGACTTCTCAAACTATATCGTCATCACACAGGTGGGAATGATGCCATGTCCAGCCAGGCATTCCTGCTGGTGCTGCATGACTTTGTTTGTGTGGCCTTGTTCCGTGTAAAACTGTGGTATTGACCTTGCAAATGTGGCAATGAGTGATGAGGCTATCCAGGGCCACAATGCATAGGTGGATAGCTTGCCGAAGAGATGCCTCAGGGGTGGGTGGTTGGTGGGTGGTAGCAGCGTGGGTATGCTATGGGCTTGGTGGGGTATTATGCTATGATGTTGGTCTTACAAATGTGGCAGTGAGCAATCAGCCTGTTGACAAAGCATAGATGGACAGCTTTACGAAGAGATGCCTCAGGGATGGTCCTGTGTTGACCTGACATGACCTTTTGGTTTGGCTGAGCTCGTCTGCCTTTGCAGAACAAGGAAAGCTTGTGGAACATTGGCAAGCTGCTGCTAGTGAGTGCCCCACATGTCAACATGTCCTCCACAGTTGGTGCTCCTGGTGCCTCTGGTGGTGGTGCTGCTGCTGCTGCTATTGCGGGCAATGCTACTGCTGGTGGTGAACAGTATGATGCTGCGGCAATGTGCTACTGCTGCTGCTGCTGATGATGAAGATGTTGCTAACATTGCTGATGTTGCTGCTGGTCATAATGATGGCACAGGTGGCGGCCATGCAAGTTTACCAGAATGCTGCAACGGTCGTGAAAGAAACAGGAAACCTGGTATGAACCCATCTGGCAAAGCACTTCATACAGCATTAACCAGTTCTTCCCATATGGTGTCCCAGAACCACACAATGCGTGTGTAAGAAAACCATACATATATCATCTTCACGACTGGGAGTTTTTCTTTGCGCTTGCAGGGTCAATTCAGATACTTCATGTACTTCATGAACAATTTGCCCAACGTCTTTGCCGACAACTACTTCCTGTGAGTTCCATAACTGTGCCGCCCAACCCACTGCAACCCTCGATCTCCCACACTTCCCTGTCACACTTCCCTGTATACACTACCCTGCATCGTCACCATCACATGGCATAGACAAACTCTGTTAGTCAGCAGGTGCTACCACATCCGTCAACTAACACAACCTACAACCTACAACCTACAGCCAGCACTGATCACAGCTATAGGTACAGCTAGTTACAGCAATTTGATTTTTGTTCCAGAGCCACACGGTCATAAGATCCGTGCTCACTTCAGTGCTGCCCCTGCGCCTGCCACATGCATAGTGTGCGCGGGGTGTCGATGGGATGCCCTTGTTATGCCATGCCATGTCACCATGCCATGCGCAGCACCATGGACAAGATGGTCTCCTATGTGCTGCAAGGCGCCGCAAGAGTCAATCAGATTCAGACACAGCTCCTGGCGCTGGAGGGTTGTGTGCTTTGCTTCCTGGCCCTGGCCTACATGTGGTTCCTGGCCTCCTTGGTGGGTCCCAGAGGCATGGAGCCAGCCCTGCTCTCTTACACTGTGCCGCTGCACCAGCTGCCCACTGTCATGCGTCAAACTCCCTTCAAGCCCTTCAGCAGCTGACAGCCAATGCCTAGCAGTGCCCTGTTCTCTCTCTGAAGGTGGCCCGGCAGCGCTTCAGCATCTACTCCGTCTTCCTCGGCGTTCCCACTGGCCTGGTCAAAGCCCTGGCCACCATGCGCATGGACCTGGACGATGAGGATGAAGATGATGAAGTGGAGGGTGGGTGGCGGGCAGGTTGGCACACTCCTATCACTAGTAGGGAACCGTCAGGTGAGCTGTAACCTGCACATACAATGGGACATGCAGCTGCCAGCTATCACCGCTGGTACTTGCACTGAGCTTTGACACCAAAACCTTCTGCTAGGCAAACACCCATCATGTCGCTGCTTCTTGCATGGAGCTATACCCCTCTCACATAATGTGTGACCACACAGGGTGGTCATACGAGGTGGCCACATGCCAGACCGCCTGACCAGCAGCAGCAGCAGCAGCGATGTGGTCTTTGTTGTTGCTTTAATCATATGAAGTCAACTGCCACCACTGCCACCTGCACACGCTGCCAGGTGACCTCAACACCGCTGAGGCCGCTGTCAATGCCGCTGCCAACAAGGAGTCAGCAGCAGTCCACAGCACCTATGAACCACCACAACAAAGCTACGCAGCCCTCAGCTTCAAGGGCGCCACCTTTCCAAGCGCCTCTGGCCCGCCACAGGTACCTTTGCCTGCGTCACCACACTACCCAGGCGCAGTCAGCAACCTGGGACGGCAGGGTCGGGGGAACAGCCAGCCCATCACTGCTTTGCATTCCTGCTGCTGATGTTTTTGCTAGAATGCTTATTTCACTCATATACTAACCCAGGAGTGAGAATCGTTAGGCTGCTGGTGACGCCCATGTTTATAAAGGTTCTACATCCTCCTCCATCTAGTCCCTGATTGTACACATGCCAAGCTGGCTCAAGCCGCACGACAAAGTGCCATGTGGCGATGATGATCAGGAAAGTGATGATGATGAGGAGGAGAACTCACATTTATGTTGCTGCTTCCCCTTGCCAGGGCGGCTCACTGGGCCTTGCAGCCGGCCCTCCTAGCCCTGGAGGCGGGGGCTTGGCCACTGTCTTGAGCAACTGCTGGCGTCAGCTGGCGGTCTGGCGCCGCCCTGTGGAAGCCTCAATGAGGGGCCAGGGCAGCCGGCAGGGCGCCCCAAGGAAGCACCTGCGCCAGAGCAACCTGCAGGTGGCTACACCCTCACACCCACGCTCCCACCCACTGCCTTGACCCACCCTCAGCTGAGCCTGCTTAGTACACAGCCGTGACCTGCAAACCTGGCAGCTGTGCCATGAGCATGCCCGGCCACTTGACCCGCCCACCATGCCTGCTGTGCCTCATCCACCTGCCCATGCACCTACCCGTGAACCTGGCCCTGGCTAACCTCCATCCGCATTGTGAGCCTGCCTGATTTGCCTCCTGCCTCTTGCTCCA
The DNA here is from genome assembly GCA_030144725.1 of Haematococcus lacustris. Classification (NCBI taxonomy): domain Eukaryota; kingdom Viridiplantae; phylum Chlorophyta; class Chlorophyceae; order Chlamydomonadales; family Haematococcaceae; genus Haematococcus; species Haematococcus lacustris. The sequence continues at coordinate 14,744,831 of JASKMD010000006.1, forward strand.
TGCAGTCCATGCTACTTGTGTGGCCCTTCTTCCTGTGGGGCATGGTCATTGTGGCGTGCTATGCCATTGGCGTGTCCAAGCTCGCTGCAATCTCAGGACCTATGTGAGAGGAGCCACCAACATGCCTGGCTGTACAGCAGTGACACAGTCGCAGCCTCAGCTGCAACAGCAGCAAGAGCAGGAACACCAGCAACAGCAGCAACAACAGCAACAGCAACAACAGCAGCAACAACAGCAGCAACAGCAGGAACAACGGCAGCAGCAACAGCAGCAGCAGCACCACATGGCACTTCCCAATGTAAGGTCATTCCCAATGTAAGGTCAGATACCACTGGTGTTGCTGCAGCACATATGACTACAAATTCTGCCAGTACACCCAATACCTCCCATTGCCCGCTAGGCCAACAGCCTGCACTGACGCATGGGCTACACAGCTTTAGGTATAGCTATATGCTTCCAGCCATGGTGGCAAAATATGCTTTGCACTCCTCCTTCCTTGCTGTTGGTGCACACAGCGCCTCACGCTTACAGCACTCGCAAAAGCTGTACCCATGTCACTCGCTGGCACGACACGTGCAGCACTGTCTCAATCACTGTATGGTGCAGACTGATGACTTGAGAGGCGGTGGCTGGTATGCTGATGTGTGTGCCGCCTTTGCCCTGCCCTTGCTGCAGAGCGACCTTCAACATGGTGGGGAGCCCATGGAGGCAGCTCATGCAGCTTTGGTGTTCTGGCCGGGCGCCTGGCCTAGCAATGCAAGAAACAGCACTGACGTCACACTTGCATCACACTGCCCATGACCCTGGCTTGCAGGTTAACTTTGTGTCAGTGCGCACGGAGCTGTTCTTCTTTGAACTGCAGGAGCTGGTGATTGAGTTCAACCAGGTAGGTCAGCTCAGCCACAGTCAGCCCGGTGGCACTGGCCCTCAGTTTGACATTTGTCCAGCTTGAGGATCTTGTCCGACCCAGGACCTACGCTGCTAGGCTAACCCAGCCACAGTCAGCTGGGTACTAGGTGCATCATACTGCCCAGGGCCCTAACCCTAACCCTTACCCTTGACAACTCAGCCAACAGGCAACAGGCAGCACTAGGCCATATGACCACTGACCATTGACACACCACCATCATGGAGCAGGCAGAGGATCAGCGACCACACACAGCTGCTACCAGGCAGCACTGTGGGCAGTTGCCTGCAAGGGACCCTAGTTCACAACATCTCCTGCCTTTGGCTTGATGCTTTGCATAGACCAACATGGATATCATCCGTGCTCGTGTGGGTGAACGCTTACACCTCCTGGAGAAGGACTACGTGGCCATGATGTACGGCGGGGCGGTGAGAGCTGCAAACCCACGACCATCACTGCTTGGCATTCTTGCTGCTACTGCTGTTATGCTGGCTCACTCACGTACGGGTGGGAAATTGCAAAGACATGACCATCACCATCTTCGCCACGATCATCCCGCCTGTCAGCGTTGTCTGAACATACGTACCCATAGACTCAATGTGCTCGCCAAATGCCAATGACCATGCTCATCACCCAATGTCACATCTGCCACAACCGCCCTGCACACCCCATCACTGCAGCGTTGTTGGAACACCCATGTTGCGATGCCCATTGACTCGTCAAGGCCACATGATGCTAAGATACACAATGCACACCAAGATATTCTGTCAATGGCATATTTGCCCTGCACACGCTCTTGCCTGCCAGCTGTTTCTACGTAGCTGCCACTGAGTGCCTACCTGCAGGCCCTGCCATTGGAGACAAGCCCTCACTTCACACTGGCCACCGAAGGCCTGACATATGCTGGAGGTACAGACCTCACAGCAGCCCTTTCATGACCCTGCTTCACTGCCCCCATGCGCCATGCAAGCCCCCCCACCCCAGAAACAGACATCTCACCATTTACAGTTGTCAATGTCATCACCACACTGTCACCATAGCCCTCTCGTGCCATACCTCATGACAGCTGCGGTGACACACGGTCAAGGAGGTGGAATGGGAGGTTGGCCATCACACGCTGCACAATGCATGGCACACCACTGGCATGGTTGATCCTGCTTGATTGCTGTGCGTGTCCGGGCCCCTTGCAGGCCTTGCCTCAGAGATCCTATTCACCACCAAAGCTTGTTTGTGTGAAGACCCTAAACACTGCAAGGAAGACCCCACCAGTGAGAGAAATGGTTCTGGCATATATGTATACTCATATGTGCATACACGCATATCAGCACTCACCGGTACTGGTGTATGCACGCAAGACGAGGTCAGCTTGGTCAGAACGTTTGCAGCATCAAGTCTGGCACATGGAGCTTCATAGCCTCGCTGCCTGCTCCATGGTGGCGTTGGTGTTATGCTGCCCGCCCTGCCGCAGACATGTACTACCAGGACACACACAATGGGCTGGCACGTCTGTTTGAGCAGGTAGGGGGCTGGGCTCAGCAGTGGCCGGCACTGTGAGGGGCTTGAAGGGGGCGCATCAGCAGGGCATACCCACACTCAGCGCTGCGATGGTGTCTCCAGCCCCAGCCACCCTGCACCTACACTGCCTGCCCTGGTCACCCTGCCCCTGATAGCCCGTCGTCAATGTGCCATTGGCTTCACTAGGTCCGTGCATGTTGCCGCTCAGCTCTAACTTTATAAAACTGGGGCTGCAACAGCAAACACCTTGGCTGTGCACCTGCCATTTGCTACTAAGCAGGGTCGGGGCTCTGACGGCAATGCTTGGCTGCTTGGCTGCTTGGCTGCGCACTACAGTTCACACACAGCTTGGCTGTGCACCCGCCACTTGCTACTCTGTGAGCTGCTGAGCTGAACCCTGTGTGGCGATAGCTTCGTCACTGCCTTGCGCTCACATTACTTGTTGCCACACAACAGACCAGCATGTGACACTTGAACCTCTGGCGCCGCTGCTGCTGCTCTTCTGCCTATCCTTCCTGACCCTGCTGCTCTGGCCCCCGACTGGCACTAGCACCTGCGCATGGCAGCAGGTGCATGACACTCAGGCTCATCCCACAATCAACAGCATGCCATGTAACGAAGCTAATAATGTTATTCTTACCCTGACAATTAGGCGGTAGCTGAGCTGTGGCAGCATGCCAGTCCTTGCCATGGCCATCTCCTTTTCTGGCACAGCATGGCAGCTTGCAGACTTTGCCCACAACGCCATGACAATGACGGTAGTCATGCATTGCTGTTGCGCTTGATCAGTCCACCATCGTCTTAGCCAGACTGCCTGCTGCTGGCTGAGTCTGCAGTTCATCAACAATGCAAGAGATGTGACCAAGATGAATGGCCTGGATCCTTGGTTGTTTGGGCCAGAGTTTGCCTGGTTCTGGTGGGTGCTCATGTCTGTGATTGATTGCCACTGCATGGGTGTGACCTGAGCTGAGCTACAAGGAATGCATGTCCTTTCAACCCAATATGCTATGATGGTGTGAAAAGATGAGGGTTACAAGGGTACGGGTTAATGAGGTATCATAACATGTTTGGCCACATTAGTTGCATACTGCCATGCATGTTGCTCTGGCAATGCATAATATATCTGTTTTGCTGCATGTTGCCAAGCGCCACTGGTGGTGATGGTGGTTCTGACGCTTGATCGCAGGTACGTGCGGTACGATCTGTTGGGCGGCCTAGCCAAGCTGAATGTATACTACCACTCCTTTGTGGAAACCGTGTACAAGTGAGTAACAGCGGAGTGCTGATGTCATGAGAGCACAAATGGCACATGCTGCATGCCGCGGCATCTGTGCATTTAATCTCTACTGCTTGCTAGTACACCAGCCAGCCGCCCTGTCATGCGTGAGAAGGGGTGCACCAAGGCAAGTTGAGGGAGCACATCATGTGCTTCTGTCGACATGTTTGCACACGTAATTGCATGCAAGCACCCAATGCAATGCACACGGGAGGCTGCTGAAATACAGGATGCCACACTCACCGCCTGCCGTGGCCTGTCTCCCTGCCCTTTTACAGGGGCGTGCTCGATATTCACCTTGCTGGTGCGTTGACTACTTTAGTTTGGCTAGGTTCCATCCTGTTGGCCTCTCCACTGTTTCATCCCACTCCAGCATCTGATTCTTGCATCTGATGAAGTAGTGGCTGTGGCTTCCGTTGCACAAGGCACCTGCACTCATGAGCCACATCATGGCTGTGCCCTTGTGTGTGTTGTGCAGCCTTGGTGCTGACCTGCGCCATCCTCATCTGCTACCTGCTCTTTGTCCTGCGACCCTTTGTAGTCAAGGTGAGTTGCTGCCGCCCAATGCTCGCGGCATCGTCCGTGCGCTGTGTCAAATGTTCCTGCAATGCACCAAGCAAACGCCACCCATGACGACAAAACCTGCAACTCGGGCCTTATTGTTGTAGCTAGGAACGCTAGGGCTCGTGACAGCTGAAAGCCTACATCAGTGTTGTGTGTCGCCTGCTTCACATGTGTGTAGACACGCAATGAGACAAAGCGCATCACTGAGCTCTTGAGCCAACTGCCACCTGAGGTGGATGCCGAGGGCATGCTAATAAAAGCCACCTCCCTTGTGGGCAAGGTTGCAAGTAACCAGGTGTGTGGGTTTGGCCTGCATCAAGCACCATGCCTGTCACCAGTTTATAATGCGCCCTGTTTCTGCATGGTTGCAGGTGGTGGACGATTCACAAGCGCGTGTCCGGCAAAACACTAAGACCGAATAATCTACTCAAAGCATCTGATGAGCAACTGGTGCACTCAGCACGGAATGTGACCAGGTGTAGTAAGCTAGGAGTATGTGCATTGCCATGCATGGGGGATGCATGAGGCTAGCACAAACTTGCATGCACGCGCATGCACTGGCAAGCATGCATTTAGGGGCATGCACGCATGGGGATGCAGAGCCACACATGCACAGATACCCTTGGTGGTAGCCAGGGATGCATGAACAGGGCTTGCGACCAGGGCTTTGGAACTGCTTCATTTGGTGATGTTCTGTTCAGTCTGCAAATCTTGATTATCAGATGCTTATGGGCATAAGTATCACGTCTCAGTAATGCACGGTGCATGATGCCGGGACTGTTGGATGGTGAAGGACGATAGCTAGGTGGCGAATCATGGAAAGTCGCATGGGTGCATACGTGTGTAGCCATTAGGCCATAGCATGTAAGCTATAGTACACACTTTGCGTGCGCAAAGTCAGGTGGTGTGTGATCTGTAGACCTCGTCGGCAAACAAGCATGAGCGCGATCACGCCCGTCCATTAACCCCAGCGACCATGATTCATGGCAGCATGCACACGTCTTGGGATCGCATCCATCAGCCTTGATACAAAACTGTGGGGGGGAAAGCAGCTTGGGGGCAAGCAGCAGGGCAGCAGCAAACATGCATTCGTCAGACCATCATCATGGTGCAGCATCAGCCTCCACCACCACCAGCCCAGCCCACCCATGGTGCTGCCATATGGTGTAGCTGATGCCACAGGCCGTGTATCAAGGAAACACCATGCCTCATGTGGACCACCAATGAATGTCAGCCAGATTGTTGAAGGGCTCTGCAGCATCGCAGACACACACATCTGCTCCCTTCCACGCCCCTACTCCCTGTTTCGAACAATCCATTATGCCATCCATACCAGCTGGACTGCTTTGTTGCTTGGAGGCAAGGGGCGGTGGCGATATCTATGGAGTTCGTAGAAAGAGTGCCACATATGGTGCCACTGGTTTCATCATGTGCCTGATATCTGGTGCCTTGTACGGTACAAGTTGTACCTGGTGCCTGTTTTATGCTAAAAATGCGACTCATGTTTGCTAGCGATCATATAACAAATATTTCATGAGTTCTCAACCGTGCGGTCTAGTCAGCAGTGCAGAGTTGTGAGCCTGAGTACTCGACAGTGACTGGCCATGAGCCAAAGTCATCAGATGTGGCATGGCCCAACTACATGAGTGCAACAGCATTGGTGGATGAGATGAGTACACATTTGCCTATGTACACTGGCATGTGCCACAGTCACCTGTCACACAAGGTGGGACGGGCCAAGACAAAGCAGCCACATCCTGCCTGGTGAGAGGATTCAATGTACCGTACTATCCCTTTTGATTCCCTATCCCGAATCGTTTTTTGTCCTTCGGGAAACCGGGAATAATTACGAAAGTGACGAAAGTGCTAGCAATTGACCAGTTGGTGGTCCGGGGCATCAGTGCCGCCAACGCCGCTGATAATCGACATCGCGAGCTCCTTATGCACGATGAAAAACGCTCCAAATGCCTCTTGATCGTCAGGCGGCAGTGATTGAGAAGCGATTGTCTGCTGCTAGCCTTGCAGTTGTTGGCAAGTACTAGATCAGCTCCTGCAGCCATCAATCCTGATGTAACCAAGGCTGGACCAGCCGTGCGCAAGCGTGGCAGGCCCTTGGGCTCGTAACAAACTTAAGCCAGCGGCAACAGGTTTGGCATTAGCCACTCCTTAACTAAAGCAAGCAGCAGTGGAAGCAACAGCAGCAGCAGCAGCAGCAGCAGCGAGGGGTAGGCGAGCCAGGCTGGGGCAAAGGCTGGGGCGGCGGGCCAGGCTGGGGCGGCAACCAGAGTGGCTGCTTTGCCCCGGGCAAGGTCGGGGGAGGTGGGCTAGGCTGGGGCAAAGGCTGGGGTCACAGGACAGGCAAGGGTGGCAACAAGGTTGGCAACCATTTTGATGGGAGAGACGACCGCTCACATACGGGCAGCAGGCCAAGGCGGGGTGCTTGCTTTGGCCAATGTAGCAGCAAGGGTGGCTGCAGGAGTACGCAAGTTTGAATAAGCGAGGTGAAGTGCCCCATGCCACGTGGTCAGGTGCCACTAGAGGCCACTAGAGGAGAGGCCACGACAGTTAGTTGTGTGGACCATATGATTGTGATGCGAGATTGATGGGGTGTGAGGTTTGATTATTTGTATGCACGAAGACGTTCTCAAAATCGACTTTAGACGTACTTTGGCCATCGGGGAACTTGAAACAATGAAAAATATGGCTCGGGATCAATATTTTTATTATAGTTTCCAAGGCCTCGGGAATCAAAAGGGAGAGTACGGTACTCGACAATATTGTCAAAGCACAAGTTCGGACAGGACAATCAACTCCTTACATCGTGCACGCTGTATGCAACTAATCGTCATACTCAACTCCTTGCCATTACTTGGCACATGTCTGCAAAACTACTAAGTTTATCTGCCCCACTGAACTACGCACCGCATGGTGCATCAACGCAACTTAATATGATGTGGTCACGCATCCAAAACTGTGCCGTCGGCCTACACGGTCAACATGTCATGTAAAGCAGGCGCATATGGCGCGCGGCGTCACGGCACGGCAGCGGTTGCTGGCGGCCGGCCGCGCTGCGCCTGCCCCTGATCGACACCGGCTGCAGTGGAGGTGCTCAGTAGATATCCTTGCCAGTGTCGTCCTCGCCGCCATTGTCCAAGGTGTAGCCCAGGACGGTGACGGCGATGGCGCTGATGCCCAGGCCATAGCCAATCAGGCGGTAGTAGCCATCATCAGGTGTCTGCCCAATGAAGCTGGCGACCTGTGAAGGGGCAGCAGGCGAGGAGAGTCTGGCACCCTCCCAGCACCACCACCCTCACCCTGTCCAGGGCATGATAGTGGCATTGACGTGTCCAGGCCATGGTAGTAGCATCGAGGTGCACCTGCTGACGCTGGCTGCCTGCTTTAGGCTATACCTACCATGGCCCAGGGACCCTTATTGTAGAGCACTTCTGCAATGACTGCTGCCAGGAAGCCAAGCATGCCTGCGCGCCCCACAAACAGCTCGTTCTGTCGGGAGAAGCCTGCACGCAAAGCAGTGAAGGCCCAGGTCAGCAGCCAGGCACAATGAGACTTGTTGTGCAGGCAAGGGAGAGGGGCTAGGGGAGACATCCCTACCACACAAGCTGGGCAAGGCGTGGCATAGCTAGCACTGTGCTGACTAACCCACTGAGACTACCCACTGCTCACTGCTGCTGGTAGGCTGAGCGGCTGGCTTGCTGTGCATGGGGCTGGGCTGTGGCTCAGCTGCCCACCTGGGCGGGTCATGCCCAGGGCCTGGCCAGGCTTGTTGATCAGGATGTTGGGGTCCTGGGGTGGCCCATCAGGGCGCTTGGCCACATCATCCTGGTTGCTCTTGGACCAGGTGGGGCTGTTGGGGAAGGCGGCGCCAATGCCGTTGAACAGCTGCGCAGGCCAGGGCAGCAGAAACACACCAACAACTCTTAGCACGCCCAGCACAGCCATACCTGAGCTAACACTCAAAGTCGAGGCAGCTGCCACGCAGGTGCTGGTGATTGCCTAACATGGCAACACCCCTACTGATCTGTCCCTTGCTGCCGATGATGACACCGCAGCTGCTGCTGCTGTTGCTGCCTTCCACGCACCACAATGCCCACAAACAGAGCAATGACGGTGTTGCGCTCAAAGCCCAGGATGTACTCCAGCTGGCCAACAGGGCCGGTGCGCAGCAGGATCTCACCAATGGTCTCAGCCAGCCACCCAAACATGGCCAGGCGGCCAGCAAACACCTCACGCCGCCTGCAGCACAGCACAGCATCATGATCAGCATGCGGCCCATGCCCTGCCAGGCAGGTGGGTGTCAACAGGCTGGGCGCCACTGGGCTGCCAGGGAGGTGTGGGTCGGCTGCCTACTGCCATGCCCGCCAGTGGCTTCATTGCGCACCTGGTGAAAGCGGGGATGACGGGGTTCACTTGCTTGGCGGTCTCGTCAATCTTGACCTGCGGGAGGGCACATGCAGGTAGCGATGGGGGTGCGATGAGTTGCGGTAAGTAGCGGAGAGTACTGGCGCGGCTAGGCTGTGCCACAGCTTCAAACGTGTTCAACGCGAAGCACATGGCTAGGCTGCATGGTGATGTACTGCGTGCCGGGCTGTGCCGTCATCGCCCAGCATCTGACCGCTGAACGCAAGCACCTGTGCCATCACGCGCAGGCTGCGCGCACGGCTGCTGCAGGGAGCTGCCAGGCGCGCAGGGCGGGCACTGGCTGGGCGGCTGCAGGTCGCGCTCATCAGGCCGACGGGACGAGATGCCAGGAGAGCCATTGTCTTGTGCTGTGTGTGGCTGAGGATAGGTACAAGAAGGTCAGTTGCTAGCTTGCTTCTGTCTGGAGGTGCGACTGGGACATTGAAAGTGGGCTTCGCTGAGTGTGAGGTGCGAGTGACGCTGAATCACGGAGGCTGCACGCGCCGGAGCCTGCCTGACCGCTGTGACGGTACGCAGAGCAGGGTTGTGCGTTGGAAACCGCCACCACTTGGATCGTGTGCCCCACATGTTCGACACCACCTCGCGACTGACTGGCTAGTCTGAAGCCGATACCAGCTGCGCCCCCTCAGCGGTGCTCCGCTACAGCTATCCAGAGGAGAGGCAGCGCTGGCTAGTGTAGGCATGCTGTACCACACCTACCCTGGAAGGTTTGGCAGCTCAGGCCAGCCCAACAGGTGCCCACAGCCACCCTCATTGGCGTGGATGCACACCTCTTGGCCCTCCAACGGACTGCCAGCTTGAGGTAGCCCAGCACTGGCTCAGCCGCGCCACCCATGCCCTCACCTATTCCTGCCGTGCTGCCTGTCTGTGGGGACACCTTCTGCCACCTCCTTGTTGTCCCTGCGCTAGCAACCATACAAATGTGTTGTGCTGCACCAGCCATGGAGCACCAGAGCGTGCTTTCCAAGTTGCCCAGGTTTAGGCAGGCCAGTCGGCCAGCACAGTGCAGCTCTGCAGTGCATTGGCTGGTGGGCACCACCACCACCTCCACCACCACTCCAGCCCACCCTAGGTGCTGGCATGAGGTGCAGCTGGTGCAACAGGCCCTGTGCCTACAATGTTTCATGCCTCATGCGGATTGCAAGCGTGGATCAGCCACATTGGTCGAGGGCTCTGCAGCACTGCAGACCCTCACATCTGCTTCCTTCCACGCCCGTATTCCCTGTTGTTGATGAGAGCTGTTAACTACCATCGACATCGGCACCACTGCTTTGGTGGTTAGAGGCAAGGAGGGACTGCAGCAACTAGGAGCCACCTGCGTTGGTGCCACTGTTGCCACCTTGTACGTGGTACCGGATGCCTTGTACCTGGTGTCTTGTTTTGTGCTAGGAATGTGACACGTGTTTGTTATCATTCACATGCAAGTATATCATGGGCTTACAATTGTGAGGTCTAGGCAGCAGTGCAGAGTTATGAGCCTGTGTACTTGACAGTGGCTGGCCATGAGGCAAAGTCAGTGTATGTGGCATGGCCCCACTGCATGTGTGCAGCAGCATTGGTGGATGAGATGAGTGCACATTTACCTGTGCACACTGCCATTTGCCACAGTCCCGCCTGTCACACACATGGTTGAACGGTCCAAGACAAAACAGCCAACCATTGGCAGTAAGAAATCACCACGACGTGATGGTGCCCCATCTTTTGTTTGCGTTCTACCTTGTGAGAGGATTCATTGTACTCGACAGTATCGTCACAACGCAGGTTTGGACAGTACACATCAACTCCTTACATCGTGCACGCTGTATGCAAGTAACCGTCATACCCAACTCCTTGCCATTACTTGGCACATGTCTGCAAAACTACTGAGTTTCTCTGCCCCACTGAACTACGCACCGCATGGTGCATCAACGCAACTTAATATGATGTGGTCACGCATCCAAAATTGTGTCGTCGGCCTACACGGTCAACATGTCATGTGAAGCAGGCGCATATGGCACGCGGCATCACAGCACGGCAGCGGTTGCTGGCGGCCGGCCGCGCTGCGCCTGCCCCTGATCGACACCGGCTGCAGTGGAGGTGCTCAGTAGATATCCTTGCCAGTGTCGTCCTCGCCGCCATTGTCCAAGGTGTAGCCCAGGACGGTGACGGCGATGGCGCTGATGCCCAGGCCATAGCCAATCAGGCGGTAGTAGCCATCATCAGGTGTCTGCCCAATGAAGCTGGCGACCTGTGAAGGGGCAGCAGGCGAGGAGAGTCTGGCACCCTCCCAGCACCACCACCCTCACCCTGTCCAGGGCATGATAGTGGCATTGACGTGTCCAGGCCATGGTAGTAGCATTGAGGTGCACCTGCCGATGCTGGCTACCTGCCGATGCTGGCTGCCTGCTTTAGGCTATACCTACCATGGCCCAGGGACCCTTATTGTAGAGCACTTCTGCAATGACTGCTGCCAGGAAGCCAAGCATGCCTGCGCGCCCCACAAACAGCTCGTTCTGCCGGGAGAAGCCTACACGCAAAGCAGTGGAAGCCCAGGTCAGCAGCCAGGCACAATGAGAGTTGTTGTGCAGGCAAGGGAGAGGAGCTAGGGGAGACATCCCTACCACACAAGCTGGGCAAGGCGTGGCATAGCTAGCACTGTGCTGACTAACCCACTGAGACTGCCCACTGCTCACTGCTGCTGGTAGGCTGAGCGGCTGGCTTGCTGTACATGGGGCTGGGCTGTGGCTCAGCTGCCCACCTGGGCGGGTCATGCCCAGGGCCTGGCCAGGCTTGTTGATCAGGATGTTGGGGTCCTGGGGTGGCCCATCAGGGCGCTTGGCCACATCATCCTGGTTGCTCTTGGACCAGGTGGGGCTGTTGGGGAAGGCGGCGCCAATGCCGTTGAACAGCTGCGCAGGCCAGGGCAGCAGAAACACACCAACAACTCTTAGCACGCCCAGCACAGCCATACCTGAGCTAACACTCAAAGTCGAGGCAGCTGCCACGCAGGTGCTGGTGATTGCCTAACATGGCAACACCCCTACTGATCTGTCCCTTGCTGCCGATGATGACACCGCAGCTGCTGCTGCTGTTGCTGCCTTCCACGCACCACAATGCCCACAAACAGAGCAATGACGGTGTTGCGCTCAAAGCCCAGGATGTACTCCAGCTGGCCAACAGGGCCGGTGCGCAGCAGGATCTCGCCAATGGTCTCAGCCAGCCACCCAAACATGGCCAGGCGGCCAGCAAACACCTCACGCCGCCTGCAGCACAGCACAGCATCATGATCAGCATGCGGCCCATGCCCTGCCAGGCAGGTGGGTGTCAACAGGCTGGGCGCCACTGGGCTGCCAGGGAGGTGTGGGTGCGCTGCCTACTGCCATGCCCGCCAGTGGCTTCATTGCGCACCTGGTGAAAGCGGGGATGACGGGGTTCACTTGCTTGGCGGTCTCGTCAATCTTGACCTGCGGGAGGGCACATGCAGGTAGCGATGGGGGTGCGATGAGTTGCGGTAAGTAGCGGAGAGTACTGGCGCGGCTAGGCTGTGCCACAGCTTCAAACGTGTTCAGCGCGAAGCACATGGCTAGGCTGCATGGTGATGTACTGCGTGCCGGGCTGTGCCGTCATCGCCCAGCATCTGACCGCTGAACGCAAGCACCTGTGCCATCACGCGCAGGCTGCGCGCACGGCTGCTGCAGGGAGCTGCCAGGCGCGCAGGGCGGGCACTGGCTGGGCGGCTGCAGGTCGCGCTGATCAGGCCGACGGGACGAGATGCCAGGAGAGCCATTGTCTTGTGCTGTGTGTGGCTGAGGATGGGTACAAGAAGGTCAGTTGCTAGCTTGCTTCTGTCTGGAGGTGCGACTGGGACATTGAAAGTGGGCTTCGCTGAGTGTGAGGTGCGAGTGACGCTGAATCACGGAGGCTGCACGCGCCGGGGCCTGCCTGACCGCTGTGACGGTACGCAGAGCAGGGTTGCGCGTTGGAAACCGCCACCACTTGGATCGTGTACCCCACATGTTGGACACCACCTCGCGACTGACTGGCTAGTCTGAAGCCGATACCAGCTGCGCCCCCTCAGCGGTGCTCCGCTACAACTATCCAGAGGAGAGGCAGGGCTGGCTATTTTAGGCATGTTGAACCACACTTACCCTGGAAGGTCTGGCAGCTCAGGCCAGCCCAACAGGTGCCCACAGCCACCCTCATTGGCGTGGATGCACACCTCTTGGCCCTCCAACGGACTGCCAGCTTGAGGTAGCCCAGCACTGGCTCAGCCGCGCCACCCATGCCCTCACCTATTCCTGCCGTGCTGCCTGTCTGTGGGGACACCTTCTGCCACCTCCTTGTTGTCCCTGCGCTAGCAACCATACAAATGTGTTGTGCTGCACCAGCCACGGAGCACCAGAGCGTGCTTTCCAAGTTGCCCAGGTTTAGGCAGGCCAGTCGGCCAGCACAGTGCAGCTCTGCAGTGCATTGGGTGGTGGGCACCACCACCACCTCCACCACCACTCCAGCCCACCCTAGGTGCTGGCATGAGGTGCAGCTGGTGCAACAGGCCCTGTGCCTACAATGTTTCATGCCTCATGCGGATTGCAAGCGTGGATCAGCCACATTGGTCGAGGGCTCTGCAGCACTGCAGACCCTCACATCTGCTTCCTTCCACGCCCGTATTCCCTGTTGTTGATGAGAGCTGTTAACTACCATCGACATCGGCACCACTGCTTTGGTGGTTAGAGGCAAGGAGGGACTGCAGCAACTAGGAGCCACCTGCGTTGGTGCCACTGTTGCCACCTTGTACGTGGTACCGGATGCCTTGTACCTGGTGTCTTGTTTTGTGCTAGGAATGTGACACGTGTTTGTGATCATTCACATGCAAGTATATCATGGGCTTACAATTGTGAGGTCTAGGCAGCAGTGCAGAGTTATGAGCCTGTGTACTTGACAGTGGCTGGCCATGAGGCAAAGTCAGTGTATGTGGCATGGCCCCACTGCATGTGTGCAGCAGCATTGGTGGATGAGATGAGTGCACATTTACCTGTGCACACTGCCATTCGCCACAGTCCCACCTGTCACACACATGGTTGGACGGTCCAAGACAAAACAGCCAACCATTGGCAGTAAGAAATCACCACGACGTGATGATGCCCCATCTTTTGTTTGCGTTCTACCTTGTCAGAGGATTCATTGTACTCGACAGTATCGTCACAACGCAGGTTTGGACAATACACATCAACTCCTTACATCGTGCACGCTGTATGCAACTAACCGTCATACCCAACTGCTTGCCATTACTTGGCACATGTCTGCAAAACTACTGAGTTTGTCTGCCCCACTGAACTACGCACCGCATGGTGCATCAACGCAACTTAATATGATGTGGTCACGCATCCAAAATTGTGTCGTCGGCCTACACGGTCAACATGTCATGTGAAGCAGGCGCATATGGCACGCGGCATCACAGCACGGCAGCGGTTGCTGGCGGCCGGCCGCGCTGCGCCTGCCCCTGATCGACACCGGCTGCAGTGGAGGTGCTCAGTAGATATCCTTGCCAGTGTCGTCCTCGCCGCCATTGTCCAAGGTGTAGCCCAGGACGGTGACGGCGATGGCGCTGATGCCCAGGCCATAGCCAATCAGGCGGTAGTAGCCATCATCAGGTGTCTGCCCAATGAAGCTGGCGACCTGTGAAGGGGCAGCAGGCGAGGAGAGTCTGGCACCCTCCCAGCACCACCACCCTCACCCTGTCCAGGGCATGATAGTGGCATTGACGTGTCCAGGCCATGGTAGTAGCATTGAGGTGCACCTGCTGACGCTGGCTGCCTGCTTTAGGCTATACCTACCATGGCCCAGGGACCCTTATTGTAGAGCACTTCTGCAATGACTGCTGCCAGGAAGCCAAGCATGCCTGCGCGCCCCACAAACAGCTCGTTCTGCCGGGAGAAGCCTGCACGCAAAGCAGTGAAGGCCCAGGTCAGCAGCCAGGCACAATGAGAGTTGTGCAGGCAAGGGAGAGGGGCTAGGGGAGACATCCCTACCACACAAGCCGGGCGAGGCGTGGCATAGCTAGCACTGTGCTGACTAACCCACTGAGACTGCCCACTGCTCACTGCTGCTGGTAGGCTGAGCGGCTGGCTTGCTGTGCATGGGGCTGGGCTGTGGCTCAGCTGCCCACCTGGGCGGGTCATGCCCAGGGCCTGGCCAGGCTTGTTGATCAGGATGTTGGGGTCCTGGGGTGGCCCATCAGGGCGCTTGGCCACATCATCCTGGTTGCTCTTGGACCAGGTGGGGCTGTTGGGGAAGGCGGCGCCAATGCCGTTGAACAGCTGCGCAGGCCAGGGCAGCAGAAACACACCAACAACTCTTAGCACGCCCAGCACAGCCATACCTGAGCTAACACTCAAAGTCGAGGCAGCTGCCAGGCAGGTGCTGGTGATTGCCTAACATGGCAACACCCCTACTGATCTGTCCCTTGCTGCTGATGAGGACACCGCAGCTGCTGCTGCTGTTGCTGCCTTCCACGCACCACAATGCCCACGAACAGAGCAATGACGGTGTTGCGCTCAAAGCCCAGGATGTACTCCAGCTGGCCAACAGGGCCGGTGCGCAGCAGGATCTCACCAATGGTCTCAGCCAGCCACCCAAACATGGCCAGGCGGCCAGCAAACACCTCACGCCGCCTGCAGCACAGCACAGCATCATGATCAGCATGCGGCCCATGCCCTGCCAGGCAGGTGGGTGTCAACAGGCTGGGCGCCACTGGGCTGCCAGGGAGGTGTGGGTCGGCTGCCTACTGCCATGCCCGCCAGTGGCTTCATTGCGCACCTGGTGAAAGCGGGGATGACGGGGTTCACTTGCTTGGCGGTCTCGTCAATCTTGACCTGCGGGAGGGCACATGCAGGTAGCGATGGGGGTGCGATGAGTTGCGGTAAGTAGCGGAGAGTACTGGCGCGGCTAGGCTGTGCCACAGCTTCAAACGTGTTCAGCGCGAAGCACATGGCTAGGCTGCATGGTGATGTACTGCGTGCCGGGCTGTGCCGTCATCGCCCAGCATCTGACCGCTGAACGCAAGCACCTGTGCCATCACGCGCAGGCTGCGCGCACGGCTGCTGCAGGGAGCTGCCAGGCGCGCAGGGCGGGCACTGGCTGGGCGGCTGCAGGTCGCGCTCATCAGGCCGACGGGACGAGGTGTCAGGAGAGCCATTGTCTTGTGCTGTGTGTGGCTGAGGATGGGTACAAGAAGGTCAGTTGCTAGCTTGCTTCTGTCTGGAGGTGCGACTGGGACATTGAAAGTGGGCTTCGCTGAGTGTGAGGTGCGAGTGACGCTGAATCACGGAGGCTGCACGCGCCGGAGCCTGCCTGACCGCTGTGACGGTACGCAGAGCAGGGTTGTGCGTTAAAAACCGCCACCACTTGGATCGTGTGCCCCACATGTTCGACACCACCTCGCGACTGACTGGCTAGTCTGAAGCCGATACCAGCTGCGCCCCCTCAGCGGTGCTCCGCTACAGCTATCCAGAGGAGAGGCAGCGCTGGCTAGTTTGGGCATGCTGTACCACACCTACCCTGGAAGGTCTGGCAGCTCAGGCCAGCCCAACAGGTGCCCACAGCCACCCTCATTGGCGTGGATGCACACCTCTTGGCCCTCCAACGGACTGCCAGCTTGAGGTAGCCCAGCACTGGCTCAGCCGCGCCACCCATGCCCTCACCTATTCCTGCCGTGCTGCCTGTCTGTGGGGACACCTTCTGCCACCTCCTTGTTGTCCCTGCGCTAGCAACCATACCAATGTGTTGTGTTGTACCAGCCACGGAGCACCAGAGCGTGCTTTCCAAGTTGCCCAGGTTTAGGCAGGCCAGTCAGCCAGCACAGTGCAGCTCTGCAGTGCATTGGCTGGTGGGCACCACCACCACCTCCACCACCACTCCAGCCCACCCTAGGTGCTGGCATGAGGTGCAGCTGGTGCAACAGGCCCTGTGCCTACAATGTTTCATGCCTCATGCGGATTGCAAGCGTGGATCAGCCACATTGGTCGAGGGCTCTGCAGCACTGCAGACCCTCACATCTGCTTCCTTCCACGCCCGTATTCCCTGTTGTTGATGAGAGCTGTTAACTACCATCGACATCGGCACCACTGCTTTGGTGGTTAGAGGCAAGGAGGGACTGCAGCAACTAGGAGCCACCTGCGTTGGTGCCACTGTTGCCACCTTGTACGTGGCACCGGATGCCTTGTACCTGGTGTCTTGTTTTGTGCTAGGAATGTGACACGTGTTTGTTATCATTCACATGCAAGTATATCATGGGCTTACAATTGTGAGGTCTAGGCAGCAGTGCAGAGTTATGAGCCTCAGTACTTGACAGTGGCTGGCCATGGGCCAAAGTCAGTATATGTGGCATGGCCCCACTGCATGTGTGCAGCAGCATTGGTGGATGAGATGAGTGCACATTTACCTGTGCACACTGCCATTCGCCACAGTCCCACCTGTCACACACATGGTTGGACGGTCCAAGACAAAGCAGCCAACCATTGGCAGTCAGCAATCACCACGACGTGATGATGCCCCATCTTTTGTTTGCGTTCTACCTTGTGAGAGGATTCATTGTACTCGACAGTATCGTCACAACGCAGGTTTGGACAGTACACATCAACTCCTTACACCGTGCACGCTGTATGCAACTAACCGTCATACCCAACTCCTTGCCATTACTTGGCACATGTCTGCAAAACTACTGAGTTTGTCTGCCCCATTGAACTACGCACCGCATGGTGCATCAACGCAACTTAATATGATGTGGTCACGCATCCAAAACTGTGCCGTCGGCCTACACGGTCAACATGTCATGTAAAGCAGGCGCATATGGCGCGCGGCGTCACGGCACGGCAGCGGTTGCTGGCGGCCGGCCGCGCTGCGCCTGCCCCTGATCGACACCGGCTGCAGTGGAGGTGCTCAGTAGATATCCTTGCCAGTGTCGTCCTCGCCGCCATTGTCCAAGGTGTAGCCCAGGACGGTGACGGCGATGGCGCTGATGCCCAGGCCATAGCCAATCAGGCGGTAGTAGCCATCATCAGGTGTCTGCCCAATGAAGCTGGCGACCTGTGAAGGGGCAGCAGGCGAGGAGAGTTTGGCACCCTCCCAGCACCACCACCCTCACCCTGTCCAGGGCATGATAGTGGCATTGACGTGTCCAGGCCATGGTAGTAGCATTGAGGTGCACCTGCTGACGCTGGCTGCCTGCTTTAGGCTATACCTACCATGGCCCAGGGACCCTTATTGTAGAGCACTTCTGCAATGACTGCTGCCAGGAAGCCAAGCATGCCTGCGCGCCCCACAAACAGCTCGTTCTGTCGGGAGAAGCCTGCACACAAAGCAGTGAAGGCCCAGGTCAGCAGCCAGGCACAATGAGACTTGTTGTGCAGGCAAGGGAGAGGGGCTAGGGGAGACATCCCTACCACACAAGCTGGGCAAGGCGTGGCATAGCTAGCACTGTGCTGACTAACCCACTGAGACTGCCCACTGCTCACTGCTGCTGGTAGGCTGAGCGGCTGGCTTGCTGTGCATGGGGCTGGGCTGTGGCTCAGCTGCCCACCTGGGCGGGTCATGCCCAGGGCCTGGCCAGGCTTGTTGATCAGGATGTTGGGGTCCTGGGGTGGCCCATCAGGGCGCTTGGCCACATCATCCTGGTTGCTCTTGGACCAGGTGGGGCTGTTGGGGAAGGCGGCGCCAATGCCGTTGAACAGCTGCGCAGGCCAGGGCAGCAGAAACACACCAACAACTCTTAGCACGCCCAGCACAGCCATACCTGAGCTAACACTCAAAGTCGAGGCAGCTGCCAGGCAGGTTCTGGTGATTGCCTAATGGCAACACCCCTACTGATCTGTCCCTTGCTGCTGATGAGGACACCGCAGCTGCTGCTGCTGTTGCTGCCTTCCACGCACCACAATGCCCACGAACAGAGCAATGACGGTGTTGCGCTCAAAGCCCAGGATGTACTCCAGCTGGCCAACAGGGCCGGTGCGCAGCAGGATCTCACCAATGGTCTCAGCCAGCCACCCAAACATGGCCAGGCGGCCAGCAAACACCTCACGCCGCCTGCAGCACAGCACAGCATCATGATCAGCATGCGGCCCATGCCCTGCCAGGCAGGTGGGTGTCAACAGGCTGGGCGCCACTGGGCTGCCAGGGAGGTGTGGGTGCGCTGCCTACTGCCATGCCCGCCAGTGGCTTCATTGCGCACCTGGTGAAAGCGGGGATGACGGGGTTCACTTGCTTGGCGGTCTCGTCAATCTTGACCTGCGGGAGGGCACATGCAGGTAGCGATGGGGGTGCGATGAGTTGCGGTAAGTAGCGGAGAGTACTGGCGCGGCTAGGCTGTGCCACAGCTTCAAACGTGTTCAGCGCGAAGCACATGGCTAGGCTACATGGTGATGTACTGCGTGCCGGGCTGTGCCGTCATCGCCCAGCATCTGACCGCTGAACGCAAGCACCTGTGCCATCACGCGCAGGCTGCGCGCACGGCTGCTGCAGGGAGCTGCCAGGCGCGCAGGGCGGGCACTGGCTGGGCGGCTGCAGGTCGCGCTCATCAGGCCGACGGGACGAGATGCCAGGAGAGCCATTGTCTTGTGCTGTGTGTGGCTGAGGATAGGTACAAGAAGGTCAGTTGCTAGCTTGCTTCTGTCTGGAGGTGCGACTGGGACATTGAAAGTGGGCTTCGCTGAGTGTGAGGTGCGAGTGACGCTGAATCACGGAGGCTGCACGCGCCGGGGCCTGCCTGACCGCTGTGACGGTACGCAGAGCAGGGTTGCGCGTTGGAAACCGCCACCACTTGGATCGTGTACCCCACATGTTGGACACCAACCCGCGATTGACTGCCTAGTCTGAAGCCGATACCAGCTGCGCCCCCTCAGCGGTGCTCCGCTACAACTATCCAGAGGAGAGGCAGGGCTGGCTATTTTAGGCATGTTGAACCACACTTACCCTGGAAGGTCTGGCAGCTCAGGCCAGCCCAACAGGTGCCCACAGCCACCCTCATTGGCGTGGATGCACACCTCTTGGCCCTCCAACGGACTGCCAGCTTGAGGTAGCCCAGCACTGGCTCAGCCGCGCCACCCATGCCCTCACCTATTCCTGCCGTGCTGCCTGTCTGTGGGGACACCTTCTGCCACCTCCTTGTTGTCCCTGCGCTAGCAACCATACAAATGTGTTGTGCTGCACCAGCCATGGAGCACCAGAGCGTGCTTTCCAAGTTGCCCAGGTTTAGGCAGGCCAGTCGGCCAGCACAGTGCAGCTCTGCAGTGCATTGGCTGGTGGGCACCACCACCACCTCCACCACCACTCCAGCCCACCCTAGGTGCTGGCATGAGGTGCAGCTGGTGCAACAGGCCCTGTGCCTACAATGTTTCATGCCTCATGCGGATTGCAAGCGTGGATCAGCCACATTGGTCGAGGGCTCTGCAGCACTGCAGACCCTCACATCTGCTTCCTTCCACGCCCGTATTCCCTGTTGTTGATGAGAGCTGTTAACTACCATCGACATCGGCACCACTGCTTTGGTGGTTAGAGGCAAGGAGGGACTGCAGCAACTAGGAGCCACCTGCGTTAGTGCCACTGTTGCCACCTTATACGTGGTACCGGATGCCTTGTACCTGGTGTCTTGTTTTGTGCTAGGAATGTGACACGTGTTTGTTATCATTCACATGCAAATATATCATGGGCTTACAATTGTGAGGTCTAGGCAGCAGTGCAGAGTTGTGAGCCTGAGTACTCGACAGTGGCTGGCCATGGGCCAAAGTCAGTGTATTTGGCATGGCCCCACTGCATGTGTGCAGCAGCATTGGTGAATGAGATGAGTGCACATTTACCTGTGCACACTGCCATTCGCCACAGTCCCACCTGTCACACACATGGTTGGACGGTCCAAGACAAAGCAGCCAACCATTGGCAGTCAGCAATCACCACGACGTGATGATGCCCCATCTTTTGTTTGCGTTCTACCTTGTGAGAGGATTCATTGTACTCGACAGTATCGTCACAACGCAGGTTTGGACAGTGCACATCAACTCCTTACATCGTGCACGCTGTATGCAACTAACCGTCATACCCAACTGCTTGCCATTACTTGGCACATGTCTGCAAAACTACTGAGTTTGTCTGCCCCACTGAACTACGCACCGCATGGTGCATCAACGCAACTTAATATGATGTGGTCACGCATCCAAAATTGTGTCGTCGGCCTACACGGTCAACATGTCATGTAAAGCAGGCGCATATGGCACGCGGCATCACAGCACGGCAGCGGTTGCTGGCGGCCGGCCGCGCTGCGCCTGCCCCTGATCGACACCGGCTGCAGTGGAGGTGCTCAGTAGATATCCTTGCCAGTGTCGTCCTCGCCGCCATTGTCCAAGGTGTAGCCCAGGACGGTGACGGCGATGGCGCTGATGCCCAGGCCATAGCCAATCAGGCGGTAGTAGCCATCATCAGGTGTCTGCCCAATGAAGCTGGCGACCTGTGAAGGGGCAGCAGGCGAGGAGAGTCTGGCACCCTCCCAGCACCACCACCCTCACCCTGTCCAGGGCATGATAGTGGCATTGACGTGTCCAGGCCATGGTAGTAGCATCGAGGTGCACCTGCTGACGCTGGCTGCCTGCTTTAGGCTATACCTACCATGGCCCAGGGACCCTTATTGTAGAGCACTTCTGCAATGACTGCTGCCAGGAAGCCAAGCATGCCTGCGCGCCCCACAAACAGCTCGTTCTGCCGGGAGAAGCCTGCACGCAAAGCAGTGAAGGCCCAGGTCAGCAGCCAGGCACAATGAGACTTGTTGTGCAGGCAAGGGAGAGGGGCTAGGGGAGACATCCCTACCACACAAGCCGGGCGAGGCGTGGCATAGCTAGCACTGTGCTGACTAACCCACTGAGACTGCCCACTGCTCACTGCTGCTGGTAGGCTGAGCGGCTGGCTTGCTGTGCATGGGGCTGGGCTGTGGCTCAGCTGCCCACCTGGGCGGGTCATGCCCAGGGCCTGGCCAGGCTTGTTGATCAGGATGTTGGGGTCCTGGGGTGGCCCATCAGGGCGCTTGGCCACATCATCCTGGTTGCTCTTGGACCAGGTGGGGCTGTTGGGGAAGGCGGCGCCAATGCCGTTGAACAGCTGCGCAGGCCAGGGCAGCAGAAACACACCAACAACTCTTAGCACGCCCAGCACAGCCATACCTGAGCTAACACTCAAAGTCGAGGCAGCTGCCAGGCAGGTGCTGGTGATTGCCCAACATGGCAACACCCCCACTGATCTGTCCCTTGCTGCCGATGATGACACCGCAGCTGCTGCTGCTGTTGCTGCCTTCCACGCACCACAATGCCCACAAACAGAGCAATGACGGTGTTGCGCTCAAAGCCCAGGATGTACTCCAGCTGGCCAACAGGGCCGGTGCGCAGCAGGATCTCGCCAATGGTCTCAGCCAGCCACCCAAACATGGCCAGGCGGCCAGCAAACACCTCACGCCGCCTGCAGCACAGCACAGCATCATGATCAGCATGCGGCCCATGCCCTGCCAGGCAGGTGGGTGTCAACAGGCTGGGCGCCACTGGGCTGCCAGGGAGGTGTGGGTCGGCTGCCTACTGCCATGCCCGCCAGTGGCTTCATTGCGCACCTGGTGAAAGCGGGGATGACGGGGTTCACTTGCTTGGCGGTCTCGTCAATCTTGACCTGCGGGAGGGCACATGCAGGTAGCGATGGGGGTGCGATGAGTTGCGGTAAGTAGCGGAGAGTACTGGCGCGGCTAGGCTGTGCCACAGCTTCAAACGTGTTCAACGCGAAGCACATGGCTAGGCTGCATGGTGATGTACTGCGTGCCGGGCTGTGCCGTCATCGCCCAGCATCTGACCGCTGAACGCAAGCACCTGTGCCATCACGCGCAGGCTGCGCGCACGGCTGCTGCAGGGAGCTGCCAGGCGCGCAGGGCGGGCACTGGCTGGGCGGCTGCAGGTCGCGCTCATCAGGCCGACGGGACGAGATGTCAGGAGAGCCATTGTCTTGTGCTGTGTGTGGCTGAGGATAGGTACAAGAAGGTCAGTTGCTAGCTTGCTTCTGTCTGGAGGTGCGACTGGGACATTGAAAGTGGGCTTCGCTGAGTGTGAGGTGCGAGTGACGCTGAATCACGGAGGCTGCACGCGCCGGAGCCTGCCTGACCGCTGTGACGGTACGCAGAGCAGGGTTGTGCGTTGGAAACCGCCACCACTTGGATCGTGTGCCCCACATGTTCGACACCACCTCGCGACTGACTGGCTAGTCTGAAGCCGATACCAGCTGCGCCCCCTCAGCGGTGCTCCGCTACAGCTATCCAGAGGAGAGGCAGCGCTGGCTAGTGTAGGCATGCTGTACCACACCTACCCTGGAAGGTCTGGCAGCTCAGGCCAGCCCAACAGGTGCCCACAGCCACCCTCATTGGCGTGGATGCACACCTCTTGGCCCTCCAACGGACTGCCAGCTTGAGGTAGCCCAGCACTGGCTCAGCCGCGCCACCCATGCCCTCACCTATTCCTGCCGTGCTGCCTGTCTGTGGGGACACCTTCTGCCACCTCCTTGTTGTCCCTGCGCTAGCAACCATACAAATGTGTTGTGCTGCACCAGCCACGGAGCACCAGAGCGTGCTTTCCAAGTTGCCCAGGTTTAGGCAGGCCAGTCGGCCAGCACAGTGCAGCTCTGCAGTGCATTGGCTGGTGGGCACCACCACCACCACCACCACTCCAGCCCACCCTAGGTGCTGGCATGAGGTGCAGCTGGTGCAACAGGCCCTGTGCCTACAATGTTTCATGCCTCATGCGGATTGCAAGCGTGGATCAGCCACATTGGTCGAGGGCTCTGCAGCACTGCAGACCCTCACATCTGCTTCCTTCCACGCCCGTATTCCCTGTTGTTGATGAGAGCTGTTAACTACCATCGACATCGACACCACTGCTTTGGTGGTTAGAGGCAAGGAGGGACTGCAGCAACTAGGAGCCACCTGCGTTGGTGCCACTGTTGCCACCTTGTACGTGGTACCGGATGCCTTGTACCTGGTGTCTTGTTTTGTGCTAGGAATGTGACACGTGTTTGTTATCATTCACATGCAAATATGTCATGGGCTAACAATTGTGAGGTCTAGGCAGCAGTGCAGAGTTGTGAGCCTGAGTACTCGACAGTGGCTGGCCATGGGCCAAAGTCAGTGTATTTGGCATGGCCCCACTGCATGTGTGCAGCAGCATTGGTGGATGAGATGAGTGCACATTTACCTGTGCACACTGCCATTCGCCACAGTCCCACCTGTCACACACATGGTTGGACGGTCCAAGACAAAGCAGCCAACCATTGGCAGTCAGCAATCACCACGACGTGATGATGCCCCATCTTTTGTTTGCGTTCTACCTTGTGAGAGGATTCATTGTACTCGACAGTATCGTCACAACGCAGGTTTGGACAATACACATCAACTCCTTACATCGTGCACGCTGTATGCAACTAACCGTCATACCCAACTGCTTGCCATTACTTGGCACATGTCTGCAAAACTACTGAGTTTCTCTGCCCCACTGAACTACGCACCGCATGGTGCATCAACGCAACTTAATATGATGTGGTCACGCATCCAAAATTGTGTCGTCGGCCTACACGGTCAACATGTCATGTGAAGCAGGCGCATATGGCACGCGGCATCACAGCACGGCAGCGGTTGCTGGCGGCCGGCCGCGCTGCGCCTGCCCCTGATCGACCCTGCAGTGGAGGTGCTCAGTAGATATCCTTGCCAGTGTCGTCCTCGCCGCCATTGTCCAAGGTGTAGCCCAGGACGGTGACGGCGATGGCGCTGATGCCCAGGCCATAGCCAATCAGGCGGTAGTAGCCATCATCAGGTGTCTGCCCAATGAAGCTGGCGACCTGTGAAGGGGCAGCAGGGGAGGAGAGTCTGGCACCCTCCCAGCACCACCACCCTCACCCTGTCCAGGGCATGATAGTGGCATTGACGTGTCCAGGCCATGGTAGTAGCATTGAGGTGCACCTGCTGACGCTGGCTGCCTGCTTTAGGCTATACCTACCATGGCCCAGGGACCCTTATTGTAGAGCACTTCTGCAATGACTGCTGCCAGGAAGCCAAGCATGCCTGCACGCCCCACAAACAGCTCGTTCTGCCGGGAGAAGCCTGCACGCAGAGCAGTGAAGGCCCAGGTCAGCAGCCAGGCACAATGAGACTTGTTGTGCAGGCAAGGGAGAGGGGCTAGGGGAGACATCCCTACCACACAAGCTGGGCGAGGCGTGGCATAGCTAGCACTGTGCTGACTAACCCACTGAGACTGCCCACTGCTCACTGCTGCTGGTAGGCTGAGCGGCTGGCTTGCTGTGCATGGGGCTGGGCTGTGGCTCAGCTGCCCACCTGGGCGGGTCATGCCCAGGGCCTGGCCAGGCTTGTTGATCAGGATGTTGGGGTCCTGGGGTGGCCCATCAGGGCGCTTGGCCACATCATCCTGGTTGCTCTTGGACCAGGTGGGGCTGTTGGGGAAGGCGGCGCCAATGCCGTTGAACAGCTGCGCAGGCCAGGGCAGCAGAAACACACCAACAACTCTTAGCACGCCCAGCACAGCCATACCTGAGCTAACACTCAAAGTCGAGGCAGCTGCCAGGCAGGTGCTGGTGATTGCCCAACATGGCAACACCCCCACTGATCTGTCCCTTGCTGCCGATGATGACACCGCAGCTGCTGCTGCTGTTGCTGCCTTCCACGCACCACAATGCCCACAAACAGAGCAATGACGGTGTTGCGCTCAAAGCCCAGGATGTACTCCAGCTGGCCAACAGGGCCGGTGCGCAGCAGGATCTCGCCAATGGTCTCAGCCAGCCACCCAAACATGGCCAGGCGGCCAGCAAACACCTCACGCCGCCTGCAGCACAGCACAGCATCATGATCAGCATGCGGCCCATGCCCTGCCAGGCAGGTGGGTGTCAACAGGCTGGGCGCCACTGGGCTGCCAGGGAGGTGTGGGTCGGCTGCCTACTGCCATGCCCGCCAGTGGCTTCATTGCGCACCTGGTGAAAGCGGGGATGACGGGGTTCACTTGCTTGGCGGTCTCGTCAATCTTGACCTGCGGGAGGGCACATGCAGGTAGCGATGGGGGTGCGATGAGTTGCGGTAAGTAGCGGAGAGTACTGGCGCGGCTAGGCTGTGCCACAGCTTCAAACGTGTTCAACGCGAAGCACATGGCTAGGCTGCATGGTGATGTACTGCGTGCCGGGCTGTGCCGTCATCGCCCAGCATCTGACCGCTGAACGCAAGCACCTGTGCCATCACGCGCAGGCTGCGCGCACGGCTGCTGCAGGGAGCTGCCAGGCGCGCAGGGCGGGCACTGGCTGGGCGGCTGCAGGTCGCGCTCATCAGGCCGACGGGACGAGATGTCAGGAGAGCCATTGTCTTGTGCTGTGTGTGGCTGAGGATAGGTACAAGAAGGTCAGTTGCTAGCTTGCTTCTGTCTGGAGGTGCGACTGGGACATTGAAAGTGGGCTTCGCTGAGTGTGAGGTGCGAGTGACGCTGAATCACGGAGGCTGCACGCGCCGGAGCCTGCCTGACCGCTGTGACGGTACGCAGAGCAGGGTTGTGCGTTGGAAACCGCCACCACTTGGATCGTGTGCCCCACATGTTCGACACCACCTCGCGACTGACTGGCTAGTCTGAAGCCGATACCAGCTGCGCCCCCTCAGCGGTGCTCCGCTACAGCTATCCAGAGGAGAGGCAGCGCTGGCTAGTGTAGGCATGCTGTACCACACCTACCCTGGAAGGTCTGGCAGCTCAGGCCAGCCCAACAGGTGCCCACAGCCACCCTCATTGGCGTGGATGCACACCTCTTGGCCCTCCAACGGACTGCCAGCTTGAGGTAGCCCAGCACTGGCTCAGCCGCGCCACCCATGCCCTCACCTATTCCTGCCGTGCTGCCTGTCTGTGGGGACACCTTCTGCCACCTCCTTGTTGTCCCTGCGCTAGCAACCATACAAATGTGTTGTGCTGCACCAGCCACGGAGCACCAGAGCGTGCTTTCCAAGTTGCCCAGGTTTAGGCAGGCCAGTCGGCCAGCACAGTGCAGCTCTGCAGTGCATTGGCTGGTGGGCACCACCACCACCACCACCACTCCAGCCCACCCTAGGTGCTGGCATGAGGTGCAGCTGGTGCAACAGGCCCTGTGCCTACAATGTTTCATGCCTCATGCGGATTGCAAGCGTGGATCAGCCACATTGGTCGAGGGCTCTGCAGCACTGCAGACCCTCACATCTGCTTCCTTCCACGCCCGTATTCCCTGTTGTTGATGAGAGCTGTTAACTACCATCGACATCGGCACCACTGCTTTGGTGGTTAGAGGCAAGGAGGGACTGCAGCAACTAGGAGCCACCTGCGTTAGTGCCACTGTTGCCACCTTGTACGTGGTACCGGATGCCTTGTACCTGGTGTCTTGTTTTGTGCTAGGAATGTGACACGTGTTTGTTATCATTCACATGCAAATATGTCATGGGCTAACAATTGTGAGGTCTAGGCAGCAGTGCAGAGTTGTGAGCCTGAGTACTCGACAGTGGCTGGCCATGGGCCAAAGTCAGTGTATTTGGCATGGCCCCACTGCATGTGTGCAGCAGCATTGGTGAATGAGATGAGTGCACATTTACCTGTGCACACTGCCATTCGCCACAGTCCCACCTGTCACACACATGGTTGGACGGTCCAAGACAAAGCAGCCAACCATTGGCAGTCAGCAATCACCACGACGTGATGATGCCCCATCTTTTGTTTGCGTTCTACCTTGTGAGAGGATTCATTGTACTCGACAGTATCGTCACAACGCAGGTTTGGACAATACACATCAACTCCTTACATCGTGCACGCTGTATGCAACTAACCGTCATACCCAACCAGTGTTGTGAAAATTTCAGATTTTCATTCAGATTTTCAATGAAAATTTTCATCTGAAAATCTGCACGTATTCACTGCAAATCTGAAAGTGCCGGGTGCTGCCCCCGGTCAGATCGCGGCGCGATGGCAGCAGCAGGCGAACAGCAGCTCGCAGGCAACCAGAGACTCGCCCTAGTGCAAAGTGCCCGGGCTATAGTCGCTGCCATCGGAAGGAGCCCGGCGCTGCCAATCCCACGGGTGTCGCAGTGCCTTTCGCTTGGCTTAGCTGGCGCCAGCGCGCTGCAGCCACAGCGGAAGAAGCGTAAGGCAGGCAACGCCAGCATGGGCGGCTTGCATCTTTTAAATTGGCTTGCATGTCTGACCTTAAGCGAACTGAGCATTTGTGCATTTCTTGAAGTGCAGACCTGCAAACAAGCCGCGTGCATAAAGGGAGGATGAGAAACCAGCTGCAAGCGCTCATTTTCACTGGCGTGAAAGTCTTTCAGATTTTCAATGAAACACTTTCATTTTCATGAAAATCTGAAAATCTGAAAATCTGAAAATCTGAAGATTCACAACACTGTACCCAACTGCTTGCCATTACTTGGCACATGTCTGCAAAACTACTGAGTTTGTCTGCCCCACTGAACTACGCACCGCATGGTGCATCAACGCAACTTAATATGATGTGGTCACGCATCCAAAATTGTGTCGTCGGCCTACACGGTCAACATGTCATGTGAAGCAGGCGCATATGGCACGCGGCATCACAGCACGGCAGCGGTTGCTGGCGGCCGGCCGCGCTGCGCCTGCCCCTGATCGACCCTGCAGTGGAGGTGCTCAGTAGATATCCTTGCCAGTGTCGTCCTCGCCGCCATTGTCCAAGGTGTAGCCCAGGACGGTGACGGCGATGGCGCTGATGCCCAGGCCATAGCCAATCAGGCGGTAGTAGCCATCATCAGGTGTCTGCCCAATGAAGCTGGCGACCTGTGAAGGGGCAGCAGGCGAGGAGAGTCTGGCACCCTCCCAGCACCACCACCCTCACCCTGTCCAGGGCATGATAGTGGCATTGACGTGTCCAGGCCATGGTAGTAGCATTGAGGTGCACCTGCTGACGCTGGCTGCCTGCTTTAGGCTATACCTACCATGGCCCAGGGACCCTTATTGTAGAGCACTTCTGCAATGACTGCTGCCAGGAAGCCAAGCATGCCTGCGCGCCCCACAAACAGCTCGTTCTGCCGGGAGAAGCCTGCACGCAAAGCAGTGAAGGCCCAGGTCAGCAGCCAGGCACAATGAGAGTTGTGCAGGCAAGGGAGAGGGGCTAGGGGAGACATCCCTACCACACAAGCCGGGCGAGGCGTGGCATAGCTAGCACTGTGCTGACTAACCCACTGAGACTGCCCACTGCTCACTGCTGCTGGTAGGCTGAGCGGCTGGCTTGCTGTGCATGGGGCTGGGCTGTGGCTCAGCTGCCCACCTGGGCGGGTCATGCCCAGGGCCTGGCCAGGCTTGTTGATCAGGATGTTGGGGTCCTGGGGTGGCCCATCAGGGCGCTTGGCCACATCATCCTGGTTGCTCTTGGACCAGGTGGGGCTGTTGGGGAAGGCGGCGCCAATGCCGTTGAACAGCTGCGCAGGCCAGGGCAGCAGAAACACACCAACAACTCTTAGCACGCCCAGCACAGCCATACCTGAGCTAACACTCAAAGTTGAGGCAGCTGCCAGGCAGGTGCTGGTGATTGCCTAATGGCAACACCCCTACTGATCTGTCCCTTGCTGCTGATGAGGACACCGCAGCTGCTGCTGCTGTTGCTGCCTTCCACGCACCACAATGCCCACGAACAGAGCAATGACGGTGTTGCGCTCAAAGCCCAGGATGTACTCCAGCTGGCCAACAGGGCCGGTGCGCAGCAGGATCTCACCAATGGTCTCAGCCAGCCACCCAAACATGGCCAGGCGGCCAGCAAACACCTCACGCCGCCTGCAGCACAGCACAGCATCATGATCAGCATGCGGCCCATGCCCTGCCAGGCAGGTGGGTGTCAACAGGCTGGGCGCCACTGGGCTGCCAGGGAGGTGTGGGTGCGCTGCCTACTGCCATGCCCGCCAGTGGCTTCATTGCGCACCTGGTGAAAGCGGGGATGACAGGGTTCACTTGCTTGGCGGTCTCGTCAATCTTGACCTGCGGGAGGGCACATGCAGGTAGCGATGGGGGTGCGATGAGTTGCGGTAAGTAGCGGAGAGTACTGGCGCGGCTAGGCTGTGCCACAGCTTCAGACGTGTTCAACGCGAAGCACATGGCTAGGCTGCATGGTGATGTACTGCGTGCCGGGCTGTGCCGTCATCGCCCAGCATCTGACCGCTGAACGCAAGCACCTGTGCCATCACGCGCAGGCTGCGCGCACGGCTGCTGCAGGGAGCTGCCAGGCGCGCAGGGCGGGCACTGGCTGGGCGGCTGCAGGTCGCGCTCATCAGGCCGACGGGACGAGATGTCAGGAGAGCCATTGTCTTGTGCTGTGTGTGGCTGAGGATATGTACTAGAAGGTCAGTTGCTAGCTTGCTTCTGTCTGGAGGTGCGACTGGGACATTGAAAGTGGGCTTCGCTGAGTGTGAGGTGCGAGTGACGCTGAATCACGGAGGCTGCACGCGCCGGAGCCTGCCTGACCGCTGTGACGGTACGCAGAGCAGGGTTGTGCGTTGGAAACCGCCACCACTTGGATCGTGTGCCCCACATGTTCGACACCACCTCGCGACTGACTGGCTAGTCTGAAGCCGATACCAGCTGCGCCCCCTCAGCGGTGCTCCGCTACAGCTATCCAGAGGAGAGGCAGCGCTGGCTAGTTTAGGCATGCTATACCACACCTACCCTGGAAGGTCTGGCAGCTCAGGCCAGTCCAACAGGTGCCCACAGCCACCCTCATTGGCGTGGATGCACACCTCTTGGCCCTCCAACGGACTGCCAGCTTGAGGTAGCCCAGCACTGGCTCAGCCGCGCCACCCATGCCCTCACCTATTCCTGCCGTGCTGCCTGTCTGTGGGGACACCTTCTGCCACCTCCTTGTTGTCCCTGCGCTAGCAACCATACAAATGTGTTGTGCTGCACCAGCCACGGAGCACCAGAGCGTGCTTTCCAAGTTGCCCAGGTTTAGGCAGGCCAGTCGGCCAGCACAGTGCAGCTCTGCAGTGCATTGGCTGGTGGGCACCACCACCACCACCACCACTCCAGCCCACCCTAGGTGCTGGCATGAGGTGCAGCTGGTGCAATAGGCCCTGTGCCTACAATGTTTCATGCCTCATGCGGATTGCAAGCGTGGATCAGCCACATTGGTCGAGGGCTCTGCAGCACTGCAGACCCTCACATCTGCTTCCTTCCACGCCCGTATTCCCTGTTGTTGATGAGAGCTGTTAACTACCATCGACATCGGCACCACTGCTTTGGTGGTTAGAGGCAAGGAGGGACTGCAGCAACTAGGAGCCACCTGCGTTGGTGCCACTGTTGCCACCTTGTACGTGGTACCGGATGCCTTGTACCTGGTGTCTTGTTTTGTGCTAGGAATGTGACACGTGTTTGTTATCATTCACATGCAAATATATCATGGGCTAACAATTGTGAGGTCTAGGCAGCAGTGCAGAGTTGTGAGCCTGAGTACTCGACAGTGGCTGGCCATGGGCCAAAGTCAGTGTATGTGGCATGGCCCCACTGCATGTGTGCAGCAGCATTGGTGGATGAGATGAGTGCACATTTACCTGTGCACACTGCCATTCGCCACAGTCCCACCTGTCACACACATGGTTGGACGGTCCAAGACAAAGCAGCCAACCATTGGCAGTCAGCAATCACCACGACGTGATGATGC
This sequence comes from Haematococcus lacustris, assembly GCA_030144725.1. NCBI lineage: Eukaryota > Viridiplantae > Chlorophyta > Chlorophyceae > Chlamydomonadales > Haematococcaceae > Haematococcus > Haematococcus lacustris. The sequence continues at coordinate 14,776,252 of JASKMD010000006.1, forward strand.
CCCATCTTTTGTTTGCGTTCTACCTTGTGAGAGGATTCATTGTACTCGACAGTATCGTCACAACGCAGGTTTGAACAATACACATCAACTCCTTACATCGTGCACGCTGTATGCAACTAACCGTCATACCCAACTCCTTGCCATTACTTGGCACATGTCTGCAAAACTACTGAGTTTGTCTGCCCCACTGAACTACGCACCGCATGGTGCATCAACGCAACTTAATATGATGTGGTCACGCATCCAAAATTGTGTCGTCGGCCTACACGGTCAACATGTCATGTGAAGCAGGCGCATATGGCACGCGGCATCACAGCACGGCAGCGGTTGCTGGCGGCCGGCCGCGCTGCGCCTGCCCCTGATCGACCCTGCAGTGGAGGTGCTCAGTAGATATCCTTGCCAGTGTCGTCCTCGCCGCCATTGTCCAAGGTGTAGCCCAGGACGGTGACGGCGATGGCGCTGATGCCCAGGCCATAGCCAATCAGGCGGTAGTAGCCATCATCAGATGTCTGCCCAATGAAGCTGGCGACCTGTGAAGGGGCAGCAGGCGAGGAGTGTCTGGCACCCTCCCAGCACCACCACCCTCACCCTGTCCAGGGCATGATAGTGGCATTGACGTGTCCAGGCCATGGTAGTAGCATTGAGGTGCACCTGCTGACGCTGGCTGCCTGCTTTAGGCTATACCTACCATGGCCCAGGGACCCTTATTGTAGAGCACTTCTGCAATGACTGCTGCCAGGAAGCCAAGCATGCCTGCGCGCCCCACAAACAGCTCGTTCTGCCGGGAGAAGCCTGCACGCAAAGCAGTGAAGGCCCAGGTCAGCAGCCAGGCACAATGAGAGTTGTGCAGGCAAGGGAGAGGGGCTAGGGGAGACATCCCTACCACACAAGCTGGGCAAGGCGTGGCATAGCTAGCACTGTGCTGACTAACCCACTGAGACTGCCCACTGCTCACTGCTGCTGGTAGGCTGAGCGGCTGGCTTGCTGTGCATGGGGCTGGGCTGTGGCTCAGCTGCCCACCTGGGCGGGTCATGCCCAGGGCCTGGCCAGGCTTGTTGATCAGGATGTTGGGGTCCTGGGGTGGCCCATCAGGGCGCTTGGCCACATCATCCTGGTTGCTCTTGGACCAGGTGGGGCTGTTGGGGAAGGCGGCGCCAATGCCGTTGAACAGCTGCGCAGGCCAGGGCAGCAGAAACACACCAACAACTCTTAGCACGCCCAGCACAGCCATACCTGAGCTAACACTCAAAGTTGAGGCAGCTGCCAGGCAGGTGCTGGTGATTGCCTAATGGCAACACCCCTACTGATCTGTCCCTTGCTGCTGATGAGGACACCGCAGCTGCTGCTGCTGTTGCTGCCTTCCACGCACCACAATGCCCACGAACAGAGCAATGACGGTGTTGCGCTCAAAGCCCAGGATGTACTCCAGCTGGCCAACAGGGCCGGTGCGCAGCAGGATCTCACCAATGGTCTCAGCCAGCCACCCAAACATGGCCAGGCGGCCAGCAAACACCTCACGCCGCCTGCAGCACAGCACAGCATCATGATCAGCATGCGGCCCATGCCCTGCCAGGCAGGTGGGTGTCAACAGGCTGGGCGCCACTGGGCTGCCAGGGAGGTGTGGGTCGGCTGCCTACTGCCATGCCCGCCAGTGGCTTCATTGCGCACCTGGTGAAAGCGGGGATGACGGGGTTCACTTGCTTGGCGGTCTCGTCAATCTTGACCTGCGCGAGGGCACATGCAGGTAGCGATGGGGGTGCGATGAGTTGCGGTAAGTAGCGGAGAGTACTGGCGCGGCTAGGCTGTGCCACAGCTTCAAACGTGTTCAACGCGAAGCACATGGCTAGGCTGCATGGTGATGTACTGCGTGCCGGGCTGTGCCGTCATCGCCCAGCATCTGACCGCTGAACGCAAGCACCTGTGCCATCACGCGCAGGCTGCGCGCACGGCTGCTGCAGGGAGCTGCCAGGCGCGCAGGGCGGGCACTGGCTGGGCGGCTGCAGGTCGCGCTCATCAGGCCGACGGGACGAGATGTCAGGAGAGCCATTGTCTTGTGCTGTGTGTGGCTGAGGATATGTACTAGAAGGTCAGTTGCTAGCTTGCTTCTGTCTGGAGGTGCGACTGGGACATTGAAAGTGGGCTTCGCTGAGTGTGAGGTGCGAGTGACGCTGAATCACGGAGGCTGCACGCGCCGGAGCCTGCCTGACCGCTGTGACGGTACGCAGAGCAGGGTTGTGCGTTGGAAACCGCCACCACTTGGATCGTGTGCCCCACATGTTCGACACCACCTCGCGACTGACTGGCTAGTCTGAAGCCGATACCAGCTGCGCCCCCTCAGCGGTGCTCCGCTACAGCTATCCAGAGGAGAGGCAGCGCTGGCTAGTTTAGGCATGCTATACCACACCTACCCTGGAAGGTCTGGCAGCTCAGGCCAGTCCAACAGGTGCCCACAGCCACCCTCATTGGCGTGGATGCACACCTCTTGGCCCTCCAACGGACTGCCAGCTTGAGGTAGCCCAGCACTGGCTCAGCCGCGCCACCCATGCCCTCACCTATTCCTGCCGTGCTGCCTGTCTGTGGGGACACCTTCTGCCACCTCCTTGTTGTCCCTGCGCTAGCAACCATACAAATGTGTTGTGCTGCACCAGCCACGGAGCACCAGAGCGTGCTTTCCAAGTTGCCCAGGTTTAGGCAGGCCAGTCGGCCAGCACAGTGCAGCTCTGCAGTGCCTTGGCTGGTGGGCACCACCACCACCACCACCACTCCAGCCCACCCTAGGTGCTGGCATGAGGTGCAGCTGGTGCAACAGGCCCTGTGCCTACAATGTTTCATGCCTCATGCGGATTGCAAGCGTGGATCAGCCACATTGGTCGAGGGCTCTGCAGCACTGCAGACCCTCACATCTGCTTCCTTCCACGCCCGTATTCCCTGTTGTTGATGAGAGCTGTTAACTACCATCGACATCGGCACCACTGCTTTGGTGGTTAGAGGCAAGGAGGGACTGCAGCAACTAGGAGCCACCTGCGTTGGTGCCACTGTTGCCACCTTGTACGTGGTACCGGATGCCTTGTACCTGGTGTCTTGTTTTGTGCTAGGAATGTGACACGTGTTTGTTATCATTCACATGCAAGTATATCATGGGCTTACAATTGTGAGGTCTAGGCAGCAGTGCAGAGTTATGAGCCTGAGTACTTGACAGTGGCTGGCCATGAGGCAAAGTCAGTGTATGTGGCATGGCCCCACTGCATGTGTGCAGCAGCATTGGTGGATGAGATGAGTGCACATTTACCTGTGCACACTGCCATTCGCCACAGTCCCGCCTGTCACACACATGGTTATTCGGTCCAAGACAAAACAGCCAACCATTGGCAGTAAGAAATCACCATGACGTGATGGTGCCCCATCTTTTGTTTGCGTTCTACCTTGTGAGAGGATTCATTGTACTCGACAGTATCGTCACAACGCAGGTTTGGACAGTGCACATCAACTCCTTACATCGTGCACGCTGTATGCAACTAACCGTCATACCCAACTCCTTGCCATTACTTGGCACATGTCTGCAAAACTACTGAGTTTGTCTGCCCCACTGAACTACGCACCGCATGGTGCATCAACGCAACTTAATATGATGTGGTCACGCATCCAAAATTGTGTCGTCGGCCTACACGGTCAACATGTCATGTGAAGCAGGCGCATATGGCACGCGGCATCACAGCACGGCAGCGGTTGCTGGCGGCCGGCCGCGCTGCGCCTGCCCCTGATCGACACCGGCTGCAGTGGAGGTGCTCAGTAGATATCCTTGCCAGTGTCGTCCTCGCCGCCATTGTCCAAGGTGTAGCCCAGGACGGTGACGGCGATGGCGCTGATGCCCAGGCCATAGCCAATCAGGCGGTAGTAGCCATCATCAGGTGTCTGCCCAATGAAGCTGGCGACCTGTGAAGGGGCAGCAGGCAAGGAGAGTCTGGCACCCTCCCAGCACCACCACCCTCACCCTGTCCAGGGCATGATAGTGGCATTGACGTGTCCAGGCCATGGTAGTAGCATTGAGGTGCACCTGCTGACGCTGGCTGCCTGCTTTAGGCTATACCTACCATGGCCCAGGGACCCTTATTGTAGAGCACTTCTGCAATGACTGCTGCCAGGAAGCCAAGCATGCCTGCGCGCCCCACAAACAGCTCGTTCTGCCGGGAAAAGCCTGCACGCAAAGCAGTGAAGGCCCAGGTCAGCAGCCAGGCACAATGAGACTTGTGCAGGCAAGGGAGAGGGGCTAGGGGAGACATCCCTACCACACAAGCTGGGCGAGGCGTGGCATAGCTAGCACTGTGCTGACTAACCCACTGAGACTGCCCACTGCTCACTGCTGCTGGTAGGCTGAGCGGCTGGCTTGCTGTGCATGGGGCTGGGCTGTGGCTCAGCTGCCCACCTGGGCGGGTCATGCCCAGGGCCTGGCCAGGCTTGTTGATCAGGATGTTGGGGTCCTGGGGTGGCCCATCAGGGCGCTTGGCCACATCATCCTGGTTGCTCTTGGACCAGGTGGGGCTGTTGGGGAAGGCGGCGCCAATGCCGTTGAACAGCTGCGCAGGCCAGGGCAGCAGAAACACACCAACAACTCTTAGCACGCCCAGCACAGCCATACCTGAGCTAACACTCAAAGTCGAGGCAGCTGCCACGCAGGTGCTGGTGATTGCCCAACATGGCAACACCCCCACTGATCTGTCCCTTGCTGCTGATGAGGACACCGCAGCTGCTGCTGCTGTTGCTGCCTTCCACGCACCACAATGCCCACAAACAGAGCAATGACGGTGTTGCGCTCAAAGCCCAGGATGTACTCCAGCTGGCCAACAGGGCCGGTGCGCAGCAGGATCTCGCCAATGGTCTCAGCCAGCCACCCAAACATGGCCAGGCGGCCAGCAAACACCTCACGCCGCCTGCAGCACAGCACAGCATCATGATCAGCATGCGGCCCATGCCCTGCCAGGCAGGTGGGTGTCAACAGGCTGGGCGCCACTGGGCTGCTAGGGAGGTGTGGGTGCGCTGCCGAATGCCATGCCCACCAGTGGCTTCATTGCGCACCTGGTGAAAGCGGGGATGACGGGGTTCACTTGCTTGGCGGTCTCGTCAATCTTGACCTGCGGGAGGGCACATGCAGGTAGCGATGGGGGTGCGATGAGTTGCGGTAAGTAGCGGAGAGTACTGGCGCGGCTAGGCTGTGCCACAGCTTCAAATGTGTTCAGCGCGAAGCACATGGCTAGGCTGCATGGTGATGTACTGCGTGCCGGGCTGTGCCGTCATCGCCCAGCATCTGACCGCTGAACGCAAGCACCTGTGCCATCACGCGCAGGCTGCAGCACAGCATCGCTCCTCAGCAGCCCAGCAGCACAGCCTCGCGTTCAGCATCGCAGTTTGGGCGTAGCAGCACAGCATCGCTCCTCAGCAGCCCAGCAGCACAGCCTCGCGTTCAGCATCGCAGTTTGGGCGTTGCAGCACAGCATCGCTCCTCAGCAGCCCAGCAGCACAGCCTCGCGTTCAGCATCGCAGTTTGGGCGTTGCAGCACAGCATCGCTCCTCAGCAGCCCAGCAGCACAGCTCCGCGTTCAGCCGCGCACAGCCGCGCACAGCGCAGAACTTAACCTCAGTCGCAGCAGCAGCAGCAGCAGCAGCAGCAACAACAGGAGTGGAGCCTCCATCGTCAAGGAGAAGACCACCAGAAGAAAACCCCGCCTTGTGTGCTGCACTCTGTGCAAGCCGGCACCCTTATTTTTCCAGCCCAGCCCCCGGGTCATTGGGGGAACGCTGAGCTAAGTTATCACCCAGTGTCTTACCCCCTGGCTGGTGCTTTGCTGACGTCGTGCCCCTGCCTGCGCCTTTGGCCCCCCAGGCTGCCACGGAGAACCCTATGGAGCCAGCTGCTACCTCTCAGCTGCTGGCGCAGGTGCTGCAGCGTTACATTTTCTCCTCGGCCCAGCCCCTGACCAGGGACTCCCATATCCAGCCCCAACCCCTTCAGCACTTCAGTGCTGGGGCTTGGTTTGTCCCTTTGGGCCGCCTTTGCAGGGAACGCTTGCAGCTGTACCAGCAGCAGCACCCCCTTCTTCCTCCCCCCCAGGCCGACGTTGCAGCCTTTGTTGAGGCCTGCAGCACAGCCCTTCTAGCCCGTAAGCAGCGTGAGGGCAGGGCAGTGGCCTCCCTGTCTTGCCTTCACTCTGCAGGCCACCCCCACCACGGTTTGGTGTTGGTGCATGACCACACCAGTCCAGCAGGCAGGAGCCTGGACGCCCAGCTGATTGCCCAACCCTCGCTTCGGGTGCAGTTCCTAGGCGAGACCCTGTGGGTGCCTGTGGAGCCTCTGGATCCAGGCCCCCCCCCTGGGGCAGTCAAAGTGGTCATCCATCACAACAGTCCCCTAGCAAGCAAGGTGGGCTTGGTGGCAGCCCTGCTCAGGGCAGTGGGGTATGAGGTCAGCCCTGCCCCTCCCCCTGGCCTGCCTGAGACCCTGCAGCTGTCCTCGGCAGCAGTTCTTAGTGAGCGCCTGGGAGCTCACTCTCGCACCAGCTGTTTCAAAGGGTCAGAGGTGGGGAATGGGTGCGTTGTGGAGGCCATAGTCACCACCCCTGTCGGGGACGACAAGCTGACCCGCCTTCCTAGCAGGTTCGCCACACCCACGGGGGGTTGGGGCAAGGTGCAGGTCTTCCAGCTGGGTGGGGACTCCCGGCCCCTAGAGGACCCCCTCTTTGACCCTGAGCAGCTTCTCAGGCCCCCTCAGGGGCCTGCAGGCCAGCCTCCCACCCCACCGCCCCCTCCACCCCCTCCCCCTCCACCCCCTCCCCCCCCCCATTCTGGGCACCCGCCACGGCGCCCTGATCATCCCCCTGACCAGTCCCACAACCTTCCTGCCACCCACCCTCCCTCCTCTGCACCTTCTGGTCAGCCTACTACCCCTCCTCCCCCACCCCCACCTCAAACAGGGCAAGACCATACCCCTCCCTCCCCGGCTGAGCAGCCCCGCCTCCTCCCCCCCCAACACCAGCCCCCCCCTGCAACCCTGAGCCCTGACCCTGACCAAGCTGCTGCCACCCCCACCCAGCGCACCGCAGCGGGGGGTGGCCCGGCCAGGCCTGAGGTGGCCAGGGTGGTGGGCGGCTCCCAGGGGCAGCAGCAGCAGCCGCTCAGCCCTGCCACCCTGAGCCCTGACCCTGACCAGGGTGCTGCCACCCCCACCCAGCGCACCACAGCGGGGGGAGGCTCGGCCAGGCCAGAGGCGGCCAGGGTGGAGCAGGTCTCGCGGGCACAGCTAAAGCAGCAGCCTCACCCCGCTGCCACCCCCAAACTTCCCACCGCAGCTAGAGGTGGCACGGCTTGGGTCGAGGGGGCTCGGGAGCTGCAGGTGGAGAGTTTGGCTTCCCCTAGCCCCAACCCCGGCTTTGAGGCGGGGATGGAGGCGGGGGTAGGGGCAAGGGCGGGGGAAGTAGCGGGGTCAGAGGTGGGAGGAGAGGATGGGGCGGGGTCAGGGTCAGGGGTCAAGTCAGGGGCTACAGGGCGTGGGCTTAAAGGTTTGGGAATCCGCCCGTCAGCTCCCTCACGTGGGAGGCATCCCCGGTTTGTTTGCTCTTGGGGCCCAGCTGTTACGGAGCGTCCCGGGGGCCAGTGGCTAGGCCCGTCATGGGCTGCCCAAGTTCCCTCAAGGGGTGACACAGAGCAGCGGGGTTGGGGGACAGGAGTAGGGGTTGGGGTTACAGCTCGGTCTGCGGCGAGGGCCCGGGAGGGGACTGAGGTTTGGGCTAGGTCTGGGGCTGGGTTTGGGGGGGTGGATGGGGCTGGAGCTAGGGCAGGGGTAGGGGCAGGGGCAGAGGCTGGGCCTGGGGTTGGGGCGGGGGCGGGGGCTGGGGATGTGGCTGGGGCGGGAGCAGGAGCTACAGTTGGGGCCAAGGTTGAGGCTGGGGCCGGGGCTAGGCATGGGACTGGGGTTGCGGCTGCGGCTGGGGCTGGGGCTACGGTAGCGGCTGGGGCTGGGGCTGGGGCTGGGGCTGGGGCTGGGGCTGCGGTTGGGGCTGGGGGTGGGGCTGGGGCTGGGGCTGGGGCTGGGGCTGGGGCTGGGGCTGGGGCTAGGGCTGGGGCTGGGGCTGCGGCTGGGGCTGGGGCTGGGGGTGGGGCTGGGGCTGGGGCTGCGGCTGCGGCTACGGCGGGGATTGGAGCTACCCCGATGGCTCTGGACTGTCCCCGCCTTTCCCCCCCCCTGATCCCTACCATTTTCCCTACGTCCACCACCTTCCAGCCCAAAGCCCCAGGGGCCTTTGTGGCCCGGACGCACCTGCCTCCTTTTATACCTGACCCCATGTGTCACCCCCCTCCTACCTCTCTACCTTTTGTGCAACCCTCTGGCCCCCCCCACCTCCCTTTGGCCAACCCTCTTTCCTTTTCTCCTCTCTCCCTCCACCCTGAGGGACCCATCGCCATGAGCTCCCCTCCCAGTCCCCCCCTGCCAGCCTCCCCTCGCCTCCCATGTAACTTGGGGCTGCTGGAGAAGGCCATAACCAAGGGCGCGGTGCTGGCCTCCAGAGGCAAGGTTGCGGCCAAAAAGCTCAGAGCTGCCACAGCCAGGGGCCTAGTAGCGGCCGGGCAGTGGGTAGGTGGAGCAGCCCTCCCTCCCTCATGGACGCTGAGTTAGCGGACCCCGCCGCCCTTAGTGTTGGCTCCACCCTTCCCCTCCCAACGCTAGAAGTCAGTCCCTCGAGCGGGGTGGACAGCCGGCTTGTCTTCGCGCGAGGCCGGGCCGTAGAGCTCCATGGCAGTCAGCCTCCTCGCAGGTCTGTCAGCGTCGCTAGGGCCTCTCCGCGCCCTTCTCCGGATGACAGGAGGGCCGTTAGGGAGGAGCGTCAGCGGGAGGCTCAGCGTTGGCCTAGGGGAGGCTCTACACAGCCAGCAGCCCAGCTAGCCCAAGGTGGGCCTCGCCGGCGCCGCTTTGGCATTCTTTCTTCAAGTTCTAGCTCTGATGAGAGGGAGGCTCAGCTTTGGCAGCGGCAAGCCGACAGGCAGCGTGCTACCCACCTTGGCCGTGGGACCCCACACACGCTCCGCTACGGCCTGCTCAGCCCCACCACCAGCCTAGCCAGCTCGCAGGGGGCCTCTGCCAGCCCTGTAGTTGAGTCACCTTGCCCCCAAGAGGAGAGGCCCAGGGTGCCAAAGCGGCAGCAGCCAGAGCGAGTAAGTGTCCAGGGTGAAGAGGGTCTGCTCTTCGGTCCTCTTCCCCCTCGGCCCCCACTAGCCTTATATAGTCGTGAGCCCCGGGTCCGCCTTCGTCGCCCTGGGGCAAAGCTGGCTTGCATTGAGGCCACTTCCGTCCCTCCCCCCATCCCCCACCCCCTGTCAGGTCAGCCTTCTCCTCCTAGCCCAACCTCCCTCCTACACACACGCGTAGCCCGCGCGGGGGCGAACCAAGCTTAGCTATGCAGCGCCCAGGTGTGGCTGCCAGGTTTATGGCGGTCACCCTCAACGTGCAGGGCCTAGCCCAACCGCACAAGCTTCAGGCTCTGCTAGACTGGGCCGCTGACAGCCCGGCGCAGGTGGTTTTCCTCCAAGAGTGCCACAAGGCGGAAAGCGTGTGGCAGTGGGCCGAAGCCCTCTCCGGGGCCAAGCCAGCCTGGCGTGGTCAGTGGTTCTACACTCCCGGCACCGGCAGCTCCCAGGGTTGCCTAGTGCTCGTGAAGCCCTCCACCCTCTTGAAGGGGTGCACCCAGGTGCAGCTGCAGGCAGAGGCGGCCCAGGGACGGGTCCTGCGAGTGGACGGGGTTCTGGCTGGTAGGCCCGTCTCCTTGGTGTGCGTGTTTGCCCCAGCGCAACAGTCGGAGCGCTCCACGTTCTTTTCTGTTTGCCTCCCCGCCTGCCTTCCCCCAACTGCGGAGGGCCGCCTCATCATCATGGGGGGTGACTTCAATTGCATCCTCTCCCCTTGGGATAGGGTAGGGGTCCCGCAGGGCTCTCAGCACGGGGAGGCCTGGGTGGGTAGCCGGGGCCAGGGGGCAGAGCAGTTGAGGCAGCTGGTGACGGAGAGGGGCCTGGTGGACGCCTGGCGGCAGCTACGCCCCCCCTCTGCCAGGGACCTCACTCACTTCAGTGAGCGTTGGCAGACAGGCGCCCGCCTAGACCGGTGGTATGTCTCGGAGGGCCTAGCTCAGTGGCAGTTGGACAGCACCATCTTGGGGGTGCGGCCGGTGCCCACCGACCACCAGCCCGTCTCAGTCTCCCTGTGCCCTCCCGACCCCCCCCTCACTGCCCCCGCCCCCTGGCAGCTGCACCCCGCCCACCTTGACGACCCTGAGCTGCTGGACTATCTCAAGGGGTACCTGCAGGCGGAGGACGCTCACCATGAGGCCGCCAGACAGCTGGGGACGCAGCCTAGGGACGGGCACAGGGCCAGGTGGGCCCGCATCAAGCATGGCATGGCCCTGCGGGCCCAACAGTTCCTGCGGACCAAGCGCCGAGCTAGGCGTGACCTGCGGCAGCGCAGGGAGAAGGCAGCCTTGGCTGCAAGGGCCCACCTCGTGCGCCAACTGCAGCTAGCAGAGCAGGCCGGCCAGGCAGAGGTGCTTGCAGCGCAGCACCTCGGTGAGACGACAGCCCTAGCCGGGGTGGGGGAGCGCGTGCAGGTGGCCCATCAGTCCCTGCTAGCCAGCGTTGTCCTGGACCAGGTGTATGGCGACCGCTCCTCCTTCTTTTTCTACCACCGCGACCAGCCTGCGCACACCCCCACCCTCATCTCCTCCCTTCAGCTCCCCGGGCAGCCCGGCTTGGCGGCCGACCTCACCACTCCAAATGGGGTGCGCTCAGCGTGCCAGGCCTTTGAACAGCACTATTCAGCCGCCGCGCCTACCGGAGTCTACGCTGCAAAGGCCATCGACCCAGCCGCGCGCGCCACTCTGCTTAACTGCCTTACCTCACGTCTCACCCCCGCTCAGGCCAGGGCTGCGGAAGGGCCTGGGGGAGATCCCATGCTCTCGGAGGAGGAGCTGGGTCGGGCCCTTCAGGGCAGTGCTCACAGCAAGGCCCCGGGGCTAGACGGGCTGCCCATGGAGGTGTACGACCGGCTTTGGCCTCAGCTGGTGGGCCCTTTGCGGGCCATGCTGAGGGAGGCTCTGGCAGATACGAGCGACCCAGCCCCCCTGGCTGAGTTCCTCACTGGGGTCATTACCCTGGTGCCCAAGGCTGGCAAGCCTAGAGACCAGGTGGCGGGGTACCGCCCCATCACGCTGCTCAACTGCGATGTGCGGCTGGTGGCCCGGGCCCTAGAGGACAGGCTGCAGCTGCCGCTGGACCTGCTGGTCTCTCCTTCCCAGTCAGCTTTCATCCTGGGGAGGGACATCAACGACAGCGTGCAGTTCCACCTTGGCTTGCTGGAGTGGCTCCAGCAGCGGCACAGCCCTGCCTGGCTTCTGTTGCTGGACCTGGCAGGGGCCTATGACAACGTTTCCTGGAGCCTGCTTCAGGACACGCTAGAGGCCATGGGGTTCAGCCAGCACGGGCACGTGCGCTGGGCGCAGCTGCTGCACCGGGGGGCCACCAGCCAGGTGCTCGTCAACGGCTACCTCACCGACAGCTTCCCCTTGGCCTCTGGGCTTCTACAGGGCAGTGGGGCTTCCCCGTTGTACTGGTGTGTGGTGTTGCAACCGCTCGTTAGCTACCTCAGCTCGCTCCAGCGGGCGGGTCGCATCACCACCCCCGCTCTTCCCACTAGTCCCCTGGCCATGCACGCTGCCACCCTGACCCCCGCGCTTCCCACCAAGGAGTACGCGGACGACCTCACCATCCTGGTGGCGGATCGGGTCAAGGACGGGGAAGTGGTGGTGGAGGCCTTAAAGCGGTTCCGCGCCGCAGGCGGCCCAGCGCTGAGCGTGAGCAAGAGCGTGGCCCTGCCGTGCGTCCAACCAGTGACCAGTCAGGGCGAGCCGGAGGCCCTGGGGGCGGAGGGAGCAGGGTTGGCAAGGGTGGGAGGGGAGGGAGGGGGGAGGGGAGGCGCTAAGGGAGGGGAGAGGGGAAGGGTAGAGGCGGGGGCAGGGGCAGGGGCAGGGGCAGGGGCAGGGGCAGGGGCAGGGGCAGGGGCAGGGGCAGGGGGGATCATCCGCGCCGCGCCGCCGGGGTTGGTGGTGCGCCACCTGGGGGTCCCCCTAGGGGCGACCTCTTACGCTGCCACAGGCGAGGCCGCCTATGGTGGGGCTGCAGCTGCCATCACAGCGGCCTCCCTCCCTTGGCAGCCCCTGGGCCTCAACCTGCTTGGGAGGGTACAGGTGGCTCAGCAGTGCCTGGCCAGTAAGGTCATCTACCAGATGGCCGCCGTGCAACCTCCCACAGCCTTGGCGCATGCCATGGCCCTTGCCATCAAACGCTTTGTCGCTGCGTCAGACCTTCCCCAGGAGCGCAGCCCCAACAGCAACCGCCTGTACCCTAGCGAGGCCATCTGCGTTATGCCCCGGCGGGAGGGAGGGGTGGGGCTCCCAGACCTAGGGGTCATCAGCACAGCCATGCGGGCGAAGATGTTGGCCCAGCTTTGGTCGCCCCGGGTGCGCCCTTGGCAACCCCTTACCCACAGCCTTTTGGCAGACCCCCGCCACGGCCTCAGCACCTGGGTCATCACAGACCCCAGCGCCCCTCCCTTGCGCATTATCACCCCGCGGCTGCAAGCTCACGTGGCCGCCTTGGCCCAACTTCGTCTGTTCCGGGTGGTACCCCCAGAGAGTCAATCCTTCTACTCAGTGATGGCGGAACCGTTGTGGTTCAACCCTCTGATCCGCCTGATCCCTTCTGCTAGGCAGGAGGCAGAGAGCCAGGGTTGGACCCATGTCCGCCACGTGCGGGAGGCCCTTCAGCGGCAGTCTCAGCTCGAGGGTGTCACCCGGTGGGCTGCTGACCTGGTTAGAGCCTGCCTCCCGGAGCCCTGGCAGCAGTGGGTGGACCTCCGTGACCCCCCCCCGCCTGATTGGGAATGCCTGAGGGTGGGGCCTGGGGTGGGGTTCGTGGCTCGGTGCCACCCCGCGCTCCATCCCTCCCACTGGGTGGCCCCCAACGGGCGGCTCTTCCCCCTTAACCCCACGGGTCAGGGGCCCCTGGGGACGTTCCAGGTGGTGGAGGGGGCAGTCTGGGAGCCGGCTGCGGTGGCCCACCTGAACAAGCCCAACTACCTCTTGACACCGGAGGAGCGAGCTACCCACCTCCGTCCTCTGCCTGCAGGGCGCCTGGGCGGGCAAGGGCAGGAGGGTGGTCAGGGCCAGGGGCAGGGGGGGGTAGATAGGGGGGGGGGGAGGGGCAGAGGCAGGGGAGGGAGCGGGGGTAGGGGCAGGGGTGGGGGGCCGGGAGGGTGTGGAGCAGGAGGGCAAGGTGGAGCCCCAGCGCATAAGGCCGGGCCCCCTCCCTGGCCCAAGGAGGAGTGGCTCCTAGGTCCCTGGGCCCACCTGCAGCTGGATCCCCAGGTGTGGGGCTTGGGCACCACCACCCTCTTGGAGTTTACGGTCAGGGATGCCAAGGTGCGCCTCCACCAGCTCCAGCGAGTCAGCGCTGACGCGCTCTACCCTCCTGGGGGGGGCCTGTGGCCGGTGCTTTGGGGTAGGCGCCCCCCACGGGAGGCCGGGGTGGCTCAGGGGACAGCAGTTGACGGAGGGGCGTTCAGGGAGCTGGAGGAGCGGTGGCAGGCCAGCGCTCAGCAAGTTACAGCCCAGCGAGCAGCGGAAGAGCGGGAGCAGCAAGGCAGGGACGCGGAGGAGCTGCTCCCAGAGGAAGTGCAAGGCAGCCAGGCGCCGCGCTGGCGAGACACCTCCGCCAGAGCCCCTCCCCGCCCCTCCCCGGAGCAACGAGCAGCCGAGCGGGCGGAGCGGCAGCTGGAGGCCCAGCAAGGGCCCCGGCGCACCGGTAGGCAGCCAGCTACCCTGCAAGTCCCCCCCGATGGCACGGTGGATGAGCTGGCCGCAGCCACTAGACCGGGCCAGTCCTGTCTCCAGGTGTGGAAGGAGCTGATGGACCCCACCCTCCGCCGGGAGCATGCCATCGTGGCTTGGCGGGTGCTCCACGGCAGCCTCATGGTTGGGGCCTTGTGGGGCCACATCCTTAAGGGCGCTGCTGCCCCGGGTTCATCCGCCTGCCGCCTCTGCCAGCCGGGCCAGCTGGAGACCCTCACCCACGCCTTCCTCACTTGCCCCGCCGTGGCTCCGGTCTGGGAGTGGGTGTTGGATGTGTACGGCCACCTTACCGGCACCCGCCCCCCCTCCGGCGATGCCCTCCTGCTCCTCAGTGGTCGCCCCACCCGCAGCGAGGCTCCCCCCTTCCAGCCCCCAGACAGTTTGCTGTGGCTCAGGTTGCGCGTGGCCTATCTAGGCACGGTGTGGCGTCTCCGCAGCTCCGGGGCCGCTACAGCCCTCCAGCCGCAGATGGTGGCGCAACGAGTGGCAGAGGAGGTCGTCCTCACCCTCTCCTCCGCTGTTAAACGCGACTGGCACCGGGTAGGCAGAGACATCCGGGTGGGCCTTTGTGGAGCGGTGCCCTCCACCTGGTTTAGGGGTACGGACCCGGAGCTTGGCGCAGACCAGTTTGACCGATTGTGGCCGGAGCCGTCAGGAGGGTGGTTCGCCAAGGAGGGGGCAGAGGAGAGGGCGCTGGAGAGGGTAGGGGGAGGGGAGGCCGGGGGGATAGTAGCGGGGGCCAGGCAGCGGGAGGAGAGGGCGTTTGGGGCGGGTGAGCTAGTTGTGCGCCTGTCCTTGCAGTGGCCCGTCCCCTTCCTTGCCCCTCTTGCTTGAGCTGGGTTAGCTTGTTAGGGGTTCTGAGTGTTTTGAGGGGTTGGAGGCTGTTAGGTCTCTGGGGAGCCCTAGGTTAGGTTCTTGTGTTCGTTTAGTGGGGGCGGAGGGGCAGCGAGGGTTGTGCCTTGGTGCTGGGGGGCCTAGGGGTGTATGTTGTGTTGTCCGGGGGTCCCTAGGGTCGGCGAGGTGGAGGGGTTGCTGAGGGTGGGGGTGTGGGGGGTGTTTGGACGTCTTTCCTTGGGGGGGTGTAGTTACCGTTCTAGGGTGGTTTGGACGCTGTTTGGTGGTGGGGTGGTGGGGTGGGGTTTGCTTGCCTCTTTGAGGTAGGGAGGGGGTAGCTTGCTCGAGACATGGTCTAGTCTTTCTTTTTCTCTCTCTCTTAGTCTCTCTCTTAGTCTTTCTTTCTCCTGTAATCTCTTTCTCAAAAAAAAAAAAAAAAAAAATAAAAAGGTGGACACCAACCCGCGACTGACTGCCTAGTCTGAAGCCGATACCAGCTGCGCCCCCTCAGCGGTGCTCCGCTACAACTATCCAGAGGAGAGGCAGGGCTGGTTAATATAGGCATGTTGAGCCACACTTACCCTGGAAGGTCTGGCAGCTCAGGCCAGTCCAACAGGTGCCCACAGCCACCCTCATTGGCGTGGATGCACACCTGTTGGCCCTTCAACGGACTGCCAGCTTGAGGTAGCCCAGCACTGGCTCAGCCGCGCCACCCATGCCCTCACCTATTCCTGCCGTGCTGCCTGTCTGTGGGGACACCTTCTGCCACCTCCTTGTTGTCCCTGCGCTAGCAACCATACAAATGTGTTGTGCTGCACCAGCCACGGAGCACCAGAGCGTGCTTTCCAAGTTGCCCAGGTTTAGGCAGGCCAGTCGGCCAGCACAGTGCAGCTCTGCAGTGCATTGGCTGGTGGGCACCACCACCACCACCACCTCCACCACCACTCCAGCCCACCCTAGGTGCTGGCATGAGGTGCAGCTGGTGCAACAGGCCCTGTGCCTACAATGTTTCATGCCTCATGCGGATTGCAAGCGTGGATCAGCCACATTGGTCGAGGGCTCTGCAGCACTGCAGACCCTCACATCTGCTTCCTTCCACGCCCGTATTCCCTGTTGTTGATGAGAGCTGTAAACTACCATCGACATCGACACCACTGCTTTGGTGGTTAGAGGCAAGGAGGGACTGCAGCAACTAGGAGCCACCTGCGTTGGTGCCACTGTTGCCACCTTGTACGTGGTACCGGATGCCTTGTACCTGGTGTCTTGTTTTGTGCTAGGAATGTGACACGTGTTTGTTATCATTCACATGCAAGTATATCATGGGCTTACAATTGTGAGGTCTAGGCAGCAGTGCAGAGAAGAAGAAGAAGACTACTCCGGTATTCACCGGCGTGCATTAAGGGAGGAGCTACCGCCTGGGGCGCGGCCTGCTCCCACCAATCAAGTCAAGAGCGAGGCGACCCCCCTACCCTCCCTCCCTCTTGGTAGCCCTGAGTCTGTAGCTTGTCTTTGCAATGGAGTGGGCTGTCTCCACCGCGTGTCTTGTTAACTTGTGTAATAGTTTAGTAGTGTTATCTTGTGAGACCCCCAGGGCCAAGAGGTGTTGCCGTGTGTGTGCTTCATACGTTATGCCACCTATGCCAAGGAGGATGGGTCTAATCTCCACCATGTGGCCTTCCTTGCGTATGGTTTGAGCTAGATTGGTGTGTTGGTTGAGTGCCTTGTCTAATTGATCCGTCCACCTTGAGTCCGAGCAGTATTTGATTTCTATAATAATGACCCGTTTAGTGGCTTTGCCATGTTTGCTCGTCTTCGTTGTTGGCATCACCATGAGAATGTCTGGTCTGGTGGTGTTTTTGGTTGCTGCTGTCTTCAGTCCGATTGCTCGTAGTGCTGTGTGTAGTGTGTCGTTAGGGAGGTCGAGGTCTTCTTTTGCGCCCTTCTCCCAGCTGCCGGTGTCCGCGAAGCTGATGTACCCGCCTAGGGTACCCTTGCTTATGGCTTTAGCGATGAGGCGGCCGGCCCCGTTATGCCTTTCTTGCACCATCGGTAGTGTCTCGCTGCAGCCCGAGAGGAGGTGAGTGGCACTGTCGGCTTCCCCGCAGAGTGGGCACCGGTCGTCGGTCGCCCGTTTCCAACGCATGGCTAGCTTTTGGTTATAGAGTCCGCCGGTACGGTAGAGAAGGGCAGTTCGTTGCGCGGGTATGGAGATGTTCGTGTCGGTCATCACCCTTTCGCCAGCCCCTTTCGCCGCGGCTTTGGTGATCTCCTGGGACATCTTGTAGTAGATACTGTCTTGATTGGCGAGACCGAGGCTGTGCTTGCGGTGCATGTGTGCTCGCACGCATTGGCGGCAATCCGGCAGTGGGGCGGGGGTTTCGCCGTCGGCTTCGTTGTTGAGCCAGGTGTTAGTCTCTTTCCGTGTGGTCGGGCGGTAGGCCGGGGTGTTGGCGAGCTCTGGGTGTAACGCCGCGTGCTTGGCGAGGGCGTCGGCGCCTTCGTTGCCGATAATTCCCGAGTGGGCCCGGACTTTGTAGAAGTGGATCGTGTCGGGGCTGTCGATGATGAGGGTGGCGATAGCGGTCAGGATGTCGTTGTGTCTGTGTGTGATGAGCGACATCGGGTTGGCGAGGGCTCGGCGGATCTGGTAGATAGAGCATAGGCTGTCGGTGGCGATGCGTTTGACCCCCGCTGTGATTGCCGCGTGTATCGCCGTGAGTTCCGCCCTGTTAATGGTGTTGCATTCTGGGTCGTCCAAGGCGACGGTGATGAGAACGTTGGTCTCCGGGATATAGACCCCCGCCCCGATGCTCGCCGGGGCTGCCCCCGAGGTCTTAATGCAGCTGCCGTCCGTGTACGCGATCGTGGCCCATTCGGTGATGGCCATCCGTGGCTGCGTCGTGGAATGTTGCGTGAGCTGTTGGTGGCTGCGTTGGTGCCCCGAGGTGGGGAGGTCCCTGTCCAACGGCAGGCGCATGTGTTGTTTGTGGCCGCTAGGGGGTGTGGCCGGCTGGCTTTGATTCGTTGGTCTGTTGCGGAGGGGGTGTGTGTCTCGTTGGGGGTGGAGGGCGGTGGCAGTGCTAGCCAGCCATCCTTGGGGGTTGCCTTTGGTGACGAGTTGTTGTCCCGCTGCATTCCAAATGACGTAGACGTGGAGGTTGGCGTGCTTGCCTGGCTTGGAGCAGTTGGTCTTGGTGGGGGGTATGCTAGCCAGGTGCTGGCAGTATTCTGGGTAGCGTCTTAGGGTGTCAATGTGTTTGGGGTAGGAGATGCCCTTTTTTCCAGGGATCAGCATGATGGTGGCCATGGCCTCCTCCTGGGTAGCTGAGTGTATAGCATGGTTGACGCATTTGAGTGCCACCGCATCGTCTGCCGGTACGTTCCATGTGGATAGCCCAGTGTGGCGTACCAGTAGGCAGTTGTGGTGTGCCCCAAAGGCCGTGTCATTGATGTCAGGGCTCCAGTAGGTAGTGGTTTCTGGTCTAACTGTGAGTGGGTCAGCCCACCTTTGGACGGTACTTGGAAAGCTTCGTGTGGTGTGTAGGGTGGTGAGGGCATTGTCTTGTGCCGCTCTCATGGGGTGGTGGTTGCTGTGTGTGTCATGTCTCCTTAGGAGGGCCACCAGTTCTGTGGCCAGGTTGCGTGCGTGTGGTGTGTGTTGCAACCAAGCGTGTAGGTGTTGGTGTTGTTGTTTTGTCAGGAGGCCTGCTGTGCGGCCCGACTCGTCGTGAACCGTTACGTGTTGCACTAGGTCGTGCTTTGGCATGATGGGGTCCCCCGTGCTAAGGCTCGTCGCGGGGGTGGTCATGTGCGGGTGCAGTTGGAGAAAGGTTTCGCAATTGCCCGTCCCGACGATGTCCGTCTGCGGGTTGATGGGGTAGGTGTGGAAGGTGGCCTTCGAGTGCAGGTTGGTGCACCGGGGTAGCCAGGTGTGCGGGTCCGGTAGTCCCTGCCGGGTGTGGTCCGGCAGGTTCGCGTCAGGCCTCGCATGTCTGGCCTCTTGTATCTGCATATTTTCCTCGTCGTAGACGTTGCGCTTAGCCGTGTAGTCCAGGTGTGCCGTGATGAGCGGTGCCGGTTCCAGGGTGGGGCGCCAGTGTACTCGTATAAGGTCCGAGTGCGCTGACTGACGCATGGTCGACTTGAAGTCGTTGCTGCCAAACTTGCATATGGGGCACAGCCAGTAGCTTGCTTCCTTGTGTCCTGATAGGAGGGCTTTCTCAAGGCAGGCTGGGTGGTAGGCTCTCTTGCAGTTGTGGCACATTGGGCTGTCCCCTCTTGGCAGCCAGCATAGCTCGCATGTGCATACGTCCTTAGCCTCTTCCCTACTGATGGTCTCTATGTGTGTGGGTGTATAGCCTTCTTTTGCACATAGGTGTAGTGCCCACCTTTCTATGACTGTAGGTTTCCAGTGCACCTTGTAGTAGCTTTCCTTATTGATGCCGTCCCATTGCCACCCGTCTATGTTGGTGATGACCTCTTGGTGGTCGAACATGGCCCCAAGTGTGCGCCCTAAGTCCGTGAGTTTGCACCGGCAGGCTTTATCCACCTTCCAGCTTGAGAGCCCCGGGAGGTCAAGGCCTGGTATGCGCACGATGTCAGCCGGGATTGTGTGGACATGTCTGCCGTCCTTGTGCCGTTTAGTGCCCGCCTTGGGCCGGGTAGGCTCCGTTGGGTTCGGGGGTGTTGCTCGTTGCTCTCTTTGCAGCAGCCGTGAGCTTGACCTAATGGCCTCGTGGGCTGCGGGCGCCGCTGCTGCCCGCTCCGTCGTGTCTGGTCGCGTTGCGTGCATGACCGCATACGCTTTCATATCCATATAGCGGGTTCTAGTGTCCGGCACGGCAGGTGTGGGCGCAAGTTCCGTGAGGCCCGCGGCCCATGGTGTGATTTTGCGTTGGTCGGGCGGTAGGGTGAGTGATGTGTTGCGGCTGTCCCGGATGGTGCGCGTTGCGGTCGCGTCAGGGCATGTGGGCTGGGCCGCCATGGCCGCAAGTTTGTTGAGGGCAATGATGTGTTTCTGCTTGACCTTCTTTCCGTACTTCGATGTGAGCATGCTACCCGTGATGATGTGTGTGTTGCCCTCGCAGCTGAGCTCAGATGCGCGGGTGATGCCTAGGCTTTTGAGGCAGGTGATGCTGGCACTAACGACATCGTGTGCATGAGAACTGTTGGCTTGCGTGATGAGGCGGCCGAGTGTGTGGCATTCCTCGGGGTAGAGGGGTAGTCCCCCTTCCGTGGCTGACAGCCCGGCTAGTGAGGTATAAACTAGTTGCCGTGCCCTGAGGGTATGGTGGAAGAGGGTGAGCATGCGGTGTCCTTGAGTGTTGGCCTGGGTATTGAGCCATGTGATTTGTTTGTGTAACATGCTCCTTGATATGTGGGCGTGCGTCACATCTGTGGACTGGAGGCTGTGTGTGAGAGCTGTTGTGTTGCGAGCGTGATATTCTTGGGCTGTGGAGCTGATGCCCATGCCCAGTTTTCCGGCGTCTTCTCTGACGATGGCGTTGGGCGTTCCCAGGGGGAGTCTGAGATTAAGCTTAACGCATTGATTGATGGACCTGTCATACAGCTCAAGGTCCCCTGGGGTGCAGGGCACGGCGCAGAAGCTGTAGGCTAGACTGGGTATGATGGCCGTGCGGATGATGTGTATGGCCTGTCTAGCGCTAGCAAAGGAGCGTCTGAGTCTCTCCAGTTTTTGGCGTAGCTGGGTAATCATAGCGGTGTGTTGTGGTTTCCAGTCCAGCGTCATGGTGATGAGCACCCCCAGGTAGGTGAAGGGTGAGGTCGGGCGGTGGTATGTGACGGATTTCCCTTGTAAGCTTACAGTTTGGAGTTGTTGGCGGGCCCACTTATCCGCTTCGGCCGCGTTGCTGCACATGCCAGTTTCTACCGAGTGATGTAGCGCCGCGGTTGCGAGGGTTTTACTGTGTGAGATGACGAGGTGTCCCCAGTCCGAGAAAGCCGAGAGTTTGTCCGCTTGACAACGGAGGTTTCGGAGTGTGTTGCAGAGGATTGCTATGTCGTCGGCATAGTCTATGCTGCTGACGATGGCGCGCTCTCCGCTGTCAGCCGTCGCTGATTTGAATTTATAGCCCCTCGCGCCCACCTGCAGCCAGCGCAGGAGGGGTTCGATATAGATGAGGAACAGGAAGGGTGAGAGTGAGTCGCCCTGGATGGTGCCCCGGTCTACGGGGACCGGGTCGGTGGGGCCGTAGGGAGTTCTGAAGCGCGTTGTAGCGCCCGTGTAAAGGTCCTTCACTGCGTCAGTCGCGTCTGTGGGGAAGCCTAGGTCGTGCATGATCCATAGTAGTTTGTCCTGGCAGGTGGTGTTGAACGCACTGGTAAAGTCCACCAGGAGCGCGTAGATATCTGCCTTAGCCAGCTTAGCATCCTCAAGGGCCATGACGAGCATCTGTAGCTGTTGCGTAGTGTTCCTATGGGAGCGGAACCCTGCTTGGTTCTTGCTGAGCATCCCATTGGCTTCAGCATACTCAGAAAGTATCTTAGTTATGAGGCTGGTCCACAGCTTGTAAACGGTGTTGGCTAGGCCCACTGGCCTGTAAGAGTTAAGGTCCGTTTCCTGGCCCTTGTCTTTGTAAAGCAGGCATGTGTCGCTTGTTTTCCACGTGGTTGGTGTGCAGCCTATAGCCCACATGATGATGAACAGCTGGTGTATGGTGTCCCTCATCTCCCATGGCAGCATCTTGATGATCTCGTTCTCAATGCCGTCTGGTCCTGGGGCTTTGCCCCCTGACAGCCTACTGAGGCATTCCTGGAAGCCTGCCTTGTCCATGATAGCTGTGTGTAACCAATGTACGTTTTGGCAGGTGTGCATCGTGAAAGGGTCGTCCGCTTTGGCGCGGGCCCACGGGTAGTTTCTTGTCTGCGTGTTTGTGTAGTGGCCAGTTTTGGGGGTCGGCGGCGCCAGCTTCGTTCCGTAGGCATCGGTAATTATCCGGTTCAGGTCGGCCGGGGCCGTGCATATCCTGTTGGTGATGGGGTCGGCTAGCGCCTGCAGGCCTTTGTGGTCAGTGCGGGACGGGCGTAGGATGTATTTGTTTGCTTTCTTAGGCTGGGTGCTTATTAATTGTTGCATTCTGACACGGGCTTGGGCGATGGCGATTGCGGAGTCGTCGTCGTCTAGCTTGTGGATTTGGTCGCGGTACGAGTTGGTCAGCTGGGCGAGCGCGGCTTGCACGTGATTTTCGGTTGTATCATCGCCCTGGCGCGCTTGCACCGCCTCCCTTGTTTCCGCATTTGTCGTATCCGTCTCTGGGATGAGTTCATCGATGGTTGGGTGCACGTTGTTTTGCTTGAAAAACAACCTAGCCTTCCGGCTGAGGTCTCTGGTGGTTTTGAGCTTTCTGCCTAGTGCTTGTCTAATCCTACACATGGTTCTGCGTTGGTAGTGCTGGCCTCCCCTTGTTAGGGTCTTAGTGTTGCATGTCTTCATAGCTGTCGTCCTGCAGGTTTGCAGTAGGTTTGTGAGCATGGTAGCTGCGGTGTCTATAGCTTCCCTGGCTGGGAGGCCTGCTACCAACGTTAGGCGCTGTGGTTGTTGGGGGTTGGCCTTGTCGATAGTGCTCAGGAAGTGGATAGCATCAGTGTACATGGGAGCAAGGTATGCTGTCAGGTGCGCATGCAGTTGTGGGGCACCTGAGCTGGGTTGTTGCACCGCCAGGCGGTAGGCTTCCCTATCCTTGTTGGTAATGGGGGTGGTGAGGATGGTGTGGCTGTGCTTCAGAGGTTTTTGTGGGGCCGCCAGGTCTATGCCCAGTCGGGTTGTACTAAGTGTGGCGGTGAGTGGCCTATGGTCACTGAGATATGCGTGTGTGTCGACGTGCGTGCGGTGCTCAGGGCCGTGTCTTGCGTCGCGCGTCAGAATGGCGTCGATGCGGCTGTTGCAGTGCGGTTGTTGGTAGGTCCAGGCCCTGTCGCCTGAGTCAGCTTCGGACAGTCGCATCTCTGTGGCGAACTCCCTCATCAGGATGTCTTGTGTATATTCGGTGTGTTCGGAGCGATCCTCTGTTGTCATCGTGGCGTTGATATCTCCCGCCAGGATGAGTGAGCCGGGCAGGTGCCCAGTGGCTGCTCGTATATGCTCTTGCATCTTCTTCCGTAGTGGGAGCGCGTCGTCGTTATTCCCCGAGGGCCAGTACGTGGCGACGAGCGTGAGCTCTTCGCTTTGCCTTTGGCGGAGGCTCAGGATGACGCAGCGGGTGTTTACATCCGCATCTGTGCACGGTTGTAGCATGGTAGCTTGCATCTGGATGGCTAGAGAGCAGTGCAGAGTTATGAGCCTGAGTACTTGACAGTGGCTGGCCATGAGGCAAAGTCAGTGTATGTGGCATGGCCCCACTGCATGTGTGCAGCAGCATTGGTGGATGAGATGAGTGCACATTTACCTGTGCACACTGCCATTTGCCACAGTCCCGCCTGTCACACACATGGTTATTCGGTCCAAGACAAAACAGCCAACCATTGGCAGTAAGAAATCACCATGACGTGATGGTGCCCCATCTTTTGTTTGCGTTCTACCTTGTGAGAGGATTCATTGTACTCGACAGTATCGTCACAACGCAGGTTTGGACAGTGCACATCAACTCCTTACATCGTGCACGCTGTATGCAACTAACCGTCATACCCAACTCCTTGCCATTACTTGGCACATGTCTGCAAAACTACTGAGTTTGTCTGCTCCATTGAACTACACACCGCATGGTGCATCAACGCAACTTAATATGATGTGGTCACGCATCCAAAACTGTGCCGTCGGCCTACACGGTCAACATGTCATGTAAAGCAGGCGCATATGGCACGCGGCATCACAGCACGGCAGCGGTTGCTGGCGGCCGGCCGCGCTGCGCCTGCCCCTGATCGACACCGGCTGCAGTGGAGGTGCTCAGTAGATATCCTTGCCAGTGTCGTCCTCGCCGCCATTGTCCAAGGTATAGCCCAGGACGGTGACGGCGATGGCGCTGATGCCCAGGCCAAAGCCAATCAGGCGGTAGTAGCCATCATCAGGTGTCTGCCCAATGAAGCTGGCGACCTGTGAAGGGGCAGCAGGCGAGGAGAGTCTGGCACCCTCCCAGCACCACCACCCTCACCCTGTCCAGGGCATGATAGTGGCATTGACGTGTCCAGGCCATGGTAGTAGCATTGAGGTGCACCTGCCGACGCTGGCTGCCTGCTTTAGGCTATACCTACCATGGCCCAGGGACCCTTGTTGTAGAGTACTTCTGCAATGACTGCTGCCAGGAAGCCAAGCATGCCTGCGCGCCCCACAAACAGCTCGTTCTGCCGGGAAAAGCCTGCACGCAAAGCAGTGAAGGCCCAGGTCAGCAGCCAGGCACAATGAGACTTGTTGTGCAGGCAAGGGAGAGGGGCTAGGGGAGACATCCCTACCACACAAGCTGGGCGAGGCGTGGCATAGCTAGCACTGTGCTGACTAACCCACTGAGACTGCCCACTGCTCACTGCTGCTGGTAGGCTGAGCGGCTGGCTTGCTGTGCATGGGGCTGGGCTGTGGCTCAGCTGCCCACCTGGGCGGGTCATGCCCAGGGCCTGGCCAGGCTTGTTGATCAGGATGTTGGGGTCCTGGGGTGGCCCATCAGGGCGCTTGGCCACATCATCCTGGTTGCTCTTGGACCAGGTGGGGCTGTTGGGGAAGGCGGCGCCAATGCCGTTGAACAGCTGCGCAGGCCAGGGCAGCAGAAACACACCAACAACTCTTAGCACGCCCAGCACAGCCATACCTGAGCTAACACTCAAAGTCGAGGCAGCTGCCAGGCAGGTGCTGGTGATTGCCCAACATGGCAACACCCCCACTGATCTGTCCCTTGCTGCCGATGATGACACCGCAGCTGCTGCTGCTGTTGCTGCCTTCCACGCACCACAATGCCCACAAACAGAGCAATGACGGTGTTGCGCTCAAAGCCCAGGATGTACTCCAGCTGGCCAACAGGGCCGGTGCGCAGCAGGATCTCGCCAATGGTCTCAGCCAGCCACCCAAACATGGCCAGGCGGCCAGCAAACACCTCACGCCGCCTGCAGCACAGCACAGCATCATGATCAGCATGCGGCCCATGCCCTGCCAGGCAGGTGGGTGTCAACAGGCTGGGCGCCACTGGGCTGCCAGGGAGGTGTGGGTCGGCTGCCTACTGCCATGCCCGCCAGTGGCTTCATTGCGCACCTGGTGAAAGCGGGGATGACGGGGTTCACTTGCTTGGCGGTCTCGTCAATCTTGACCTGCGGGAGGGCACATGCAGGTAGCGATGGGGGTGCGATGAGTAGCTGTGAGTACTGGCGGGGCTAGGCTGTGCCACAGCTTCAAATGTGTTCAGCGCGAAGCACATGGCTAGGCTGCATGGTGATGTACTGCGTGCCGGGCTGTGCCGTCATCGCCCAGCATCTGACCGCTGAACGCAAGCACCTGTGCCATCACGCGCAGGCTGCGCGCACGGCTGCTGCAGGGAGCTGCCAGGCGCGCAGGGCGGGCACTGGCTGGGCGGCTGCAGGTCGCGCTCATGAGGCCGACGGGACGAGATGCCAGGAGAGCCATTGTCTTGTGCTGTGTGTGGCTGAGGATAGGTACAAGAAGGTCAGTTGCTAGCTTGCTTCTGTCTGGAGGTGCGACTGGGACATTGAAAGTGGGCTTCGCTGAGTGTGAGGTGCGAGTGACGCTGAATCACGGAGGCTGCACGCGCCGGGGCCTGCCTGACCGCTGTGACGGTACGCAGAGCAGGGTTGTGCGTTGGAAACCGCCACCACTTGGATCGTGTGCCCCACATGTTCGACACCACCTCGCGACTGACTGGCTAGTCTGAAGCCGATACCAGCTGCGCCCCCTCAGCGGTGCTCCGCTACAACTATCCAGAGGAGAGGCAGGGCTGGCTAGTGTAGGCATGCTGTACCACACCTACCCTGGAAGGTCTGGCAGCTCAGGCCAGTCCAACAGGTGCCCACAGCCACCCTCATTGGCGTGGATGCACACCTGTTGGCCCTTCAACGGACTGCCAGCTTGAGGTAGCCCAGCACTGGCTCAGCCGCGCCACCCATGCCCTCACCTATTCCTGCCGTGCTGCCTGTCTGTGGGGACACCTTCTGCCACCTCCTTGTTGTCCCTGCGCTAGCAACCATACAAATGTGTTGTGCTGCACCAGCCACGGAGCACCAGAGCGTGCTTTCCAAGTTGCCCAGGTTTAGGCAGGCCAGTCGGCCAGCACAGTGCAGCTCTGCAGTGCATTGGCTGGTGGGCACCACCACCACCTCCACCACCACTCCAGCCCACCCTAGGTGCTGGCATGAGGTGCAGCTGGTGCAACAGGCCCTGTGCCTACAATGTTTCATGCCTCATGCGGATTGCAAGCGTGGATCAGCCACATTGGTCGAGGGCTCTGCAGCACTGCAGACCCTCACATCTACTTCCTTCCACGCCCGTATTCCCTGTTGTTGATGAGAGCTGTTAACTACCATCGACATCGACACCACTGCTTTGGTGGTTAGAGGCAAGGAGGGACTGCAGCAACTAGGAGCCACCTGCGTTGGTGCCACTGTTGCCACCTTGTACGTGGTACCGGATGCCTTGTACCTGGTGTCTTGTTTTGTGCTAGGAATGTGACACGTGTTTGTTATCATTCACATGCAAGTATATCATGGGCTTACAATTGTGAGGTCTAGGCAGCAGTGCAGAGTCATGAGCCTGAGTACTTGACAGTGGCTGGCCATGAGGCAAAGTCAGTGTATGTGGCATGGCCCCACTGCATGTGTGCAGCAGCATTGGTGGATGAGATGAGTGCACATTTACCTGTGCACACTGCCATTTGCCACAGTCCCGCCTGTCACACACATGGTTATTCGGTCCAAGACAAAACAGCCAACCATTGGCAGTAAGAAATCACCACGACGTGATGGTGCCCCATCTTTTGTTTGCGTTCTACCTTGTGAGAGGATTCATTGTACTCGACAGTATCGTCACAACGCAGGTTTGGACAGTGCACATCAACTCCTTACATCGTGCACGCTGTATGCAACTAACCGTCATACCCAACTCCTTGCCATTACTTGGCACATGTCTGCAAAACTACTGAGTTTGTCTGCCCCACTGAACTACGCACCGCATGGTGCATCAACGCAACTTAATATGATGTGGTCACGCATCCAAAACTGTGCCGTCGGCCTACACGGTCAACATGTCATGTAAAGCAGGCGCATATGGCACGCGGCATCACAGCACGGCAGCGGTTGCTGGCGGCCGGCCGCGCTGCGCCTGCCCCTGATCGACACCGGCTGCAGTGGAGGTGCTCAGTAGATATCCTTGCCAGTGTCGTCCTCGCCGCCATTGTCCAAGGTGTAGCCCAGGACGGTGACGGCGATGGCGCTGATGCCCAGGCCATAGCCAATCAGGCGGTAGTAGCCATCATCAGGTGTCTGCCCAATGAAGCTGGCGACCTGTAAAGGGGCAGCAGGCGAGGAGAGTCTGGCACCCTCCCAGCACCACCACCCTCACCCTGTCCAGGGCATGATAGTGGCATTGACGTGTCCAGGCCATGGTAGTAGCATTGAGGTGAACCTGCCGACGCTGGCTGCCTGCTTTAGGCTATACCTACCATGGCCCAGGGACCCTTATTGTAGAGCACTTCTGCAATGACTGCTGCCAGGAAGCCAAGCATGCCTGCGCGCCCCACAAACAGCTCGTTCTGCCGGGAAAAGCCTGCACGCAAAGCAGTGAAGGCCCAGGTCAGCAGCCAGGCACAATGAGACTTGTGCAGGCAAGGGAGAGGGGCTAGGGGAGACATCCCTACCACACAAGCTGGGCGAGGCGTGGCATAGCTAGCACTGTGCTGACTAACCAACTGAGACTGCCCACTGCTCACTGCTGCTGGTAGGCTGAGCGGCTGGCTTGCTGTGCATGGGGCTGGGCTGTGGCTCAGCTGCCCACCTGGGC
Source organism: Haematococcus lacustris (assembly GCA_030144725.1). NCBI lineage: Eukaryota > Viridiplantae > Chlorophyta > Chlorophyceae > Chlamydomonadales > Haematococcaceae > Haematococcus > Haematococcus lacustris. The sequence continues at coordinate 14,803,972 of JASKMD010000006.1, forward strand.
GGGTCATGCCCAGGGCCTGGCCAGGCTTGTTGATCAGGATGTTGGGGTCCTGGGGTGGCCCATCAGGGCGCTTGGCCACATCATCCTGGTTGCTCTTGGACCAGGTGGGGCTGTTGGGGAAGGCGGCGCCAATGCCGTTGAACAGCTGCGCAGGCCAGGGCAGCAGAAACACACCAACAACTCTTAGCACGCCCAGCACAGCCATACCTGAGCTAACACTCAAAGTCGAGGCAGCTGCCAGGCAGGTGCTGGTGATTGCCCAACATGGCAACACCCCCACTGATCTGTCCCTTGCTGCCGATGATGACACCGCAGCTGCTGCTGCTGTTGCTGCCTTCCACGCACCACAATGCCCACAAACAGAGCAATGACGGTGTTGCGCTCAAAGCCCAGGATGTACTCCAGCTGGCCAACAGGGCCGGTGCGCAGCAGGATCTCGCCAATGGTCTCAGCCAGCCACCCAAACATGGCCAGGCGGCCAGCAAACACCTCACGCCGCCTGCAGCACAGCACAGCATCATGATCAGCATGCGGCCCATGCCCTGCCAGGCAGGTGGGTGTCAACAGGCTGGGCGCCACTGGGCTGCCAGGGAGGTGTGGGTCGGCTGCCTACTGCCATGCCCGCCAGTGGCTTCATTGCGCACCTGGTGAAAGCGGGGATGACGGGGTTCACTTGCTTGGCGGTCTCGTCAATCTTGACCTGCGGGAGGGCACATGCAGGTAGCGATGGGGGTGCGATGAGTAGCTGTGAGTACTGGCGGGGCTAGGCTGTGCCACAGCTTCAAATGTGTTCAGCGCGAAGCACATGGCTAGGCTGCATGGTGATGTACTGCGTGCCGGGCTGTGCCGTCATCGCCCAGCATCTGACCGCTGAACGCAAGCACCTGTGCCATCACGCGCAGGCTGCGCGCACGGCTGCTGCAGGGAGCTGCCAGGCGCGCAGGGCGGGCACTGGCTGGGCGGCTGCAGGTCGCGCTCATCAGGCCGACGGGACGAGATGCCAGGAGAGCCATTGTCTTGTGCTGTGTGTGGCTGAGGATGGGTACAAGAAGGTCAGTTGCTAGCTTGCTTCTGTCTGGAGGTGCGACTGGGACATTGAAAGTGGGCTTCGCTGAGTGTGAGGTGCGAGTGACGCTGAATCACGGAGGCTGCACGCGCCGGAGCCTGCCTGACCGCTGTGACGGTACGCAGAGCAGGGTTGCGCGTTGGACACCGCCACCACTTGGATCGTGTGCCCGACATGTTGGACACCAACCCGCGGTTGACTGGCTCAGTCTGAAGCCGATACCAGCTGCGCCCCCTCAGCGGTGCTCCGTTGCGACTATCCAAAGGAGAGGCAGGGCTGGCTAGTTTGGGCATGTTGAACCACACTTACCCTGGAAGGTCTGGCAGCTCAGGCCAGCCCAACAGGTGCCCACAGCCACCCTCATTGGCCTTGATGCACATCTCTGGGCCCTCCAACGAACTGCCAGCTTGAGGTAGCCCAGCACTGGCTCAGCCGCGCCACCCATGCCCTCACCTATTCCTGCCGTGCTGCCTGTCTGTGGGGACACCTTCTGCCACCTCCTTGTTGTCCCTGCGCTAGCAACCATACAAATGTGTTGTGCTGCACCAGCCACGGAGCACCAGAGCGTGCTTTCCAAGTTGCCCAGGTTTAGGCAGGCCAGTCGGCCAGCACAGTGCAGCTCTGCAGTGCATTGGCTGGTGGGCACCACCACCACCTCCACCACCACTCCAGCCCACCCTAGGTGCTGGCATGAGGTGCAGCTGGTGCAACAGGCCCTGTGCCTACAATGTTTCATGCCTCATGCGGATTGCAAGCGTGGATCAGCCACATGTCCCTGCTCTAGCAACCTGCCTTGAAGGATTGGGACGGTATTTCATGGAAGACTATCACGAGTTGGCTACTTCGCAATGGTGCATAGAATTACAGCATGCAAGCGGGGCAAGCCAAACACGGTTCTACCCGCCACACAGTACCGCTTGCTTGCCACGAAGCTTGTACTCGCCGGAATGCTTCGTAATCTCAGCACCCCCAATCCGCGCGGAGTTACCTGCGCACTGCCGGGCACCTCACGGTGCTCAAAGTTATCAATGCATGGTTCTGTAGCTTTGCGCCATTGCCCTTCAGCTAGACCGACGCATGACATCCGATGTCGCTCCACAGCTTCGTCAGCCGTAGCCGTCTTACGCGCGCAATTGCCTCGTCTGCAACCCTTAGATGGTGCGCGCTGGAAACCTGCACCACACTGGGAACCTGCACACAGGACGGGAGCTCATGTGCCTTCACAGGAGAGTACGAGGCTTGGCACTCGTTTGGAGACTTTGCCAACTGGTTGGTCCCAGGATGGGTCCTCCTGGGCCGCTACCCTTATTGCGAACCCAGCAGGTGCCCGAGCTATGAGAAAGGCGAGCAGCAGTTAGAGAAGATTATCAGTGCAGGCATTTCAACCTTCGTGTGTTTGCAGGTACGAGCCAGGCAGGTGCCAGGCACATATATGGCACCCGTAGTCTGCAGGCCAGCATGGCAAGAGAAACTCTATAAAGCACTTTGCACCACACTGCTAAGCAACTGGTCACGGAAGCCAGAGATGTGCATTGCTTTGTGCTACCTGAGGGAAGAAGCACCTGGGCTGTGGAACAGCCAAGGCATGTGTGTGACTTCATTCTCCTGCTGCTGCTGCTACTGCTGCTGCTGAGGTTGCAGGCCGAGGTGCCCCCACAGGAGGCAATGACCCTGGCAGGAAAGAACGGTTTCTTGCCATACAAAGCGACAGCGGAGCTGATCAAGGCTGCCCACAGCCCGTAAGCAAGAACAGCTGGAAGTTGTGGCTCATGGTGCTAATGTGGCTCAGGCATGACTGACGACGTCCCAATAGCAGCATGGGTGCTTACCTCAAGACTACAGGCACACACCACACAGGCGCAGCCAGTCCAGGTAGCTGAGCCTAGGTCAGCTGGCAGTACACTTTGTTGTTTGATGGTGGTGAGACTTGCAGTGCGCACTACGTGCAGGCTTGGGTTGTTGCTTGAATTGCAGGCTCGCTTAAGCAGATGTACAGAGGAGTTCTGGCTGTCAGTAACAGCTAGTGCTGCTTCCCCTGCTGCTGCTTGCATGCCTGCAGGCCCCCCTCCATGGAGGTCATGATGGGCTTGCGCAACCCCACGCTCAACAAATTCCTTCCACCCAAGGTAGGTTCAGCCTGGTTGGTTGTTGGCCCTGGCACCCAACCACTCCATGGGCAGCCCCGAGGGCAGCAAGGCAGGGAAGCCCGGGAATGCATTGCAGACACCAGCCTCCAGCTGGGTAAAGGCAGCCCAGGGGCTGCCCTCCACAGTCAACAGCAGACACCCAGGTAGCTCCTGAGATGCACTTGGTGCGGGCCAGCTGGCTGCTGCTTATGTGGTTGCTGCTGCAGAAGCCTCACCCTCCATCACCAGCCCAGGCAGCCGCTGTGGCGGCAGGCGTGGGTGCTGCCACCGGCCCCTCCTACTCTTTGGAGTTCCTGCACTATCCCATTGAGGACTTGGGAGTTCCCTCGATAGACAGCCTGCAGCCTTTCATTGAGCAGCTGGTCAAGCGCATTCATGCAGGTGCGCATGCACACTTGGTGGTGCAGATCAGGCTGGTGCTTGTCTACAATACATGGCAGGATCAGTGCAGGGTTGGCGAGGAAGGAGGATGAAGGATTCGGAGACAAGCTTGGGTAGGAGAGGTTGCTGCACAGCATGCTTTTTTACGCTCAATGTACAAGGTGGAAACGTTTGGATACACAATGGTGTTTTTACAGTGTGCCATGTTGAGAATGGAGCTTCAAAAGTGGGGTGTGCCAGCTGCAGCATCGTTGTTGATGTGGGCAACACTGCTGCCAATGTCTCAACGTGGCACTTGGGAGTAGAGCATGTTGTCTGCCACCGTGTGATGTACACTGCCTGCAGGCGAGAAGCTGTACGTGCACTGCTGGGGTGGGCGAGGTCGGGCGGGCACAGTGGGCGCTTGCCTGCTGTGTGCAGCCTATGGCATCAGCGCTGATGAGGCACTCTTGCGAGTGCAGCGGGCCTTCGACACACGACAGTGAGTGAGCATTGCATACCTCATGACATGAACATATCCAGTGGTTCTATTTGTGTCATGAGTATTGTGTCCACATATGCCGGTAGCAAGACCAGTTTCCCAGCAACATATTGCGCCTTCAAGTTCACAGGCTATGAGCACAACAGCATGTAGTGGTTATGTGCTTAATAGCACTGTTGATGTGACTAGCACCAGGTGTAGGCTATGGGCGCAGAGGTATTGAATCGTGGTAATACCTCACAAGCGTTGCATCAACAGGCACAGATTGCACAACACCCAATTACTGTTGCTTGTGCAGGGACAACAAGGAGCTCTCTCCCGAGACTGCAGAACAGCGCGAGTTTGTCAAGACATTCGCTGAGCGGCTAATGCGGTGCTAGCCTGCATAAGCCTTTAAGTAGACTGCAATGCAAAGAGATGTGCATCAAGGCCAATGAGGGTGGCTGTGGGCAGCTGTTAAGCTGGCCTGAGCTGCCAGACCTTCCAGGGTAGCTGTGGTTCAACATGCCCAAACTAGCCAGCCCTGCCTCTCCTCTGGATAGTTGTAGCGGAGCACCGCTGAGGGGGCGCAGCTGGTATCGGCTTCAGACTAGGCAGTCAATCGCGGGTTGGTGTCCAACATGTGGGGCACACGATCCAAGTGGTGGCGGTGTCCAACGCGCAACCCTGCTCTGCGTACCGCCACAGCGGTCAGGCAGGCTCCGGCGCGTGCAGCCTCCGTGATTCAGCGTCACTCGCACCTCACACTCAGCGAAGCCCACTTTCAATGTCAGGCGACCCCAACTTTCAAAAAATGGCAGGAAATGATAGGAAACCGACCCCTGGTAATCAAAACGACGCCGCGTCTCAGCCACATGGTCTCTATTTACGTTTCGCACATCCCTGGATAGAGGACTCTGTCAGCTATGCGGTGCAGCTTGTAACATTAAATATTGTGCAGTGTGCTGAGTGCTATGGCGGCTCAAATCTTGACATTCAAATTCATGCCAGTTTTGCTCATGCGGGCCTCGCCGCGACCGACCGCCGCGACCGACGTGGCTCAGTAGCCTCTGCAAACAGTCAGGGACAGTCGCCGCAGTCAAAACAATGCACATGGCACGCCAAACCGATGTAACGACGCCCCTCCACCCATGCTCGGAAGTATACAACGCTGCTGCATTGCTTGACCGCTTCGTGAGTAGTACCTACTACCTGGCCACTCTGTAAGGCCACACAAGGTGTGTAGGCCATTGCTACGTTACCTTGCTCGACTTGTTGGGTCCGATCCCTCCCGCCCGCCCTCCGCTTGCGTGTCGAGCTTGTGTCCAGCTCCGCCCTGACCCCCTGCTGCTCCGCTGGAGGGGTGGGCAGCCCAGGGGCAGCACCAGCACCAGCTGTCTGCTGCTGCCAGGGGGGTGCAGCAGGAGGGGGGGGCAGGTCAGGGGCAGCACCAGCACCAGCTGCCTGCTGCTGCCAGGGGGGTGCAGCAGGAGGGGGGGGCAGGTCAGGTGCGGCTACTGAACCTGGTACTGAACCAGCACCCACAGCAGCTGTCACTCTGATGACGAGGGGAGGGGGTGGGAGGAGCCCCCCGCCCCGCCCCGCCCCGCCCCGCCCCGCCCCGCCCCGCCCCGCCCCGCCCCGCCCCGCCCCGCCCCGCCCCGCCCCGCCCCGCCCCGCCCCGCCCCGCCCCGCCCCGCCCCGCCCCGCCCCGCCCCGCCCCGCCCCGCCCCGCCCCGCCCCGCCCCGCCCCGCCCCGCCCCGCCCCGCCCCGCCCCGCCCCGCCCCGCCCCGCCCCGCCCCGCCCCGCCCCGCCCCGCCCCGCCCCGCCCCGCCCCGCCCCGCCCCGCCCCGCCCCGCCCCGCCCCGCCCCGCCCCGCCCCGCCCCGCCCCGCCCCGCCCCGCCCCGCCCCGCCCCGCCCCGCCCCGCCCCGCCCCGCCCCGCCCCGCCCCGCCCCGCCCCGCCCCGCCCCGCCCCGCCCCGCCCCGCCCCGCCCCGCCCCGCCCCGCCCCGCCCCGCCCCGCCCCGCCCCGCCCCGCCCCGCCCCGCCCCGCCCCGCCCCGCCCCGCCCCGCCCCGCCCCGCCCCGCCCCGCCCCGCCCCGCCCCGCCCCGCCCCGCCCCGCCCCGCCCCGCCCCGCCCCGCCCCGCCCCGCCCCGCCCCGCCCCGCCCCGCCCCGCCCCGCCCCGCCCCGCCCCGCCCCGCCCCGCCCCGCCCCGCCCCGCCCCGCCCCGCCCCGCCCCGCCCCGCCCCGCCCCGCCCCGCCCCGCCCCGCCCCGCCCCGCCCCGCCCCGCCCCGCCCCGCCCCGCCCCGCCCCGCCCCGCCCCGCCCCGCCCCGCCCCGCCCCGCCCCGCCCCGCCCCGCCCCGCCCCGCCCCGCCCCGCCCCGCCCCGCCCCGCCCCGCCCCGCCCCGCCCCGCCCCGCCCCGCCCCGCCCCGCCCCGCCCCGCCCCGGAGACAGCCCAACTTACAAATTGAAGGACTGAGGGTTAGGGCGCGACCATATCATATTTGATCATATTTTAGCAAGGTGGGGCAAGAGGGGTGGGGCAAGAGGGGTGGGCTGCCCAGGGGTGGGAGGGGGTGGGGCTGGGGCTGGGAGGGGGTGGGAGGGGGTGGGAGGGGTGAGGTGGGAGGGGGTGGGAGGGGGTGGGAGGAGCTGGGAGGGGGTGGGAAGGGCGGGGCTGGGGCTGGGAGGGGGTGGGAGGGGGTGGGAGGGGGTGGGGCTGGGGCTGGGAGGGGGTGGGGCTGCCAGGGGGTGGTCCGGTTGGGCTAGTCAGCACTGCAAGGCAAAGTTAGGTCACGCCAAAGTATGTTCCCGCAAGCCTACTCAATGAAATGACGTGCTTTCTTCTCCAACAGCAGTGTCGTTGAGTAAGGAACAATGTTGACACTCGAAAGTCTGGAAAGTCATAGTGGTCAGCTCACAACATGCCGATTTGTGCAAGGGGGTCCCTTTTTCTGTGTGGCTGGCTAGAGAGACCTCTTTCCATTCGCACCTCGCAGCAATGTCGAGTGTCAACTTGCCCAACGACGGTCCTCCGACACCGCCTGCACCAATGAAAGGCTTGCGGAGTGAGCCTGGCGGGCTAAACATTGATTGTACTTCTGGCTCGATAGCAAGCGCAGTTCTATCACTGATGCCGCTACATACCACTAGAACAATCGGTTGTGAGCAGCTGAGGTGTGTCCGCGATCGCTTGCGCCGGCATGGCCTCACTTGCAAGGATTAACGCGCCGCTTGGCAGTAGACGCGTAGTAATTCGCCGGTGTCAATGTGACAAACGCTATCGAAAACGGTGCAGTATAGAGTGAGTATTTGCATGAAGATTACCAATCCCATGTTGGGGACTCCTGATTCAATGTCCCAGTCGCACCTCCAAACAGAAGCAAGCTAGCAACTGATCTTCTTGTACCTATCCTCAGCCACACACAGCACAAGACAATGGCTCTCCTGACATCTCGTCCCGTCGGCCTGATGAGCGCGACCTGCAGCCGCCCAGCCAGTGCCCGCCCTGCGCGCCTGGCAGCTCCCTGCAGCAGCCGTGCGCGCAGCCTGCGCGTGATGGCACAGGTGCTTGCGTTCAGCGGTCAGATGCTGGGCGATGACGGCACAGCCCGGCACGCAGTACATCACCATGCAGCCTAGCCATGTGCTTCGCGTTGAACACGTCTGAAGCTGTGGCACAGCCTAGCCGCGCCAGTACTCTCCGCTACTTACCGCAACTCATCGCACCCCCATCGCTACCTGCATGTGCCCTCCCGCAGGTCAAGATTGACGAGACCGCCAAGCAAGTGAACCCCGTCATCCCCGCTTTCACCAGGTGCGCAATGAAGCCACTGGCGGGCATGGCAGTAGGCAGCGCACCCACACCTCCCTGGCAGCCCAGTGGCGCCCAGCCTGTTGACACCCACCTGCCTGGCAGGGCATGGGCCGCATGCTGATCATGATGCTGTGCTGTGCTGCAGGCGGCGTGAGGTGTTTGCTGGCCGCCTGGCCATGTTTGGGTGGCTGGCTGAGACCATTGGTGAGATCCTGCTGCGCACCGGCCCTGTTGGCCAGCTGGAGTACATCCTGGGCTTTGAGCGCAACACCGTCATTGCTCTGTTTGTGGGCATTGTGGTGCGTGGAAGGCAGCAACAGCAGCAGCAGCTGCGGTGTCATCATCGGCAGCAAGGGACAGATCAGTAGGGGTGTTGCCATTAGGCAATCACCAGCACCTGCCTGGCAGCTGCCTCGACTTTCAGTGTTAGCTCAGGTATGGCTGTGCTGGGCGTGCTAAGAGTTGTTGGTGTGTTTCTGCTGCCCTGGCCTGCGCAGCTGTTCAACGGCATTGGCGCCGCCTTCCCCAACAGCCCCACCTGGTCCAAAAGCAACCAGGATGATGTGGCCAAGCGCCCTGATGGGCCACCCCAGGACCCCAACATCCTGATCAACAAGCCTGGCCAGGCCCTGGGCATGACCCGCCCAGGTGGGCAGCTGAGCCACAGCCCAGCCCCATGCACAGCAAGCCAGCCGCTCAGCCTACCAGCAGCAGTGAGCAGTGGGCAGTCTCAGTGGGTTAGTCAGCACAGTGCTAGCTATGCCACGCCTCGCCCAGCTTGTGTGGTAGGGATGTCTCCCCTAGCCCCTCTGCCTTGCCTGCACAACGCGTCTCATTGTGCCTGGCTGCTGACCTGGGCCTTCACTGCTTTACGTGCAGGCTTCTCCCGGCAGAACGAGCTGTTTGTGGGGCGCGCAGGCATGCTTGGCTTCCTGGCAGCAGTCATTGCAGAAGTACTCTACAACAAGGGTCCCTGGGCCATGGTAGGTATAGCCTAAAGCAGGCAGCCAGCGTCAGCAGGTGCACCTCAATGCTACTACCATGGCCTGGACACGTCAATGCCACTATCATGCCCTGGACAGGGTGAGGGTGGTGGTGCTGGGAGGGTGCCAGACTCTCCTCGCCTGCTGCCCCTTCACAGGTCGCCAGCTTCATTGGGCAGACACCTGATGATGGCTACTACCGCCTGATTGGCTATGGCCTGGGCATCAGCGCCATCGCCGTCACCGTCCTGGGCTACACCTTGGACAATGGCGGCGAGGACGACACTGGCAAGGATATCTACTGAGCACCTCCACTGCAGCCGGTGTCGATCAGGGGCAGGCGCAGCGCGGCCGGCCGCCAGCAACCGCTGCCGTGCTGTGATGCCGCGTGCCATATGCGCGTGCTTTAGATGACATGTTGACCGTGTAGGCCGACGACACAATTTTGGATGCGTGACCACATCATATTAAGTTGCGTTGATGCACCATGCGGTGCGTAGTTCAATGGGGCAGACAAACTTAGTAGTTTTGCAGACATGTGCCAAGTAATGGCAAGGAGTTGGGTATGACGGTTAGTTGCATACAGCGTGCACGGTGTAAGGAGTTGATTGTCCTGTCCGAACCTGTGCTTTGACAATACTGTTGAGTACAATGAATCCTCTCACAAGGCAGGACGTGGCTGCTTCGTCTTGGCCCGTCCCACCTTGTGTGACAGGTGACTGTGGCACATGCCAGTGTACATAGGCAAATGTGTACTCATCTCATCCACCAATGCTGTTGCACTCATGTAGTTGGGCCATGCCACATCTGATGACTTTGGCTCATGACCAGTCACTGTCGAGTACTCAGGCTCATAACTCTGCACTGCTGACTAGACCGCACGGTTGAGAACTCATGAAATATTTGTTATATGATCGCTAGCAAACATGAGTCGCATTTTTAGCATAAAACAGGCACCAGGTACAACTTGTACCGTACAAGGCACCAGATATCAGGCACATGGTGAAATCAGTGGCACCATATGTGGCACTCTCTCTACGAACTCTATAGATATCGCCACCGCCCCTTGCCTCCAAGCAACAAAGCAGTCCAGCTGGTATGGATGGCATAATGGATTGTTCGAAACAGGGAGTAGGGGCGTGGAAGGGAGCAGATGTGTGTGTCTGCGATGCTGTAGAGCCCTTCAACAATCTGGCTGACATTCATTGGTGGTCCACATGAGGCATGGTGTTGCCTTGATACACGGCCTGTGGCATCAGCTACACCATATGGCAGCACCATGGGTGGGCTGGGCTGGTGGTGGTGGAGGCTGATGCTGCACCATGATGATGGTCTGACGAATGCATGTTTGCTGCTGCCCTGTAAGGAGCGCAACTCGACTCGACGAGACGTCTCGACTCAAACGACTAGACGGTCGAGATGGACTCGAGATGAGCCTTTTGAATAGCGCACCTGCTTAAGGCACCTTTGTGGACGTTGTGGCGCCGCTCAGCGAATGATATGCTGGCCTGGCTGGGGTGGCGGTTAAAGTTGGTTTGCATAGACATGCCCGGACATGCCCAGCAGCGTCTGAATCGCAAAATGGAGCCCGAGGCCCCTCTCCCGCCTCAGCCCCCCGAACTCACCGCGCGATACAACAAGAAACTCCAGACGCTCGAAAGCGGTTTAAGTTAACTCAGCATGCTTGGCGGCACTTATGCCACAGCCAAACATGCATTCCGACCTTAAACACAACTGTTACATAGTGCCTTGCACGCAGGCGGGCAGATAGATGCACCTAGCCTGCCTGCAGCTAGTTGAGTGGGCTGAGTGAAATCATCCCATGGCAGAATTCAAAAAAACCCGTCTCGTCGAGTCAAATCGAGTCGAGATCTCGACTAGATTTGACTAGTCGAGATCTCGACGAGATCTCGACTAGATTGCGCTCCCTACTGCCCAGCTGCTTGCCCCCAAGCTGCTTTCCCCCCCACAGTTTTGTATCAAGGCTGATGGATGCGATCCCAAGACGTGTGCATGCTGCCATGAATCATGGTCGCTGGGGTTAATGGACGGGCGTGATCGCGCTCATGCTTGTTTGCCGACGAGGTCTACAGATCACACACCACCTGACTTTGCGCACGCAAAGTGTGTACTATAGCTTACATGCTATGGCCTAATGGCTACACACGTATGCACCCATGCGACTTTCCATGTTTCGCCACCTAGCTATCGTCCTTCACCATGCAACAGTCCCGGCATCATGCACCGTGCATTACTGAGACGTGATACTTATGCCCATAAGCATCTGATAATCAAGATTTGCAGACTGAACAGAACATCACCAAATGAAGCAGTTCCAAAGCCCTGGTCGCAAGCCCTGTTCATGCATCCCTGGCTACCACCAAGGGTATCTGTACGTGCGTGGCTCTGCATCCCCATGCGTGCATGCCCCTAAATGCATGCTTGCAAGTGCATGCGCGTACATGCAAGTTTGTGCTAGCCTCATGCATCCCCCATGCATGGCAATGCACATACTCCTAGCTTACTACACCTGGTCACATTCCGTGCTGAGTGCACCAGTTGCTCATCAGATGCTTTGAGTAGATTATTCGGTCTTAGTGTTTTGCCGGACACGCGCTTGTGAATCGTCCACCACCTGCAACCATGCAGAAACAGGGCGCATTATAAAATGGTGACAGGCATGGTGCTTGATGCAGGCCAAACCCACACACCTGGTTACTTGCAACCTTGCCCACAAGGGAGGTGGCTTTTATTAGCATGCCCTCGGCATCCACCTCAGGTGGCAGTTGGCTCAAGAGCTCAGTGATGCGCTTTGTCTCATTGCGTGTCTACACACATGTGAAGCAGGCGACACACAACACTGATGTAGGCTTTCAGCTGTCACGAGCCCTAGCGTTCCTAGCTACAACAATAAGGCCCGAGTTGCAGGTTTTGTCGTCATGGGTGGCGTTTGCTTGGTGCATTGCAGGAACATTTGACACAGCGCACGGACGATGCCGCGAGCATTGGGCGGCAGCAACTCACCTTGACTACAAAGGGTCGCAGGACAAAGAGCAGGTAGCAGATGAGGATGGCGCAGGTCAGCACCAAGGCTGCACAACACACACAAGGGCACAGCCATGATGTGGCTCATGAGTGCAGGTGCCTTGTGCAACGGAAGCCACAGCCACTACTGCATCAGGTTCAAGAAGCGCTGTCGTGACATTTAGGGCCATGCTTAGTACAACCATCACCTGAACCCCTTGTGATTACCCACAACCAACATCCAACCTCCTGCCAATAACATGCCAAGGCTTGTGCCCAAAGAGTTAGGATGCTGGAGTGGGATGAAACAGTGGAGAGGCCAACAGGATGGAACCTAGCCAAACTAATGTAGTCAACGCACCAGCAAGGTGAATATCGAGCACGCCCCTGTAAAAGGGCAGGGAGACAGGCCACGGCAGGCGGTGAGTGTGGCATCCTGTATTTCAGCAGCCTCCCGTGTGCATTGCATTGGGTGCTTGCATGCAATTACGTGTGCAAACATGTCGACAGAAGCACATGATGTGCTCCCTCAACTTGCCTTGGTGCACCCCTTCTCACGCATGACAGGGCGGCTGGCTGGTGTACTAGCAAGCAGTAGAGATTAAATGCACAGATGCCGCGGCATGCAGCATGTGCCATTTGTGCTCTCATGACATCAGCACTCCGCTGTTACTCACTTGTACACGGTTTCCACAAAGGAGTGGTAGTAAACATTCAGCTTGGCTAGGCCGCCCAACAAATCGTACCGCACGTACCTGCGATCAAGCGTCAGAACCACCATCACCACCAGTGGCGCTTGGCAACATGCAGCAAAACAGATATATTATGCATTGCCAGAGCAACATGCATGGCAGTATGCAACTGATGTGGCCAAACATGTTATGATACCTCATTAACCCGTACCCTTGTAACCCTAATCTTTTCACACCATCATAGCACTTTGGGTTGAAAGGACATGCATTCATTGTAGCTCAGCTCAGGTCACACCCATGCAGTGGCAATCAATCACAGACATGAGCACCCACCAGAACCAGGCAAACTCTGGCCCAAACAACCAAGGATCCAGGCCATTCATCTTGGTCACATCTCTTGCATTGTTGATGAACTGCAGACTCAGCCAGCAGCAGGCAGTCTGGCTAAGACGATGGTGGACTGATCAAGCGCAACAGCAATGCATGACTACCGTCATTGTCATGGCGTTGTGGGCAAAGTCTGCAAGCTGCCATGCTGTGCCAGAAAAGGAGATGGCCATGGCAAGGACTGGCATGCTGCCACAGCTCAGCTACCGCCTAATTGTCAGGGTAAGAATAACATTATTAGCTTCGTTACATGGCATGCTGTTGATTGTGGGATGAGCCTGAGTGTCATGCACCTGCTGCCATGCGCAGGTGCTAGTGCCAGTCGGGGGCCAGAGCAGCAGGGTCAAGAAGGATAGGCAGAAGAGCAGCAGCAGCGGCGCCAGAGGTTCAAGTGTCACATGCTGGTCTGTTGTGTGGCAACAAGTAATGCGAGCGCAAGGCAGTGACGAAGCTATCGCCACACAGGGTTCAGCTCAGCAGCTCACAGAGTAGCAAGTGGCGGGTGCACAGCCAAGCTGTGTGTGAACTGTAGTGCGCAGCCAAGCAGCCAAGCAGCCAAGCATTGCCGTCAGAGCCCCGACCCTGCTTAGTAGCAAATGGCAGGTGCACAGCCAAGGTGTTTGCTGTTGCAGCCCCAGCCTTATAAAGCTAGAGCTGAGCGGCAACATGCACGGACCTAGTGAAGCCAATGGCACATTGAGGACGGGCTATCAGGGGCAGGGTGACCAGGGCAGGCAGTGTAGGTGCAGGGTGGCTGGGGCTGGAGACACCATCGCAGCGCTGAGTGTGGGTATGCCCTGCTGATGCGCCCCCTTAAAGCCCCTCACGGTGCCAGCCATTGCTGAGCCCAGCCCCCTACCTGCTCAAACAGACGTGCCAGCCCATTGTGTGTGTCCTGGTAGTACATGTCTGCGGCAGGGCGGGCAGCATAACACCAACGCCACCATGGAGCAAGCAGCGAGGCTATGAAGCTCCATGTGCCAGACTTGATGCTGCAAACGTTCTGACCAAGCTGACCTCGTTATGCGTGCATACACCAGTACCGGTGAGTGCTGATATGCGTGTATGCACATATGAGTATACATATATGCCAGAACCATTTCTCTCACTGGTGGGGTCTTCCTTGCAGTGTTTAGGGTCTTCACACAAACAAGCTTTGGTGGTGAATAGGATCTCTGAGGCAAGGCCTGCAAGGAGCCCCGACACGCACAGCAATCAAGCAGGATCAACCATGCCAGTGGTGTGCCATGCATTGTGCAGCGTGTGATGGCCAACCTCCCATTCCACCTCCTTGACCGTGTGTCACCGCAGCTGTCATGAGGTATGGCACGAGAGGGCTATGGTGACAGTGTGGTGATGACATTGACAACTGTAAATGGTGAGATGTCTGTTTCTGGGGTGGGGGGGCTTGCATGGCGCATGGGGGCAGTGAATCAGGGTCATGAAAGGGCTGCTGTGAGGTCTGTACCTCCAGCATATGTCAGGCCATTGGTGGCCAGTGTGAAGTGAGGGCTTGTCTCCAATGGCAGGGCCTGCAGGTAGGCACTCAGTGGCAGCTACATAGAAACAGCTGGCAGGCAAGAGCGTGTGCAGGGCAAATATGCCATTGACAGATTATCATGGTGTGCATTGTGTATCTTAGCATCATGTGGCCTTGATGAGTCAATGGGCATCGCAACATGGGTGTTCCTACAACGCTGCAGTGATGGGGTGTGCAGGGCGGTTGTGGCAAATGTGACATTGGGTGATGAGCATGGTCATTGGCATTTGGCGAGCACATTGAGTCTATGGGTACGTATGTTCAGACAACGCTGACAGGCGGGATGATCGTGGCGAAGATGGTGATGGTCATGTCTTTGCAATTTCCCACACATACGTGAGTGAGCCAGCATAACAGCAGTAGCAGCAAGAATGCCAAGCAGTGATGGTCGTGGGTTTGCAGCTCTCACCGCCCCGCCGTACATCATGGCCACGTAGTCCTTCTCCAGGAGGTGTAAGCGTTCACCCACACGAGCACGAATGAGGTTCATGTTGGTCTATGCAAGGCAGCCAGCCCAAGGCGGGAGATGTGGTGTAGCAGGTGCCCTGGCAGGCAGCTGCAAACAGTGCTGCCTGGTAGCAGCTGTGTGTGGTCGCTGATCCTCCCAGACATGCAGTGCACGATAAGCGGCCTTTCACCCATCCGATGCTCACATAGGGCGGCACAGCAGTGCATGGACTATGACCACAGCCTTCATGCCTGGCGCTGCTGCTGCTGATGATGATGATGGCGACGATGAAGATGGCAACGATGATGATGATGATGACGATCAGTTGGACCTGCACCTGAAATGCACCTGAACCCTATCCTAGCTAAGGCCAGGTCATGTGTTATAATAACACCATGGTGAATGTGATGATGATGGTGATCAATAGCCCACCCTATCCATCTAAGGCCAGGTCCTGTGTCAATGTAGAAGGCCAGGTCCTGTGTTGGACATTGGGCTGAGTTGTCACTGGCCCTGGCACACACCTCCTGCACCCTGGCCAGTGCCACCTACCCTACCAGCAGCTGGGTCGAACATCTGCGCCAGACAAGCTGCCTGCTCCATTATGGTGGTGTGTCAATGGTCAGTGGTCATATGGCCTAGTGCTGCCTGTTGGCTGAGTCGTCAAGGGTTAGGGTTAGGGTTAGGGCCCTGGGCAGTATGATGCACCTAGTACCCAGCTGACTGTGGCTGGGTTAGCCTAGCAGCGTTAGCCTAGCAGCGTAGGTCCTAGCAGAGTTAGCCTAGCAGCGTAGGTCCTGGGTCGGACAAGATCCTCAAGCTGACCTGTCAAACTGAGGGCCAGTGCCACCGGGCTGACTGTGGCTGAGCTGACCTACCTGGTTGAACTCAATCACCAGCTCCTGCAGTTCAAAGAAGAACAGCTCCGTGCGCACTGACACAAAGTTAACCTGCAAGCCAGGGTCATGGGCAGTGTGATGCAAGTGTGATGCCAGTGCTGTTTCTTGCATTGCTAGGCCAGGCGCCCGGCCAGAACACCAAAGCTGCATGAGCTGCTTCCATGGGCTCCCCACCATGTTGAAGGTCGCTCTGCAGCAAGGGCAGGGCAAAGGCAGCACACACATCAGCACACCAGCCACCGCCTCTCAAGTCGTCAGTCTGCACCATACAGTGATTGAGACAGTGCTGCACGTGTCGTGCCAGCGAGTGACATGGGTACAGCTTTTGCGAGCGCTGCAAGCGTGAGGCGCTGTGTGCACCAACAGCAAGGAAGGAGGAGTGCAAAGCATATTTTGCCACTATGGCTGGAAGCATATAGCTATACCTAAAGCTGTGTAGCCCACGCGTCAGTGCAGGCTGTTGGCCTAGCGGGCAATGGGAGGTATTGGGTGTACTGGCAGAATCTGTAGTCATATGTGCTGCAGCAACACCAGTGGTATCTGATATGACCTTACATTGGGAAGTGCCATGTGGTGCTGCTGCTGCTGCTGTTGCTGCTGCCGTTGTTCCTGCTGTTGCTGCTGTTGTTGCTGCTGTTGTTGCTGTTGCTGTTGCTGTTGTTGCTGCTGTTGCTGGTTTTCCTGCTCTTGCTGCTGTTGCAGCTGAGGCTGCGACTGTGTCACTGCTGTACAGCCAGGCATGTTGGTGGCTCCTCTCACATAGGTCCTGAGATTGCAGCGAGCTTGGACACGCCAATGGCATAGCACGCCACAATGACCATGCCCCACAGGAAGAAGGGCCACACAAGTAGCATGGACTGCATGGGGCAAGAGGCAGGAGGCAAATCAGGCAGGCTCACAATGCGGATGGAGGTTAGCCAGGGCCAGGTTCACGGGTAGGTGCATGGGCAGGTGGATGAGGCACAGCAGGCATGGTGGGCGGGTCAAGTGGCCGGGCATGCTCATGGCACAGCTGCCAGGTTTGCAGGTCACGGCTGTGTACTAAGCAGGCTCAGCTGAGGGTGGGTCAAGGCAGTGGGTGGGAGTGTGGGTGTGAGGGTGTAGCCACCTGCAGGTTGCTCTGCCGCAGGTGCTTCCTTGGGGCGCCCTGCCGGCTGCCCTGGCCCCTCATTGAGGCTTCCACAGGGCGGCGCCAGACCGCCAGCTGGCGCCAGCAGTTGCTCAAGACAGTGGCCAAGCCCCCGCCTCCAGGGCTAGGAGGGCCAGCTGCAAGGCCCAGTGAGCCGCCCTGGCAAGGGGAAGCAGCAACATAAATGTGAGTTCTCCTCCTCATCATCATCACTTTCCTGATCATCATCGCCACGTGGCACTTTGTCATGCGGCTTGAGCCAGCTTGGCATGTGTACAACCAGGGACTAGATGGAGGAGGATGTAGAACCTTTATAAACATGGGCGGCACCAGCAGCCTAACGATTCTAAGTCCTGGGTTAGTATGTGAGTGAAAAAAGCATTCTAGCAAAACAATCAGCAGCAGGAATGCAAAGCAGTGATGGGCTGGCTGTTCCCCCGACCCTGCCATCCCAGGTTGCTGACTGCGCCTGGGTAGTGTGGTGACGCAGGCAAAGGTACCTGTGGCGGGCCAGAGGCGCTTGGAAAGGTGGCGCCCTTGAAGCTGAGGGCTGCGTAGCTTTGTTGTGGTGGTTCATAGGTGCTGTGGACTGCTGCTGACTCCTTGTTGGCAGCGGCATTGACAGCAGCCTCAGCGGTGTTGAGCTCACCTGACAACATGTGCAGGTGGCAGTAGTGGCAGTTGACGTTACTGCTGCTGCTGCTGCTGCTGGCCAGGCAGGATGGCATGCGGTGGCCTCGTGTGTGGTCACACAGAATGTGAGAGGGGTATAGCTCGATGTATGTAGCAGCGGCATGATGGGTGTTTGCCTAGCAGCAGGGTTTGCTATCAAAGCTCAGTGCAAGTACCAGCAGTGATAGCTGGCAGCTGCATGTCCCATTGTATGTGCAGGTCACAGCTCACCTGACGACTCCCTACTAGCGATAGGAGTGTGCCAACCTGCCCGCCACCCACCCTCCACTTCATCATCTTCATCCTCATCGTCCAGGTCCATGCGCATGGTGGCCAGGGCTTTGACCAGGCCAGTGGGGACGCCGAGGAAGACGGAGTAGATGCTGAAGCGCTGCCGGGCCACCTTCAGAGAGAGAACAGGGCGCTGCTAGGCCTTGGCTGTCAGCTGCTGAAGGGCTTGAAGGGAGTTTGACGCAGCTCAGTGGGCAGCTGGTGCAGCGGCACAGTGTAAGAGAGCAGGGCTGGCTCCATGCCTCTGTGACCCACCAAGGACGCCAGGAACCACATGTAGGCCAGGGCCAGGAAGCACAGCACACAACCCTCCAGCGCCAGGAGCTGTGTCTGAATCTGATTGACTCTTGCGGCGCCTTGCAGCACATAGGAGACCATCTTGTCCATGGTGCTGCGCATGGCATGGTGACATGGCATGGCATGACAAGGGCATCCCATCGACACCCCGCGCACACTATGCATGTGGCAGGCGCAGGGGCAGCACTGAAGTGGGCACGGATCTTATGACTGTGTGGCTCTGGAACAAAAATCAAATTGCTGTAACTAGCTGTACCTATAGCTGTGATCAGTGCTGGCTGTAGGTTGTAGGTTGTAGGTTGTGTTAGTTGACGGATGTGGTAGCACCTGCTGACTAACAGAGTTTGTCAATGCCATGTGATGGTGACGATGCAGGGTAGTGTATACAGGGAAGTGTGACAGGGAAGTGTGGGAGACCGAGGTTTGCAGAGGGTTGGGCTGCACACACACAGACGAGGGACTCACAGGAAATAGTTGTCGGCAAAGACATTGGGCATATTGTTCATGAAGTACATGAAGTATTTGAATTGAACCTGCAAGCGCACAAAGACAAAACTTCCAGTCGTGAAGATGATGTATGTATTTCTTTCTTACACACGCATTGTGTGGTTCTGGGACACCATATTGAAAGAACTGGTTAATGCTGTATGGAATGCTTTGCCAGCATGAGGCCATACCAGGTTTCCTGTTTCTTTCACAGCCGTTGCAGCATTTTGGTAAACTTGCATGGCTGCCACCTGTGCTATCGTTGTGAGCAGCAGTAACATCAGCAATGTTAGCAACACCTTCACCATCATCATCAGCAGCAGCAGTATCATACTGTTCACCACCAGCAATGTCACTGCCCGCAATAGCAGCAGCACCACCAGCACCAGCACCAGCACCAGGAGCACCAACTGTGGAGGTGATGTTGACCTGTGGGGCACTCACTAGCAGCAGCTTGCCGATGTTCCACAAGCTGTCCTTGCTCTGCACAGGCAGACGAGCTCAGCCAAACCAAGCTCAGCCAAACCAGGCCAGCCAGGCCAAGACCAAGGTCAATGAGGAGTGCAGAACAGGAGCCTTGAGGAAGCAAGGGACTGTCAGGGAGGGGCATCTGGCAGGTGGATCATCTCATGGCCCTGAGCTCTTGCAATGCATCCCATATCCTTTTGTGACTGACCCTGCTATTCGCCAACCCCACCAAGCCCTTCGGCAACCTGTCCACCTATGCTTTGTGGCCCTGGACAGGCTCATCACTCATAGCCGCATTTGCAAGGTCAGTACCATAGTTTTACACGGAACAAGGCCACACAGACAAAGTCATGCAGCACCAGCATAAGGAGGAATGCCTGGCTGGACATGGCATGATTCCCACCTGTGTGATGACGATATAGTTTGAGAAGTCGATGCTCTCATTGTAAGGAATGGCAGAGTAGACTTGCTGCAAGCACCATGTACCAAGCAACATGTAGCAGGATTATCACAGGCCGCAGTGCTCTGTACAACCATCACAGTTGCTTCATCTGGACAACCCTGGACGTGTACAGTAGCTCTTACACAATTCAATGGCAGGTGCTAGGTCTCTACCTGCGCTGCACCTGGCTGTCTTAAACCTTATAAACAATTCATACACTCTGGGCATGACCCAAGGTTCCTTGCGCAGACAAGCAATGGCAGAAAGCGCAAGCCAAGAAAGCTTTTGCCTCAGTCCTCCCCCTGCATGCTGCCCCTGCATGGTATGTGGTGAGCGCACCTGCACCAGGCTTGGCTCCTCCCATAGCTGCTGGATGCCAAATGCAGAGGGCAGCGGGCGACCAGACTGGCGGTCACCCAAGAAGAACTGATAGTGTTTGGCCTGGATTTGAATGTCAGGTCAGCTGGGGTCAGCGATAAGGGTCAGGTCAGAGGAGGTACTGGGTGGCTGCTCTTGTCAACAATGCTCGTCCCATTCTTGTCAACGTCAACTGTGCCACCCATCAGGGCAACTCTCCAGCTCTGGGTGACAGGGTGACAGGGGTTTATAGGCTAGCAGGCTGTCAGGGCGACAAGGCCACAAGCTAGCTCCCTGGCTGAGCGCATCACCAGCTTTGCCACTGCAACCTCAATGCCACCACCTGAGCCCAGAAACTTGCTCCAGCTCCAGCAGAACCCCTGGCTGAATGCAGCACTTCACCACACTGCCCCACCTCAAACAGCCTGATGTTCTCCAAGTACCATTCACGCAGGGGAGGGATGTCTGAGGCGTTGGTTAGGCCTTTCAACTCCACAGGGGAGGTGACTGCAGACAGCAGCAGCAGCAGCAGCAGCACACTCAGGGTCAGCAGCACCAGGACACACCAGGGCGGCTCGCAGTCAGCGGCAGTAGAGCACACATGAGTGGGACACACCATGGCAGAAGCAGGGTTGGGAGCAGCAGGGAGGTGGGTAGGTGTCACAGGGTTATACGTGGTGGGCTGGCCCCTCAACTCATAGCTGGCCTCTTGTGTCAGAGGCAAGTTGGGTAGCAAAGGGCTGGGTAGTTAGCACCGGACAGGGCTCAGGCAAGGTGGGCAAGGAGCAAGGTGGGTGGCACAGGTGAGTGGCAAGGGGCAAGGTGGGTGGCTGGTGGAGCAGCACCCTCCTGCTGGTGGTGCCGCAGCAAAAGGCTACATGCTGCAGCAGGAATCGGCATGCAGGGGCAGACCCATGACCTAAGCCCATCACCACACTAACAGAATCTGTGATGATCCTGATTCAGAATGATAGCTCCGGTTCAAAGGGTGCAAGGTGCGAGTGCCAGGGGCAGGGCACCTCCATGGGTGCACCAGGGAGTTCCATGCAGGCCTAAACAGGGCCCACCACCCTATGAAGGACAGACCCAAAAATATACCCACAGCCATGGTCCCGACTTCGCTTTTGACAAGTGCAAGGGGTGAGACAGAGTGCTACAGCTGTTGCCCCTACCAGGAATGGGAACGTACAGCTGCTCGAGCTGACGTGTCACCAGGCCCACCTCCCCAGCCGCCCTCAAAGCCAGGCCCAAGTTGTTGAGGTCTGTGACGCCATGCTGCAGCAGCACAGCATCGCCATGTCCCTGTTCACGTTGACCCCTGTCGCCTCCCTCGCCCAGGAACCATGCTCAGGCAGCAGCTTCGCAAGCAATGAGTGCTCAAGTGTGTGACAACTTGCTGCTGTCGGTAGCACATTAGTAAGCTTTGGCACACAGAAGCAGGCAGGCGGGCGGGTGGGCGGGCAGGTGGGCGGGCAGGCAACCGGTCGGTCGGTCGGTCGGTCGGTCGGTCGGTCGGTCAGTGAGTGAGTCAGTGAGTGAGTGAGTGAGTGAGTCAGTGATTGAGTGATTGAGTGATTGAGTGATTGAGTGATTGAGTGATTGAGTGATTGAGTGATTGAGTGATTGAGTGATTGAGTGAGTGAGTGAGTGAGTGAGTGAGTGAGTGAGTGAGTGAGTGAGTGAGTGAGTGAGTGAGTGAGTGAGTGAGTGAGTGAGTGAGTGAGTGAGTGAGTGAGTGAGTGAGTGAGTGAGTGAGTGAGTGAGTGAGTGAGTGAGTGAGTGAGTGAGTGAGTGAGTGAGTGAGTGAGTGAGTGAGTGAGTGAGTGAGTGAGTGAGTGAGTGAGTGAGTGAGTGAGTCAGTCAATTAGTTAGTCAGCCAGGTGCAGGGTCAAGTGCCATCTCATGGCTGGGTAGGAGTCATGTGGCAGGCAGCTACGCACCTCTTGAGCGTTTAACTGGATGAACATGAGCACGAACATGCCGATGTGAGCCAGCAGCAGGCAAGCCACCACACCCAGCGTGTGCTTCCTGCATGAGGTCAGAGCTCAGGCTCGATAATCTCAGGGTCCAGGGGCATGGTCAAGGTCAAAGCTCAGGCTCAAGGGTCAGGGCCTGAGTTAGGGTTGAGGCAAACCAGCAGGGAAGGACTACTGGCAATGCCCAGTGCTTGCTTCCATGCACATGGGCATGCAAGCGCATATGGCTTTGGCAGGCAGGGGCCATGAGGAGGGTGACGTCCAGGATGCATGCAAACAACATGTCATGCTTGCTTGACATACAAAGCTGTATCTTCAGGTCATGATGACAAGCAGGCCAGGCGACAGGTGGTGGGGGTGCTACTCACAAGAAGCGCTGCATGCTCTGCTGCACTGCCGTAGATCCCAGGATGCGAGCCAGCTTCTTGAAGCGTTTGCCCCTCCTGAAATCTGTGTTGACTTTGGCGTTCTGGCCCTGGACCACGCCTGCAGCGCCGCCACAGTAGGCTTGTGTTGAGGACATGGTGAGCACACCAGGTTACATAGCGCTGCACCAGTTGGCCTGCTTGCACCATGTGATGCTGTGGGCGGCAGCTGCCAGTGACTCAGTGACTTGTCAAGGCCCTGGTAGGAGGAAGAGGGGCTCACAGGTGATGGACGGGCAGGCAGCCGGGTCACCAGCAACTCACCAGGGGCTTCGTCCATGTCGCTCGCACTGGGTGTGTTTTCCATCCCGTTGGCCTGCAATGTATAGATGAGTTAGGGGCGTTGCGCAGGGGAGACTGCGAGGCACTGTGGCAACTCTGTGGATGCAGGGGAGACTGAGAGGCACTGTGGGTGGATGTGATTGGTCGACATTGGTCGGTATGGTCGCATGGCTAGCGCTGGGCAGCACTGTGGGTGAGATGCAGGCCAGGGTCAAGGCAGTGCCCTGCTCAAGCTATGCACAGCCTAAGGCAACCTAAGCCTCGGCAGCTTGTCTGGGAGGAGGGCTGAGGCTTGGCATGGTGGGTTGCTCAAGACCCTGGTTATGCCTTAAAGGACGAGGACGCACAGCAGCGTGCCCACCCCATTATGGTCCTTCCAGCTGCAGTGCTACAGATGGCAAGCAGGCAGCAGCTGAGCAAGGGGCTAGCTCATGCCACACCTTCCTGCTTCTGCTGCCATTGCTCGACCTGGCCTCTTCCTCCTCCTCCTCCTCCCCCTCCTGGTAGTTATGCTGCATCAGCACAGCCCCGTGCTTCAGGGGGTCGTAGGGCATGTCCATGACATTGTTGTTGAAGCCTCCGGTGTGGACTTCCAACAGCGTCTGCATAAGGGGTGCCGGGCGATGGCGGTGCTTAAACTTTGCATTCATGGCTGGCTGGGCAATTCACTCAGCGGCTCACTTCAGCACGAGTCCACCCCTGCCCTCAAAGGCACGTGTCTCTGGGGGCTGCTGACTGCTGCGACATACTTTTGCTTAGTCAATTAATCGTCATTTCCTTGACCTTACATCCTTACATTTTGATTGGTTCCCCAGGGGGATGTGAACCCACGGTTCGGTGGGACACATTGGGATTGACTGCTCCAGCTGTCTCTACATTAAGGCAACTTCATCAATAACGTGCATGCCGCGCGCACCCCAACACATAGAACGACCTTAGGAAGGAGAATGCCAAGGGATAGTACAGTCATTCATTGTTGAAGGCCTTCCATGGCCAGCATTAGTGGAGCTGTACATCCCATTGGCTGCCCTATCCATGCTTCTTCACATGGCTGTAGACGAGATAAGAGATTGGTGACGTCTGCTTTGCTGCCAGGGTCAATTGAATAGCCATCAAGGTCTTTACTTGCCTGCTTCTTGCTTGCCTGCTATAGCAGCATGCGTGCTTGCATGCATGCGTGCGTGTGTGCTTATGTGTGACGTATAAGCACCTGGATGGGGTCACTGTCATGGTACAAGAGGCTGGGCGGCAGGGCGCCCTGGGACGTTACCCATTTCAGCACGCGGGGGTCCTGCATTTTGACATCAACACAGGGCAGGAACCAGGCATCAAGCAGCAAGAACCATTCATAACTAGGCTGCACAAGATCGGGCAAAATTGCTGTGTATAGAATTACACAATATTACCATGCAGGATTGTAATGGAGAGTGGTGAAGCAGAGGAGCTCAAACCGGGTCAAACAAACAATGTAGAAGGTGAGATGGCAGAGATTGCAGAGGGAGAGGAAAGGGAGAGGGGGAACGGGAAGGGGGAGGGGTAGGAGATACAAACCAAGCACATATGATATGCAACACTGGCACATGTCTTGGCAAACCCTACCATTCTCTGGGACATTATCCATGCAGCGTGGCCGCATGCAGGGACAGCGGCTAGGTGCCAAAAACAACACTCTTGCGACAGAGCCAGGGTAGCAGGTTGGTTGCAGTGGTTGTTTCTGGCACTACTTGTAGCGTTTGCAGTAAGGTGCCATACACTTTGGCTTGCCTTTCGCTATTGCGCATCATGCTATAGAAAGCGGTTCATGTATATTTGCCTGCCTTTTTTACCCAAGCCATGTGTCCTATCAAGGACGAGCTATGAACCTTGTGGATCGGGGTATGTCAATTTTATGTTTATCGACCTGGGCCATGTTGATTTGAGCTATATAGCATGCATCTGGTCAAATGAATTGTAGCTTGCATGAGGAATATCATAGTCTGCTCAGCTCACCTGGTTGATGCCTGCGGCTTGCAGCACGCCATCATGGCTGATGTCATGACGCTCTGGCAGGGTGTCAACATCATGCCAGCGCACCGCAGAGCCCTTGCCTTGCTCTGCAGTACACAGACAGTTGCCTTATCATTTGCCGGCCTGTTTGTCGTGCTCAATTTCTTCTGTACCAAAAGCCCCCCTTTCTTTTCCGCGCATCGCATCGTTCAGTCATTGCTGCCAAGTGGCTGTCGGGTCGCGTCATATTAATGCTCTGTGTGTGGTGAAATCTTGTTGCATAGAAGTGGCAAGAATCAGGCCATACATACCCATACAGCCATACACACCCATACTGGCCTGGCCCAGCCTGCCCTGCCCTGCTCTACCCTGGGTCTGACGCACTCACCGGCTGGGGCTGCAGATGTGACAGGCTCCAGGTGTTGGGCAGCGGTGAAGGGGTGCACCTCATCCAGCGTGGGTTGCTGGGGCAGTGGGTAGACGTTTTGGCCCACACCCGCCTGCAAGGCCAGTATGAAGGGTGGACTACCAGCACTAGGGTGGACTATTAGAGGTGGGACGAGTAGCACGAGGCGGTGCACAGGAGCGGAAACGAGATTATGACCTGCTGAGACTGCCATGCGCTCACCACAGCTTGCCCACACAGACAAGGGCGCCCCTTTCAAAGCCTTTGCCCTGCACAATAGTGTGCGTTTGAGCCTATCACAGCCTGCTGAGGCTGCCAGGTGCTGGGAGCTGTTAGCTAGTGATGCTATGGCACAGCCAACAGTTTCCAGTATGCATGCACTGCCAATGCTCTCTGTCGAAGTGGCTGCAGTCCCTGTCAGTCCTTTTCTTGCAACAAAGGCCAGCCTTGGCCGCACACAAGGAGCTCATGGCTAAGGCGCGGCCTTACGTCATGATGCAGTCTTAATCGACCGCAACATTGAAGCTTAGAATTCAGCCGCCACACGACGCGAACGAGACGCGACCCGGCAGCCACCACCGTAACAACCTCAGTGGCGACGCCCGTAAGAAGGATGGTGGCCACAGCAAAGTTTTGGTGGATGCGGGGGATGCGGGTGTCCAGATTACGTTCCTACATCGTGCACGCCGCTAACCCCGGGCGTGGCAGTACTGTAGTCGTAGCTGTGCAACCACGAAGGCCTAGGCTTGAGTCGGCTACTGTCGATGTATGAGACTTGAAGTACGGCAAAGGAGTGACCGGACTATGATCCGTATGCGATGTTTCAATAGTTAGTTCATGGCTCCCACACCTGCCCACCAGCACTCACTGACTGTTGTGGCGGCTCAGCTTGTGGTGGGTGGTCGGTACTGCTTCGGACGACTGTGATGTCCAGGCTGGTTTTCTGTGCCCCTCCTGCAGGTGAACAGGATGCTGTAGCTGGGTGGTTATAGGTGACCCTGGGCAGCATACAAGAAGAAAGCAACCCGGCCTGCATGAAGGGAGAAGCAACCTGCTCCGACCTATGGACAGGAACACCGCTAGCGCAAGTTGCCAAGTGCTGGGTTGGTGCTGTAGCACACAGGTCGGTGCTGTACACCTAGCTGGTCACAGTATAGTGGGCAGCAGCCAAGATGAGGGGTTGGATCAGGTGGTGGTTGTGGTGGTTGTGCATGATGGTGGAAGAGGACATAGCGGGGAGGCCGCGATGTACCACCTGTGCACTGCAGGAGTACACACTAACCCAGTGTTTGGTGATGGAGGTGGTAACAGAGGTGAAGGAGGCACAGAGGCCACAATCCACATCAACATCACCCACCTGGTGAGGTCAGTGCTCGCTGCTGGCTGGCGCTTACGCCAGATCCCTGGGCCATTGGGGTACATTTTAAGACATCCAACTGCTGTTGCGGGTGGGAGGAGGGTGCCGAGAGCCCTTGTGCCTGGCTCATCCCGGAGTACATGAAGGGGCCGCGTCCGAGCTGGGGCCAACCAACGTCTTCTGGCTGCATTGCCGCATTGCCCGCTACCTGGGTGGCCTTATACATGTTGAAGGAAGGATGGTGTGACAACCTGCATGCACAGCACACTACTGCGTTATGAAGCTGAAGTCTGCAGAGATATGGTCAGGGGCAGGTCAGGGGCAGGTCAGGGGAAGGTCAGGGGCAGGTCGAAGGCAGGTTAGGAAGCCCCCCATGCTACCCGTCAAGGTGTGATCCTCAAACTGCCCGCCCTGGAACCCACGTAGCGCTAGGGTGGCTGCTACTGGGAGCACCTGATCCCGATCTGGTGCCACCTGTTCAAGCCGCATGCTGAAGTTCACCATGTCACTCTACCACGATGGTCCACCTACTTGCGACTAATCTGCGAGTTCAGGTGGCGCCTGCCAGGTGAGGGAGGGGACTCCTTCAGGCCCCCGCCCTGGACCCATGTGATGAAGTCCTGACGCCCACACAGGGGCTCGTGGGCGTGCATGATCAGGTAGGTGTGCCCCAAGCGGCCTAATTTGGGCACGGCCTGCAGCTCCAGGGACCAGGCAGAAAGGAGCACCAGAAGCTCATCATGGTGCTGCATACCTGTACAGGGGCAAGTTCACTGGTCGAGTGGTCTTTGGGCGCATCATGTCATCAGGGCACACATAGCACAATGAACTAATGACAATTGGGCATGAGGCAATCGCCCAAAATGACTGGCGGTCGGGTGGGTCTGACCTGGACTGACAGCATGGTGTCACGTTCATCTCCACGGTTCATGACCTTCAGGAGCTGCACAGGCCCAGGCTTCTTATCACCTGGCAGACATGCATCATGCAAGGCAAGCTAGAGGCTACACAGTACTCTATTGAGCATGCTCCCTCAACGTTGTGCTGTGCAGCTTTTAGGTATGCTGTGCAGATGTTTGTGCAGACACCAGCCTTACCAGATCAGACCAGACTGCACAGCAGGCTGTCAGCTACATAACCCCCTCTCACTGCTGCGGTGTGCCTGTGCAGGAAGCTCACTCCCATGCAGACACCATGCAGACACCAGTCACACTACGCCACAGCCAACTCCCTGCTCCCGCACCTACTTTGTGTCAGGCCTTTCAGCAGCCCTTTCTTTTGGCTGGCAGCAGCAGGCAGGGAGTCGTACAGGTGTGCCACACCCCTGCGCACCATCCACCCAGCACAACCCCACTGCGATCCCATTCTGTACACTCAGGCCAAGCTGTCATTGCAGAAAGTCAGTGTGACTGTGACGAGATGCTACAGTGGTGCACTGGCCTTCTTGCCAGGTTGTCTCAGGTCAAACCAAGCCCAAGCGCTCAACGCCCAGGCTCCACCCCTCCCCACTCCATGTCTGAATTGTTTGACATTCTATTGGTGTGATGGTGGATGCCCTCGTCGCAGCCAGTGAGTTCAACCAGTGGTGCCCTGGCCTTGGGCTGGGCTCAGGTATCAGCCATACCACATCCACAGCACCGCACGCCCGGCCTCACGGTGACTCCCTATGAGTGCAGTATCCGCACTGACCATAGCAATGGCGCTAGGATTGACGTGATTGGTGTGGTATTGGTGAGATTGGTGGTGCGTGGGCTATGGTATAGATACATAGGCATGCTGCCCCCATTCAGCAAGCCCAACCATGACTGGGCAAGTGCTAGTGGTGTGGACCCCATCCTGGTGTCGCACACAGTGTTACTGCACTACACGTCATGGTTGACCCACCAACCCCAGTGCCAGCACTTAGCCAGGAGCGTGTGCCCCATCCCACCCACCCACCTCGGACCCAGCGGCAGGATGCTTGCAATGCTCTGGCCGTAAACATCGTCATATGAGCAGCCCAACACAAGGGTGGAGGGGTACAGCACCCCCAGCACCTCGTCATTCACCAGTGGCACCACACGTCCACCCCGGTCCACCTCCATCACGGAGCAGCTCAACTTAGAGCGCCACAGCTTCAGCTGCATCAACACAAAGACATCAGCAACAGCACTTCGGTTGCCACAATGCTACACAAATCATACTTTGCTGGCAGCTGTGCAGGATGGACAGTGTCAAGATCATGTCATGGCGTGGCATGCACAGGCCAGAATCTATTGCCCACAACCGCACTGACTATTGGCACCAGCCCCATGCCACTCACACTGTAGCGCAGGGTCTGCCCGCCATCCGCCACCACGTTCATCATGCTTGTGCGGCGCTGATGCGTCTGGGTTATGCCAATGCTCTGGTAGCGAACCAGGCCGCCAGAACTGCTTGGCCCCTGGCTGCCCCTGAAGCCCAGGGCGTCTAGGTCACATAAGGGGGACTTGCTGGTGCGCTCCTGGCCACGCTCCGGGCTGCTGTGCGGGATGGGGGCGGCCCCATGCGCTTTGAAGGGATCCGGAGCAGGGCCGTGCACATGGAGAATGAGCTCCTTGCTGGGCTGGGGTGAGAGGGTGGACTCCAACAGCAGGCCCAGGCTCATGATGGCAGGTTTAGTCTGCAGCAGCAGGGCAAGGCAGGGCAGGGCATGGGAGTCATCTTTGGAATAGCATTTTCAGGGCGGCTGGAAGCTTGTGCCAGCTTGGCACCCCAAGGTGGGGTGGTTGGAAGGCGTGCATGAAGTCGTATGAGAATTCCATACATTGGAGTTGAGCTGCAGGGCTGCAATGTTGGCTGGACACTGGCAAGGCTGGACATCCTGCCCCCATCGTGCGGTTGGTGGCTCAGTTGGTAATGGGTGAATTCGCAACGAGTGGAATCAGGTGGGTTGGTTTGCAAGGTGACCACAAGGCCAGAGGCGCCTACTTCCCTCAACTCACGCCTGCCGGCGAGGGCGTAGTCTTTCTTTCTTCCTTTCTTTCAAGACTGGACACGAACATCACTTTTGAGGATGCACGCAGGCCCAGTACAGCAGCTACAAGAATCTTGCCTGCATGCGCCCGAGCAGAATGGCCGCCATGCCTTTTAAGTTGCCTGGAGTGGAGGTGTCAGCATGGGACCTGCTGACTCCACACCGCCAGGTTATGCCCGGCATCTCAGTCGACCTGCAATCAAGCAGGCATCCATGCAACAAATGCAACCACGCACGCATGCAACTCTCCATGCAGCTCCTGACAGAGCTTTGGCGAGATGTCGAGTCAAGTGAGATGTCAGATGAAGTATGATGTTGTGTGTGTTGCTGTGTGTGATGTGGTGCGTGATGTGGTGTGTAGAACTCCAAAGGCAGCTCAGTGTCTGGTGCAGTGTGAGGGTGAGGAGGTACAACAGGTTAGGAGTAGGCTTATGCAGGAGCATACACTGCCGGTTGCCACTATGCGGGAAGACTGCCCAGCCTCCCACCTTCCCGCCAGCTCCAGCAGCAGCTGTGCCACCTGCTCCTCATCTTCCTT
Organism: Haematococcus lacustris; assembly: GCA_030144725.1. Taxonomy (NCBI): domain Eukaryota; kingdom Viridiplantae; phylum Chlorophyta; class Chlorophyceae; order Chlamydomonadales; family Haematococcaceae; genus Haematococcus; species Haematococcus lacustris. The sequence goes on from JASKMD010000006.1 coordinate 14,833,930, forward strand.
ACACACGGCAGCTTCACCAGGGTCCAAGGCGTGGTCTTGAGCCTTGCGGCCCTGCAGCAGCGCCTGGATGCCCCCCAATGAGGCGTTGGGTGTTGCAGCAGGGGCGGCAGCCTTGCGGGCTTGCTGGGGGCTCAAGATGTCGACGAAGGTGGACACGTGACGCCCCATCTGTGAAGCACAGGGTGAGTTGGGGCTGGGGCTAAGTTCGTGATAACGAGTACTGCCAGCTGTGACGTCATCACCATGCGTGGTTGCCCGCAGCATGAGCATGAGCATGAGCATGAGCATGAGCATGAGCATGAGCATGGCCACATGGTGTACTGCAGCTGAGACAGCACATCAGCATGGGAGGAAGGTGGCACAGTGCAGCCCAGAACCATGGATGCATGAGCAGTGCGGGGCCGCCTTAAGCCACTCACTAGCTGTTTAGGTGGAAATCCAAACACTGCGTCACTGGCGTCAGGCGCAACATCTATGACGTAGCCCAGGGAGTCAAGCACCAGCCCCACGCACCGCTCACCCAGGGCCTGCCGGGCAGGGCAGCAGCCAAACCAAGGCAGGGTCTTCTCAAGCCTGCCAGCCACGGTACCTGGCACCAGGGGGCAGCTTGACTTGAAACTGCAAACCTGTTTTGAAGGCAGCCATGCGCTGAGGGATTGTTGGAGGGTGACGACGATCATCTTGAAAATAACCTGTTGCTTGATCAGAATTTTGAGGAGGTGCTGGCTGGCTCCCATACTTCTGGTTGGACCTGACCTCACCTGACATCAGCCAGCCAGACTGGCATGCCATGTGACCCTGTTGCACACAGCTGGCCCTGGCTGCCCCTGGTTGACCCTGGGCCCCGCCCTGACCTGGATGACATTAACCACCCAGACTGACAGGTCTGACAGATCACCTTCCTCCCTTGCTCACCTGCCCGACCGTACGAGGCTTAATGCTGGTGATGTGGTACTCCTCTGACTCCATGCCATGCTGCTTCTTCCTGATGGACAGGCTGACTGGCAGAGACATTGGGCCCTGGGGCCCCACCCCCGCCATGAGCACGCTGAGTCCTGAGCGGCAGCTGTAGGCGGGCGGCTGGTGGGGCGGCACAGAGCAGCCCAGGCTGGCGTGCAGCTGGCTGAAGGGCTGGGCCAGCAGCGCTTCCAGGGTGGACTTAGCTCCAGAGGCCATGAGGCCCTGCAGGGCAACACACACAGGTTGGCCAGGCAGGGAAGTAGGAGGTGGAGGGGGCGAAGGTGAAATGGTATGGAGAACGGGAGGGAGGCATGGGCGGGTCAAAATGCTCAGCTGCAATGCTCGTGGATAGCATAATGCAGTGCACCTAAAGACAATGGCATGAAAAGAGGGGGTAAGGGTGGGTCAGGGGCTCCAGTTTTGAGGCTCAAATGACCACCCACGTGACGAGGGTCAGGAAGGGTCAGGGAGGATCAGGGAGAAGGTCATGGAGAGGGTCATCGGAGTTCAGGGTGTTAAGTCTGGACGCTCTCATGCCCTCATGCTGCCGTGGGTGGGTCAGGGGCTGAAGTCCAAACGCACTCTCACCCTCTCTCGCTCAGTCTAGGTGCCTGGTCATATCACCCACCCAGCAGCTGACCAGCAGGGCACCAGCAGCAGCACGGCCTCAGCCCAGCAGCTGACCTTTGGCGTGGAGCCCAACATGGCGGACAGCTGCTGTGTGATGTGCAGCACCCGGTTCTGCCGGTCCGACACCAGCATGTGCTTCAAGGAGTGCGCCTGGCGCCCTAGGCGCCGGATGGCCAGCATGTTGAACAGGTGCGTGCCAATGCCTATAACAGGGGCAGCGGTTGGTGGGGCTTATGTTGGTAGGTGGTAAGTCAGAGCAGTCCAGTTTAGGCACCATGCTCTCGGATCTAGAAGCATGGTCAGGTCATGAAAAGCACCAGCATGAATCCTGGCAGCTAAGGAGGGTGCTTTACTAAAACCTAGGTGCCTGGTCAGGTCATGAAACAGCACCAGCATCACTTTATCTTAGCAGCTGAGTAGTTTGCAAGGAGAGGCTTGGGTGAATCATGAAGTCCAGCAAGGAGACCAGCAGACCTTGCTCGGAGCTAACAGAGGCAACATGGCTCCGCCTGCTTTTCTGGATCAACACCTTGGCTGAAGACATGAAAGCTCTGCCACCCTGAGCCAGCCAGGCCCCTGGCCCCCTCAGCCAGTCCAGACTGTGCTCACCCCCATTGGTGATGGTGACGTGGCAGGCCACCGGCCCGGCGAAGCAATGCAGCCACTGGATGTCATGCACGCTCCAGGTGTCTGAGCGAGACCCCTGCCTCATCAGCTTGGCCGCCTCTGACGCCTGGTGCTGAAGCTCTGCTGGGCTGAGGGTGGGAGGGCGCTTGGGGCCAAGGGCCTGGCTGGCTCGAGCTTCACGCAACACCCTGAGGCGTGAGTGGCACCATGGCCAAGACCTTGGCGTCAGAGTGTGAGCCAGGGCCAGGGCCAGGGCCAGGGCCAAGTGTAGGTAGTGGCTGAGCAGTGGTGGGCAGAGAGGAGGGAACTAGCTGGGAGGTGGTGGCTGTGTCAAAGAGGCTGAGGCATACAGGGTCCAATACAAGGCTACATGGCATGCTGCCCCTCCTTTTAAAAGGTTGCATGAGGAACACCAGGTGCAGGTGCAGGTGCAGGTGCAGGCCAAGGCCAGTGTTGCCACACTCACAGGTCTATGCGCTTGAAGTCTACAACATACTCGCTCAGCGACTTGCCTACCAGCTGCTGCGGAGCATAGCCAAACCTGCACAGGACGTGCACCTCAGCTGGCCCAGCCTGTGCTTGTGCTTGTGGAGGGTGCAGGCTGCTGCAGGCTATAGCCACCTGGCAACACTAAGCTGCCTACACAGATCCTTTCATTCCTGGTGGGCACAGGGATATGCATACAGGGGTAGCACACCAGGGAGGCCGGGTTCAACATGTAGGCCCCACAAACGCTCATGTAAAGGTGTGGGTGCAGCTGTGGGCAAAACACTTCTTGTGATAGGAGACCTAGTGATAGCAACCATGAACCTGTGCTTCACAGGGGCTCAAGCGAAGGTGCTGGTGGAGCTGGTGGAGCAGGTAAGACGCAGGGATGGTGAATGAAGGCTTGAGGTCGTGCTTGCTTGTCCCCATCTCATGCCAGCATGTTGGGTGGCAATACAGGTGGTGGTGGTGGTGGTGGTGGTGGTGGTGGTGGTGGGCCCCAGCAAGGTGAAGGAGATGAGCCAACAAGAGAGGGCCAACAGGGGAGACATCATTGGCGTGGCTTTAAACAAGAAAGAAAGAAAGAAAGAGTGAGCATGGGAAAACAAGAGTGGCATCACTTGATGTGCATGCATACTCTTACCAATCTGCGTAGTTTATATCCGCGCTGACCACCTGCCCGTTGAACATGACCCTGCAGGGCCACCACCAATGCTTTCACAGCGGGCTTAGCAGCACACACAAGCAACAGCTAATCAGGAGTGCGCATGAGCAAGCGTGAACAACAGTGATCAGATTCGTGTTGTACCATGCCGCTCACCATATGTGCGCCACATCATCGGGAGGTGGGCTTGCCTGCACCCATGTCAGGCAGCACACAAGTAAGCGTGGTGAACTTATCCTAGACAAAGGATGACAAGTGCATGAGTGCATGAGCGTTGCCTCCCACACCATATTATATTCATATTCTCATCAATGCCTTCATGACAGAGCAGCTCGTGGAAAAGATTGCACTATAAACTTTGCTTGCGATCTTTTCCGCAAGTGTGAACCCGTGCCAAAGCTGAAGCTGGCAGCACTCACCTCAAGCAAGCCCATGAACATGGTGTCCTCCCCTGCATGAACAGTCATGTGCAGGATGTGGTTAATAATGTACAGTTACTTAGTATTGATACATGGTTTGCGCTAGGGGCGCACACACCAGGCCGTGCGTGCCGCTGGGTTCATCAGCCAAGCAGCACAGGGTGTCCATGAACCCTGGCTCAGGTACCTCAGATAGAGTGCATGACAAGGAGCAAGGCAGTTTACATACTAACTCACCAATGTCTGTGCTTGGATGAGGCCGGCTTCCTTGACATGTTCTTACTGATGATGGTAACTTATGACAGAGTGGGAAAACAATAGTGATGATACAGCGATAGGGATAACAATATTAATAGTAGTAGTAATGGTAACTCAAGTAATAAAAAGCCATGATTATGGCGATGGTGACCCACCGATGCCTGACACCTTGGTGACCAGCAGTGTGGTGTCCACCACGTGACGCTCCTTGTGCATGGCCACGAAGCGACTGTGCCGATTCACGAGGTTTGCCTTGCCGGTGTTGAGGTACGTGCGCACCTGGAGACACCTAGTGGGCAAGAGTAGCTGTGGGCACGGCATTGAGTGCTGTGTTTATCAGGGAGCTAGGGAGGGGTGCGAGGGAGGAGAGGTGTGGCTTCATCAGGCCCCCAACAGCATATTGCACTATTGTGAAACGAAACATCAGTGCATATAGGTGATACAGCGAGTTGCATTATCATCAAACTAATCAGGCTTAACCAGGCGCTCCAACAACAGGTTGCTTGCCTAATACAATTCCAAAGGTAAGGTAGCACAATAACAACATATGCATTCATGCATTCAGGGATGCTTGTGCCACCACCCTTGACACAGGCAGTGCGTACTACCAGCACTCACATAGTTGTTGTGGAACTCTGAGAAGGGAGGGGGGACGATGATGTTGACGTTGCGGCCCACCAGCTCGCTGCGTTGGTAGCCCAGCATCTCACAAGCGGTCTGCATGGCCACAGGGCCAAGGTGCACCGACGACACACACCACCACCGTCGGCATGGGGTTCGTCCCGGTCAGCAGTGAGCGCGATGCAGGCATGCTGATGGCGATGATGACTTAGCAGCACCAGCAGCAGTAGCATTGGTAGAGCAGCACAGGGGCTGTGCCGCCCATGGCCCCCCGTGGCATCAACCAAAGAGGCCCAGAGAAGGATGTGGGACATCTGCCCACTGTCAGTATACTCTGCCTCTTCCTTCTAGTCATGGCTGCCTATGATGGTGAAGGGCAATTAGTGTCTAGAACCAAATGTGTCAAAATTTGACATCCGGTGTATGATGTGGAAGAGTCATACATAATCATTGAGAGACCCTAGAAATGTGTGACCTGGTCCCACCTGGTTGATCATCTGCACCAGGCACTGGGCGTTGATGATGACCACAGCCCGGTGGTCGCTGTTGGGGCCCAGGGCCTGTTGAGCCACCACAGAGGGCAGTGAACATGTGTAAAGAGGCAAAGGCGCAGCTCATGTGCATGCAACATAGCGCCATGGCACTGCTGCTGCTGGCCATGACCCCACACCCAGCACACAGCGACTCCTTGTGGGCAGACAGCCAGGTGCTGGCTGCCATGTCAATCCAAACGAAAACACAGATTTGAAAGCTTGTGTCAAGCAGTGATGGTGGCGCTGGGGTGTGCCAGGCGCAAGGAGCACTGTGGGCAGCGCTGGTGGCTTTGAGGCATTGGCCATCACTGACCAGGAGGCTGGCCCGCAGGGCAGGGTCGCGCAGGTCCATGTCCTGGAACACGTTGCTTGCCTTGGCCTCTTCTGCCAGCTGCTCCAGCTTCTCAGCCTCCCTGCACCGTCACCACCAGTGGCTGGTGCATAGCATTCCCAGCCACCACCAGGCCTTGACTCTGATACATGTACATACAAGCCCCAATTCATACACATGTATAGCTGGATAACCTACAGACATCCCTTTCTCTGAATACATGTACATACTATCCCTGCAATTACTATTACCCACAGCTACCTCTGCTTCTGGCTGCACTCGAAACAACACACATGCAGCTATGCAGCTATAGTCCAGTTTTCAGCATGGCTGTAATTGTTTGCACTCACGCAAACCACTTTGCTGCGCTCCAGGGGTCGTGCTTCACTGACTCCAAGAACTTGGCGTACAACCTGAGGGCAAGGCAGGGGCAGCCAGGCAAGGGCAGCCAGGCAGGGGGTCGCCAGGAAGGAGAATGGAAGCTGGGAAAGCAAGGCAACAGGAGGCAAGTCAGAGACAAGGCAGAGGACTGGGCAGGGCACTAGTTTGGGGAGGGGTGTGGCCCATCAGCTGAGACATGCAGGCATCTGTTATGCATAGTTGTTGTGAGACAGTGGTGAAAGAGCACTGATGGCCCCCCCGCAGCAGGTGCTGGTGTTGTATGGGGTTTACTACACCAGGCCTATCATCTACACTGTTGTGTGCCATTTATCAGTCAGTGGTGCAATGAGACACTGAGACGCCTCAAGCACTTACCTCAGCATTGCTGCAACATAGCAGTGAATGGTTTCAGATGAAAGGGGCACAGGTAAATACAGGTGTGTAGGTGCTGGGTGGAGGAGCTAGCGTTACAACGAGTGGTTATTGGACTCAGGGCATCACCGCAGCCAGGGATGGAGGCCGCTGGCAAGAGTCCAGGCCAGGAGTGCACTGTGGCAGGTGCAGAATGGGGAACGCACCGGTCATGCAGCTCCATGCACCCACCTCACAAGCTTCATGTTGCTGGTGTGGCGTTGCAGCACGGATCTGAGGTCAGGGCAGGCACAGCGAGGCTCACAGCCTTACAGCCTATTGACCTTTCAACAAACCATTGCAGCCCCTGAGCAGCCCTCTGGCGCTGCTGTTATTCAATCTGTACTACAAGCTGCCCTCCTGCTAGTTTACTCGTATGCCATGGCTGGATACCTCAAGCATCTGACTTACACTCTGACGCTGAGACTCAGACCTGCCCACCTGCCTGCCCACCTGCCTGCCCACATGCCTGCCCACCTGCTCGCTCACCCGCTTGCCTACGTGCGTGCGTGCGTGCGTGCGTGCGTGCCCGCCTGCCTGCCTGCCCGCCCACTCGCCCACGCGCCTGCCTGCCTGCCCGCCCTGCCTGCCCAGCTGCTTGACTGCCCACCCGCCTACACACCAGCACTCACAGCCCCTGACCGCACAGCAAGCTGCCAGGCGGCCAGCAAGCTCACCCTGCAGCCCCACTGACCTGTACACCTTGTCCGCCTGCCTGATGCTGGAGTCCATGCGCTCCACCGCAGTGCTCATGGAGTCGAAGTTGACCTTGTGCTGCGTGTCAGGTGCACAAGTTGCCGGTGTGTGACTTGAGATGAGAGTCAGGTCTGGGACACATCATGCAGCAGGGCAGAGCTCCTCTTTGTGTACTGTAAGGCCTGTGAGGCCAGCAGCTGGGTGGACACCACGGCTGGCTGCTGAATAGCATGCTGCTCAACACTCCAGGCAGCTGGTGGTGAGGCCGTGCTGCTAGCTGGTGGTGGGGCTGGTCGTGAGAAGGACACAGTGGTGAGGGTCGCTGGGCCTGGTGGTCAGGGTAGCTTATGGTGGTGCTGTAGTGGGACACACAGTATCTTCCCAGGGAGAGCACACCCACACCAGCCAGTGCACTGTGGTGGTTGGGCAAGACCAGCAGATGACAGAGGTAGGGTGACAACAGCTGCACAGCTGCCTGGATGAATGCCGCTGACCCAGGTAAGGTGGGTGGTGCCAGGCACAAGGCAGACCAGAGGCCACGCCCTGCAGTGCCTCAGCCTCACCTGCACCAGGCACGCCCAGAACATGCGTATGGCCATCAGCGCCTCCTTGTGGACCTTCAGGGCCAGGCGCAGGTTACGGCTCAGCTCCACATAGCTCACCTGCAGGGGGTGGTGGCAGCGGGGCAGCACACAGGATCGGCAGCGACAGGGCATCACAGGGCCAGCAGCAGCAGGGCGCAACTACAGGGCCCACAGGGCCATGTACCTGGCAGGGGCCCCTCCTGCCCAGCAGGCAGGCAGGCAGGGTGGCGGCACCGGCAGGGTGAAGCAAGAGTAAGCGGTAAGGTGTTGCTGAGCACCAGGCAGAGGCCACAGCTAGGTTATGATGTTGTTGCACTGATGTGATCAACAACGACAGTTGCCTTGCAGCTAGGACTGGGCCATCCCTGCTCACCAGGTCAGTGGCCTGCCCAGGCACGGCTCCAGCGCTCTTCTGGGTGTGCTGCTGCTCCCTGGAGAAGACTGTGCAGGGCAGGGTGCAGGGCAGGGGCAGGCAGCAGGTGTGTGTAGGAGGGCTTCACTGGGGTGCCTAGGGGCCCAGCTCCCAGCGCTGTCACCTGCCACACCAACTGCCAGCCCTACCACACTACACCTACCCTGTTCTGGCATCCACCTGGCGCCTGGGCCATGCATTGACCCACCCACTGCCATGAACTGACATGAACTGACATTCAGAATAAAGTGTGCATGGGGTATCTGGATGCAAGCCACTGGCTCCCAAGCCAGTGACCACCAAGCCAGGGACCCACACATTGCTAGGCCGCTGATGCAGGACAACATTGCCCATCAGCCCTGGGACCAAGACTCTCACTGGCAAAGCGCTCCAAGAAATTGGGGTCCGCCTTCTTGGCCTGCTGCAGAACGCTGTAACCACTCTGCAGTCATGGCAAAGCATGTCAGTCAGCAGTTATGCGCTGCTAAGGTTCTGAGGTGGAAGACGGCGTCCTTCTCAGAGGCATGGCTCAATGGCCACACGGTTGTCACGAGTCAGGGCAACGCAAATCAGAGCATCCCATACATGAATGAATGGATAGTAAAATACTGGATGGAAGATTGGACAGCCTGGCTAAGCCTGGTAAGTTTTCATGCGAACCCGCTGCTGCTATGCAGGAAGAGCAGATTCAGAGGCTGATGGGTCAGGGCCAGAGTCAGGGTCAGGGTCAGGGTCAGGGCACCCCATGCACCAGTGGGCGCATAGGCAGATGGCAGTGGCAGTGGGCAGTGGCAGTGGCAGAGGGTACCTGACCTGGTAGCTCTGCTGGACGTCTATGAGGAAGGAGGCGTACAGCAGGATGACGTACGGGTTGCTGGGCAGCTGCGCCATGCCGATCTGTGCAAGTAGACAATTTCGTAGCACATGTTTTGTAGCACGAGGTGAGTGGAGAGAGCGACCTGCAGGCTGACAGCCTGTAACGGGCAGGCAGGCTGGGCTGTGCAAGCTTGAACGAGCCAGTCAGGCTTAGCAGCTCTCCAAGACTGCCTTTCCATGGCTCACACGCTGAGGCAGCTCGCAAGGTTGGGCCAGTTATTGATAACAGTCATGCACAAGTTGCCTTTTCAAGGACAGCTGCCAACCTGTGTTTCATCTGTTACGGACTGCTGATCATTGGCTAGCTGCAAACTGCATGCGTGGCTCAGCGCAGCAGCCAGAGACACACTTTCATGATGGTCTCTGCCAAGGCCACCGCCTCCTCATCCAGTGTGTCTGCGTCTATCCAGGTCCGGCAGCAGCGGCTCAGGATCTCCACCTGCGCCAGGGCAATGGTCAGAGGAGCACTGCAGGGGTGGGGGCTTGAACCTGCGACCTGTCATCCACACCAGCCGGCCCCTACCACTGCAGCACCCACTGGTTGTTTCAGTGCTGCTGCAAAACGATAAGTGGTGAGGGGAGAGGGCGACAGCATGAGCAGCGCTGCCAATGGCCTTCCCTGGCAGATGCCCATGCCCTGCTCATACGTTGACAGCCTCAGCGCTTCAACACTGTGATGGGGTGCAAGTGGTCGGGGCAGGCAGCAGATGGGGGATGGCTGGGGGCCTCACCTGGCGGGCGTCCACCAAGTTGAACGCCGGCGCGGGTTTGGAGTCTGGCGTCATGTCCTTGAAGCTGGGGGCAACCTGTGATGTGAGGACATCCCTCCCATGGCAGAGGTCAGTGCATGGGTGGGAGCACCCAGTACCCCTGCTGCATGCAGTGAGAGAGTCCACAGCCCCACAAGGACCCACCAGCACAACACAAGTCTTGGGTGGGAGTGCCAAGACCCCTCTAGCCAGCAGCACAGTTGCTGTTAAAGGCATGCATATAGGAATACATCAACGAAGAAAGGAATAAACAATGAAGGTCAGTAACCCCTACCATGACGCACCTCTCGTTCGCCCTTTGCAGTGCACAGCACACAGGTGCATGTTGACAGTTAATAGTCAAAACCTGTGACTTGGCTTGGTTGCCTTGGTCAAGGCATACTTAGGACGCACAGCAAGCCTTGGGCTGACGTGAGCTGAGCCATCAACATGCCTGTGAGCTTGCCAATGCGGCAGAGTTGATGCTGCCCGCTGCCACTCACTACGCGTGCAAACCATCTCTGCCGTGCCCAGCCAGCCATCCAGCCCAGCAGCGCAGCAGGCACCAGCCCAGCCCACATGGCCACTGTCACATTGTCTTGCATGGCCCTCACAGCACCAGGGTCGTGGACATCCACCCCAGGGAGGAAGCCCAGGAACAGGAGCAGCACTGCACAGTACAGGATGGATGTCTGGGTGGCCACCCGGATGTTGTTCACCACTGTGTGCATGTGGGGCACCTGCAGGCACATGGGTGGCAAGGAGCGGGGAAAGGTGGGAGGAGCACATGGCAAGGGCAGGGTCGATGGAGGCAGGGTCAGAGGCAAGGTAGGCAGGCCTCACCCAGTCCAGGTACAGCCACAGCAACCACAGCGCCGCAGCAGACTGCATCGCCGCCAGCCACTTCAGGTGATACACCAAGGTGCTGGCTGCAGTCATGAACAACTTGATGCCGAAGGCGACCAGCTCCACCCTGCAGGTGGGGCACACAGGGCGGAGAGGAGAAGTTAGGAGCAGGTGCACATTGTGGGGTGGGAGTGCAGCCAGGCTGTGAAGGCACTGTTGGTCTGTGGTGGTGGCTGGTGGGGCCTGCTCCATCAGCTGGCTTGTTTGCAGCGGTGAATTATCAAGAGGAGATGGATGGGAACCATGGGATGCATGGGATGCATGAGAGTGTAGGGGTTTGTTTGCAGCGGGAATTGTAAGAGAGGATATTGATGGGATGCATGGGATGCATGGGAGTGCCGGGGGAGGTGTGAGTGGTTGGTGGTTAGGAAGTTAGATGTGGGCAGGGCATCTGGTGATGATGGAGGCAGATAGCTGAGGATAGCGGAAGAGCGGAAGAAATAGCAGCGCGCGGCAAAATGCCTGCGATACCAAGGTCACGATGTGCTCCGCTCCGACGGTGAGTGCTCCGCGATGTGTGAGGCAGCTGCTGCTGCATGTTCACATTCTAATCGCAGTGTACAAGGCTGAGTGCTACGTGGCCGACATGGTTTCTGCCAGCCCTTTGCTGCTGATAAGGCCCGCTGTACGCACTATGCTCACCGTCAGCTTCAGCTGCAAGCCTGCAATGCTCCCTGCCTCCTACAGTCATCTCACCCCATGGCAGCTAAGCAGGTCTAGGTAGACGGCCTGCCCCTACCCTACCCACAGGCAGCTGCGGGTCTACCCACAGGCAGCTGCAGGTGCATCCATGGTAAGCTGTGTGCATGCCTAAGCTCAGTCATTGAGGATGCCTAAGCTCAGTCATCAGGAGTGCCTAAGCCTCGTCATCGGCAATGCCAACGCTCAGCTGCAGGTCAGCCTACTCTCAGCTGCAGCAAGCCCTGCCCGCACTCAGCTCACTTGGAGTGTCCCATGGCCAGGAAGTTGTGGGACAGGGGGTTGCTCTCCATCTCCGCCATGGTGAACAGCGCGGCCATGCCGCTGAACAGCAGCAGCGCGGCTATGGACACGCACACGTGGATGATGTGGGGCATGCTCCAGCAGTAGACCTCAGGGAACTCCTGGTGGTAGAACTGGGAGGGCTGGGGCGTGAAGTACAGCTGGAGTGCAGGGGGCGGCAGGGGAGGGGAGCAGGGGGTCAGGGACCAGGAGAGTCAATACGGGGCATGTGATCTTTGGCAAGTGGTACAGACCCTACTGTCCCTGCTGCTCTGCCTGATGCTCCTGCTGCTGCTGCTGCCCTTGATGCTGCTGCTGCTGCTGCTGCTGCCCTGCTGCTGCTGCCCTGCTGCTGCTGTGTCTGCTGCTGCTGACCTGGCAGTCGAGGGTGACCAGGAACAGGGTGAGGCAGGCGATGTCCAGGACCTGGAAGAACAGCACGCTGTAGGTGCGCAGGACCAAGATTGGCCTGCAGTGCAGCAGCACGGCAGCAGCCTGTGAAGACCTCATGCACCCATCTGACCAGGCCACCCACAGCCTGCTGAGCAGGAGGCCGCAGCCGCAGCCCACCTGCAGCCAACCACTGTAGCCTGGACTGGCACCCCCCTCAGGTCCCTTGCTTACAAGCCCTTGCTTGCGCATGCCTGCCTGATCCAGTATAGGCAGCTGCCTGTATATGCAGTTGCTCCAATACACCACTCCAGTCCTTGTCACCACTCCTTGCCCCATACCACACCACACCACACCACACCCACACCACCCATGTGCTGGCCAAGAGGCTCAGGCTGGGCCCTCAGGGCTTAGCAGAACCCTTTTCTAAGACTAGCTAATCCGTTGCTTGGTGCACCCTGAGCCCACCCCACAGCCCTGCTCACCACCCAACGTCTGCCCCTGAGGACCTCACCAAACATGGTCAAAGCGGTTGTTCTTGAACATGTGGCCAACTCAGACGGACAGGATGATGGCCACCAGCAGGCCCACCACCATGGAGTACATGAGGCCCAGGAAGAAGAGGTACCCTCTGGCGGCCAGGAACTGGTTCAGGTTTACCAGGGAGACCACCTGCCACACCCTGGGCACACACACACACAAGGGGGCACACCAGGGACAGAACAGGGCAGGACAGGTGGGTCCTGCTGCCAACACCACTGCCAGAAACCTTCTGCCTCTGCCCCTCCTACCGCCCTCACTGCCCTCATTGCAATGGCTGCCCCTGCTGCCGCTACCGCTGCCCAGTCTATGACAGGTGGGATAGGCTGGCTGCCAAGGAGATCAGGAAAGGGCTACTCTGGCAACAGCTGGTACTCTTGCAAAGGTGACAAGGTAAGCTGGTGACGAGCAGGTGAGCAGGTGACGAGCAGGTGAGCAGGTGAGGTAGGCAGCAAGGTGAGGGGGGTAAGGGACCTGCCACCTTGACCCTGGGCATGCCTGGGATATGTCTCTGGTGCTGCCACCCCTCCACGCACTTGTTGCTGCTGCTGATCCAGCCAGTGTACCCGTATTGAGGCCCCACCAAGATGAGCCACAGCTGCAATGCGTCAAAAAACAGCCTGCGCATGGGAAGGTGCAGGGCATGCAGGGTAGGCCCCCACCCCTCAAACGCGCTGCTGTGTAGAGGAACAATACACACATGAAAGCAACAGCACAAGACGCAAGCTGAAGCCTAAGGTTAAGCTTGCCTGCCTCACAGCAGCCTGGGGGTAGCGTTGGGTTTGAGGACACACCAGGGTTGTTGACGGCCTGACCATCTAGCATCAACCCCTCTATCTTGGTGCTCCTTCAGGCTTGCATTGCCTCAATTGCTGTATCCCAAGGCATTAGCTTGGTTCTTTGGTTCCGGTCTCTCTCTTTCCATGAACTTCATAAAACAACATAAATACCATAGAAAATCTGTGAACCCTGATATCTGTAAGCTGCGTAAAGAAAGCCACAAACGTCCCGAAGCCCGGCACCTAGCAGCAGCATCCTGAAACTGTAATTTGCTAGCAAACGCCATACCTGTCACACAGCCGAGAGCATAGCAGGGAATTGACCTGGATTAAGCTGTAGTTATTGCCCGCTGGGCTGATGAGTGCTGGATTAGTAAGAGTAGCTGCCAGGCTGCTGCCTGCTCACAGTCTGCTGAAAGTGTAATGGGCTGGGTACCATGTGGTCAACATGGTCCCTGCCAGCCCTTTTATGAGGCCAGCTGTGCGCACCTGAAGGCTGCAAACTTCCATCCACGTGCGCGCTCCTTGGTGATGGTGTAGAGCACCCCGAAAATGCCTGCAACCCAGTCTTGAGCTAATGCCTGAGATGTGGATCAACCTTGGACAAGCAGCAGGCAGCTTGGACGCCTCGCACCATCACTGAAGGCCCGTGTTTCGTCTATGAAGTCCTCATCGCCGCCAGGCTTGAGACCGGCAAGCCTGTGTGCAGCACCATGGAGACAGCATAGGATGCAAGAGAGGGCAGGGGCTGGCGACGTGGTTGCAGCTGGAACATTTGCAGCTGCTGCTTTTCTGTAAGACACTGCATGTACACTCTTGCACGGCTTGCAATCTTTACACGTGTCATCAGCGTGCCCCCCCCTCCCGCGACACGTGAGGCATGTTTGCTACATGTCGCTTGCTAGCGTATGCAGCGGCAGGAGAGCCGAGTCGAACGGCAGATACGCCACTGTCGACAACACTCACGGCTCAACGACAGACTGGATGTCGCTGGTGGCGTTGCTTGACCCGGCTACGCTCATTTCTTGTTGAGCAACAGTCTCATGTGTATCGCTGGACAAGTTTTAATCGCTGGACAAGTTTTAATCCCTACAGCCCTCATGCAACACCAAAATAAAGCATGAGTTGTAATCAAACACAGGCTGCGAGATCGCTGTTGTAAAGGCTACTGACAGTGTGCCTAATGCCCACTTCAGCTCAGCCTTCTGGTGTGTGTGCCTCCAGGCTACTACTAGCAAGAGCTCTACCCTACTCTATAGCTCTTACTCACACACATCCCCTTTGTGAGGGGTTTGATATCTTGTTTTCTTGGATTGTCTTGCTGTAGCTGGCTATCGCCGCCACTTGCGCCGCCACTTACGCAACAGGGCCTTGTCACGCAAGTACACCCACTCCTGGCCTGGCCGGCCTGGCTTTGGCATGGCTGGGCGGCCATCCCAGTAGCACAGCTCGGTGGGGCGTGGGCCTGGGCCGACTGCACAGCGGCGGATGTTCAGCGCGGCTGACACGTCCCGGTCATAGAACCTGCACATGGTGTGGGAAATGCATTGAGTCAAGTCATGTGCCATGTCATGTGTCACCTCATGTGGGATATGTTGCAGCCATGTACATGTGCATTGTCTGGTCATTGCTTACCTGATGTTGTAGCTTGTTGAGCTCATCAAGCCCCTGACTTGGGAACGCTTCGCCTCGCTGTACACTGGCCGCAGCCACCTGCATGGACACATGGGGCAATGCACATTTGTAAGATTTTTCCTTACCTTCCCAATCTTGACCCTACCAAGCCGCCTTCACTCCACCACCTCCAAGCACTACCCTGGCCCTCCCCCACTGACCCTCTCACCTGAAGGACTCAGGCGGCTGCCCAGGCAAGGCCTCACTGGGGTGGCTGTAGGCTGAGCTGACCCGGCTTGTGCGGAACTCATCCACCAGCACCACACGCCCTGCCCCGAATTGCTTCACTGCCTCTTTCCGCATCTGGCTGACTGGGACACCCCTGCAGCCAATGCTGCCGCTGCCGCTGAAGCTAGCTGCCCCATAGGCCAGGGCCAGGATGCGGTCCGGCCACCGCTTCTGTGCCTGCTTCTTGACCTGCATCCACACATGGTGCAGCACACAGTGGCACACATGTGTAAGGTCGGGTATACCAGCAGCAACAGAGGCAGCAACAGGAGCAACAGCAGCTGGCCAGGTGAGCTGACTGTGGTTGGCTGCTGCCTAGCTCGTGGCTAGCTGCTACTGGGCCTTACCTTGGCCCAGAACGAAGCCACCACGCGCATCTTGCCACAGTACAGCCGGAACTTGGCGTTGGCCCAGCGCTTCTTTGAGACCTCGGCCCACATGGCGTCGTACGTCGCCAGGACGGTGTCGGCGAACCGCCGGTACGAGGCCAGCGAGCTGGGCTTGCTGCTGACCCGCGACAGGGCTGTGAGCTGCGGCTTCACCTTGGTCAGCCACGTCTTGGTCGCCTGGGCCTGCCGCGTAATGCCGCTGTCCCGGTAGTACTGACCGGCTGTAAGCTTCCAGTGCCGCACGGACACCACTGTGCCGGCAGCGCTGCGCTCCTCGTGCGCTACAGTGGCCATATTGGTTTTGCCAGGGTCAACGCCAAGCCACTCCGCGTGAAGATGGGCCAGTGGGTTGACTGCGTCCAAGCCCCTGCCCATCCGCGGCAGCTCTGCGGGTGGAGCTGCAGGCTTGGGCCGCAGGAACATCACGCTGATGGCGACTCCATCGGTGTGCACGATTTGCGCGAAGTTGTGCTTGGGGCTAGCGAGCTTCTGGCGGCGAGGGTCAGGCAGCAATGCATCCCATCGGTTGGCCACCTGCAGCCACCATATGCACATACCAAGGCACTTCATTAGCTTGTGTGGGCTCACAAGGCAGGCACAAGGCAGCTGACTGCAGGCTCACAAGGCATGTGACAGCACACATGGCAGCTGACGGAGCACCAGAGGACTGGCTAGCACCTGACTGCAAGGAGCACTCACGTGGCTGTCTTTGGGCCCTGCAATGAAGTTGCCCGGCACCGCTGGGTCAGGTAGGGCACCGTTCCTGAACTTCTTCAAGGAGGTGACCCCCTGCCTCCGTCAGCACCCCCAGCATGCCGGCGTCATGCATCATGCCGTATAGGCCCTTGGTGTCTATGAAGACATGCCGAGCCTGGCACTTGCTGGTGGGGGTGAGGGCATAGGGTGTGGGGGGGCGGGGGGGCCTTGGCAGCAGCCCTGGGTTGGTGAGCTCAGCCTGCTGCCAAGGCACCATATCCAGCTGCCAGGCTGCCATGGCTGCCTCCATCTCTCTGGTAGTGTGCACCGCATGGCGCAGCAGCCGGCCCCGGTTGACTGGATCCTCCACCCAGTCGTCATCCACCCTCTCCCCCTCCTCAAGCCCCAGCAGGCCCCGTTGCAAAGCCACCTCAGCCTGCATGGCTGGAGTCGGCACCACCCCACCCTGCTCCAGCAGCCAGCTGACGTCCAGGCCGCACACCATGCGGCGCACATAGGTGCACTCCCGCTTTGACCAGGCTGGCAGGTGCCCACCACCCACCCCCCAGAATCCAAATCTGCGCCGGTGTTCCTCAGTGCCCAGCAGGACCTTTGCCCCAGCCAGGGACACAGACTTCTTGAGCCTGCCAGCGAAGAGCAGCGTGAGCATGTTGCTGAAAGCTGTCTCCAGCTGCTTGCCGACGTGGTCCACCATGTTGGTGTCAGACAGGTGGCGGGGGATTGCTGCGAGGCGGGCGCGAAGGTCAGGGTGCTCTGCCAGCACGGCAGCCACTGCCGCGTTTGGCTGAGTGTTCGCGCCGTTTCCGGGCGGGCCGCGGACCAGCTGCAGGAACAGGTTCCTGCAGCTCAGGTCCGGGATGGCTGCCTGGGAGACTGGGATGTCTGTGTACACGGGCTGGTCGTGCAGGCCCAGCGGGTCGGCTACGCGAATGGTAAACAAGCCGCGCACGAGTAAGCCCAACAGCAGGCTGGCGAGCACCCCACGCTCGCTGATGGCCTCCACTCGTGGCCGCACAGCGTCGGCCAGGAAGGCATCCCAAAGCTCTTGCGGGAGGTGGTCGATGAGGTGGGCTATCTTACACTTCCTGCCGTGGTATGTGTTATCCCTATCGCGGGCAGCGCGGGCCTCTCCGGAAACCTTTCTATTTTGCTGCGCCTCGGTGAGATCCGGCTGTAGTGCCTCGTCGCGGTCCTCAATGTCACTGTCCGGGTCCTCCGGCACTGGCCTAGGCACGGTTCGTCTTTTTTTCTTAGCCATAGAAAACAACATCGTCAAGCCATCACAAATACTAGGAATTATCGGTTTTGTTTGTTTGCATTTGCGGTTTTGCATATCGCTGGACAACTACGACAACGCGATGTATCGCATTCAGCAGCTAGGTCGTCGGTAACTGCGGATGTCTCCTGCCAGGGCGATTGACTATTCACGGATAGTCGAACATGCATTGCTTGCATGTTTGCGTCTTAGTTAGGGTCAGGCTGGAGTTATGGCCGGACAAAACAAAGGCGTACTTTACACCCGGGCCACCATCTATTCATCCGTGCCATGCTAGACTGGGTGCAAGGAAGGGAGGTGTAAGGGAGGTGTAAGGAGTTCTAAGCTAATGAGAGCAAGGAGGAATGTGAAGCCGCCCCCGCCCCCGCCCCCGCCCCCGCCCCCGCCCCCGTCCCCGCCCCCGCCCCCGCCCCCGCCCCCGCCCCCGCCCCCGCCCCCGCCCCCGCCCCCGCCCCCGCCCCCGCCCCCGCCCCCGCCCCCGCCCCCGCCCCCGCCCCCGCCCCCGCCCCCGCCCCCGCCCCCGCCCCCGCCCCCGCCCCCGCCCCCGCCCCCGCCCCCGCCCCCGCCCCCGCCCCCGCCCCCGCCCCCGCCCCCGCCCCCGCCCCCGCCCCCGCCCCCGCCCCCGCCCCCGCCCCCGCCCCCGCCCCCGCCCCCGCCCCCGCCCCCGCCCCCGCCCCCGCCCCCGCCCCCGCCCCCGCCCCCGCCCCCGCCCCCGCCCCCGCCCCCGCCCCCGCCCCCGCCCCCGCCCCCGCCCCCGCCCCCGCCCCCGCCCCCGCCCCCGCCCCCGCCCCCGCCCCCGCCCCCGCCCCCGCCCCCGCCCCCGCCCCCGCCCCCGCCCCCGCCCCCGCCCCCGCCCCCGCCCCCGCCCCCGCCCCCGCCCCCGCCCCCGCCCCCGCCCCCGCCCCCGCCCCCGCCCCCGCCCCCGCCCCCGCCCCCGCCCCCGACCAGGACCACGACCCCGCCCCCGACCACGACCCCGCCCCCGACCACGACCCCGCCCCCGACCCCGACCCCGACCAAGACCACGACCACGAAGCTTGTTAGAAAAGGACGTGTGATGAAGGCAAGATGGCTATATTCGCCATCGGTGCATTAGCTCAGTGGTAGAGCGGCTGAATGCAGATCAGCAGGTCCTTGGTTAAAACCCGAGACGTATCTTTTCGTTGGGAACGCCGTCGGTGTTGCGAATGGTTCTGTCATAATGCGTTGCGCCCGTATGTTACCACCAGAATGCCGGCCTGGGCTGACTAGCAAGCGAAGGTTCCTCGGGCTCTACCTATCGTTCATCCCTATCTAGTTGCTTGATGACACCCAAACTCAACAATGGAAAGCAATGCTTTGATGATATACTCAGGAGTCCCCAACATGGGGTTGATAATCTTCATGCAAGTACTCTCTCAATACTGCACCGTTTTCAATAGCGTTTATCGCATTGGCAGCTGCAAATTACTGCGCGTTTCTTGGCAAGCGGCGCGTTACCTCTTGCGAGTCAGGCCATGCCGGCGCAAGCGATCGCGGACACACCTCAGCTGCTCACCATCAATTGCATTAGTGGTATGTAGCGGCGTCAGGGATAGAGCTGCGCATGCTATCGAGCAGGAAGTACAGCAGGAATGTTCAGCCCGCCAGGCTTGCTCCACGAGCCTTTCATTCGTGCAGGCGGCGTCGGAAGACCGTCGTGGGGCAAGTTACTGAGCGACATTGCAAGATACGCGGAGAATGTGCGTACCTCTCTAGCCAGTCACGCAGAAAAAGGGACCACCTTCCACAAACTGACACGTTGTGAGCTGACCACACTGAATATCTAGATTGTGGCTCTGTAAATTTGTTCCTTACTCAACGACACAGTTGTTGGAGAAGAAAGCACGGCATTCCATTGAGTAGCATGTGGGAACATAAGTTGGCGTGACCTAACTTTGCCTTGCAGTGCTGACTAGCCCAACCGGAACCCTTCCAGCCCCCCCCACCCCCAGCACCGCACTCCCACCCCCTGCCCACCCCCCCCCACCCCAGCCCCTCCCTCCCACCCCCTCCCTGCCCCTCTCTGCCCCAGCCCCGCCCTCCCACCCCCTCCCACCCCCAACCCCGCCCTCCCACCCCCTCCCACCCCCAGCCCCGCCCTCCCACCCCCTCCCAGCCCCTCCCAGCCTCAGCCCCTCCCTCCGAGAATGGAATGCTAATGACCGAGGCTGAATTGCATCAAGCCATTGAGGAGGTCCTAGTCGCCAACATGCACGACCAAGAGGAGAAGCACCAGCATCTGCAGGCAACCCACCCCCTGGGCTGCCCACCCCTCCTGCTGCCCCCCCCTGGCAGCAGCTGGCAGCTGGTGCAGGTGCTCCCCCTGAGCTGCTCACATCTCCAGCCGAGCAGCAAGGGGCCACATCGCAGCTGGACACGAGCTCTACACGCAAGCGGAGGGCGGGCGTGAGAGATGGGACCCAACCTGCTGAGCAAGGTAACAGAGCAATAGCCTCCACACCTTGTAGGGCTGTGTAGAGTGGCCAAGTCATCAGTACTGCTCACGAACGGGTCAAGCATCGCAGCAACCTTGTATATTTCCGAGCATGGGTGAAGGGGCGTTGTTAGATCGGTTTGGCATGCCATGTGAATCGTTTTGACTGCGCGACTGTGCCTCACTGTGCGCAGGTGCTCCTGGGCCACGTTGGTCACGGCGGTCGGTCGCGGCGAGGCCCGCATGAGCAAAACTGGCATGAATTTGTATGTCAAGATTCGAGCCGCCATAGCACTCAGCACACTGCACGATATTTAATGTTACAAGCTGCACCGCATAGCTGACAGAGTCCTCTATCCAGACATGTGCAAAACATAAATAGAAACCACGGGGCTGAGACGCGGCGTCGTTTTGATTACCAGGGGGCGGTTTTCTGTCATTTTCTGTTAGTTGGGGACACCTGAGATATACCCGGGACTAGGGGAGGTTGGCGGGCACTACATGGTGAAGGGAAGGGTAGGGGCGAAGAGGAATCTCCTGTGCCACACCTGACCTTTGACCTTTTCTCCGCATAACATCCCTTGTTTGTCAACAACGATGCAGGCCCTTGAAACACTATCATAGCATATTCAACGCTTAGTTTTTTGCTGGTGCGTGCTAATTAAGGCGCGACCGTGGTCGGTTAATATTAACATAACTTTCTTAACAAGAGAAAACCTTAACAAAAACCTTAACACACGCGGCCCGACCGCGTCCTGCACTCGTTCTTGCCGTGATGAATGGCGAAGCGGCCCTGATTGGGATGC
Organism: Haematococcus lacustris; assembly: GCA_030144725.1. Lineage (NCBI taxonomy): Eukaryota > Viridiplantae > Chlorophyta > Chlorophyceae > Chlamydomonadales > Haematococcaceae > Haematococcus > Haematococcus lacustris. The sequence goes on from JASKMD010000006.1 coordinate 14,854,709, forward strand.
TGGCCCCGAGTGGGCTCATAATGCAGTCCTACCGCAAAGGGACTTTTGTCCGTGCAGAGCTATACGCAAAGCTATAGCGTTCGCCCGGTGTTTCACTATGATGTAACTCTGCGTGGAGAAGGCTATGTAAGAAAGGCTGGCTGTAGTTTAGGGGGCAGTATTTCAGATATGGCGAGGACGCTATCGTTCCGTTAGATGGGGCGGTGGCGAGGATGATGGCAGTAAGCATAGCGCAAATGCACAAACTCGCGCAAGTCAGTGCAGTCGTGCAAGTCAGGTTGCAAGTCAGGACTAGCTAGTCAAACACTCTCCGCTCTAGCGGGACTAGCGAAGTATTCTCCGGGGAGCTCTACGGCGCTACGGGAGGCACACGGGATACAATATCAGCATTATCACGGTTAACAAGCTAGTCAAGCCTGTGTGTTTGCTGTGCTAGGCGCAAATAGCCTTGTCGAACATCAAAATGACAACAATGGCTGCGCGGCTTGCTCAGCGGCTTGCTTAGCGGCTTAGAGGCTTGCATGCCGGCGCACCACTACCACTAGCTCATAGTGGTACCAGCCCCCCCCAATGTCCTCATATATGTCATCTGCCTGGCTCTCCAATTGTCGGTAGCGTTCCCTGTTGTATAACCGTGTTTATTCAACATCGCAAGACCTCCAGCAAACCCCCATCGCACACCGGGTCGCCAGGGTAGAGGCTAAAGTTGTTAAGTAGTAGATAATGGTGTCGCGGGTCGTTTTAGGCGGTTTAAAAAGGCGAGGCCGAGGCCCTGGCGCGGGGCAGCTCGAGACCGAAGCCAGCGGTCACGGAGCGTAGCGACGTGACCGCTGGCTGAGGTCGAGAGCTGCCCCGCGCCAGGGCCTCGGCCTCGCCTTTTTCAACTGCCTAAAACGGCCCTGGCGACTCCATTATCTAGTGTAATTGAGTTTTACGTAGGCGAGGCTCTATTGGCGCGGCGAAGCCGCGCAATGTGATGCTTCTTGTCCCTTGCGATGGTGCTGGCCGGCTGTTACGTGTTCGTCGGGAGCACTTTTTGTTAATACACCAGGTCGCTGCAGTTAACGATTCTTAAAACGAGGTCTATTAACGATTACAACTGAGTAAAACTCAATTACGGATGTGTTAAGGTTGTGTTAAGATTCTGTTAAGATCAAAAACCGCTGGTGTTAATATTAACGGTCGTGCCCTAGTGCTAATGTCTAGCCCACCAACCGGAATTGTTGCACTTGTTCCTTGGCTCAAGTGTTGAGGGCACTTATGTGGGGTTACTACGGTGGCAACTACGCCAAGGCTGTACCGATTGAAACTGCTGCATCTGTTGCTTGGCTCAGTGTCGCATTGTAGTAATTGTATAATGCATGCAAGTGTAATGCTGGCCATAAGGTACCCTGGCCCCTGTAAAGGGAACAGTGGGTTCACAGCCCAATGAGCTACCCCACTCTAAGCTCGTGGTGCATAGCATTTAGGCTAGATCAACATGCGGTGTGGCATGCAGGAATCTAGGTTTACATGGTTTAGGGTCCCTTGGAGCCAGCATTACCCTTGCATGTGTCTTACAACTGTTACATTCCTACCCTCCTACACGGCAGCTGTCCCTCTCCGCTGCCCGTTTGGCGACTCGCGGTCCAACATCATGCCAGCCTCAGCACGCACGAACCTAGCACCCATGCACCCATGTGTGCAACGTGCTTCATGCATTCACCATGTGTGGCAAGGGTGCATGCACCATGTGTATGCTAATCCCGGCTGCGGCTCCTGGCTGCTCTTGCTCCTGCTCCTGGCTCCCTGGAAGGTAGGGTATGATGAGATTGCATTGTAGGGCAGAAGGGGAGGGGGGAAGGTGAGGGGGAACTGGGGCGAGGAGGTGAAGGCGCTAACAAGCCAGCTGTAATAGAGTATATATATATTAATAAATCTGAATGGGGATCAACCGTTGGTGCGTTAGCTCAGTGGTAGAGCGGCTGACTGCAGATCAGCAGGTCCTTGGTTCAAACCCGAGACGTACCTTTTCTAGCCCGATCTCCCCAGTTTGCTGTTGCTTGACATTGCACGCGTGTGCTAGGAACGTGAGGCGTGCCCACCTTTAGCAGATTTAGCACAAGCATTTGAGGCGTTGTCTATTCCTGTTGCAAGACCATCTGCTACATGGCAAAGGGTGCAATCCCACTACACAATGGCACAGCAGGTACTTTGCTACTCTACTACGCACCACAAGTGGTGGGGATGGAGGCTCTCATACCCCACTTGACCGCTGCCGGGCCCGGTGAACCTGCCTTTAGTGGCTCCCCGCAGCAGAGGACTACGATGGTGTAGAGGGCCAGAAATTTGATAGTGCCCACACAGCCTGTTGTCATCCCAATGAGATTGCTTTTTTTGCTGTCAGGTTAATGCTCCAACATAATTGATGCTACCTTCCCCTGGGCTTTATGGATGTTGTTGCATGCTTTGTGGATTTGGAGGTGCAGGAGAGGGAAGTTTCTCTATAGCCGGACACCAACGCAATGCTGCACCTACAGCGCATTGGGAGTAGCAGTCGGCATTCCCTGGTGCTGTGCTGGTGGCTTGGACTTCAGGTGCTGTGTCGTCCTGGCACCAAGACATACAAGCAGCTGTGCAAGCGGCTGTGTGATTGGTCCCCCATAATCAAGCGTGGTGTCATCACAGCCATGCATGGTGGTTACCGTGGCCATACTGCTACCCTGTGAAACAGCCATCAGGTCATCAGCTATATGGTGCTTGATCATCATGCAATGTGCAACGCCAAGGCACCCAACCAACCTACAGCTGATGATGGCTTTCCATACTGACGCACAGTGAGCATGACGCTGCCATCTGCATCAGGCTGCAGCTGCAGCTTGCGCGACTTGCAATGGTGGCATGTGCGCAAATAGCATGCAAGGCCAGGCTGCTGGCCAAGCTCACAAGGGCACAGGAACAACTGCCGCATAGCTGTGGCGCTCAGGGGCTGGGTTTTGCTGGGAGGTGGTGGGACGGGGAGGGGGGAGGGGGGAGGTAGGGGAGGGTAGAGGGGAGGGGAGAGGGGTGGGGGAAGGGGGGAAGGGTGGTAGGGTGGGGCGGCCTGCCAAGGCTGACGCTCTTGCTCTGCTTGCCACCTATGTTCCTGCTGCTCGAATTCACCAAGTGGGTCGATGAAGGGAGTGGCAGCCACGGTGAGGGATTCGTCCTCTTCCTCAGCAACAGGGGGTGCATCAACCCCCTGGTGGGGGGGCGGCTGAGGGGCAGCGCCTGCTGCAGCCAGGGGGGCAGCTAGGGGGGCAGCAATGGCTGCATTGGGGGGAAGCTGCAATCTCTTTTTGTGTTGGGCTAGTGCAGTGAGCAAGTTGTCCAGGCTGCAACAGGTCTTGCATACACACACTTGCCGCTGTGATGCCGTCAGGCGTGCCACCCATGCTCCTCAGGTAACGGGGATGACGAGAAGGGCCTGCAGCACATCAGGGCAGAGCAGGTAGCATGCAGGTAGCGGTACCTTCAGCTGTACCATCAGCTTCACAAGTGCCTCATCCATTGTCCCCACTCCCAACCCCACCCCCTGCCCCACCCCTTGCCCCTGCCCTTCACCCTGCCCCTCCCTCCCTTGTTACCTGGGTTGCATAATGTGTTGCAGCGCAAACTCCAGTCGGCCAAGCTGTGCCTCAGCATCTTGCAGTGTTGACAACTGTAGCGTCACCTTGCTATCAGGCTGTGACCGCAGAAGGCGCAACTTGCTGTATCTGCTGGAGAACTTCAGCAGCAATTGCCCTGCAACCAAAGGACCAAAGGAGCAAGAAGGGCAAGGCAGGCTAGGGCCAAGGGAAGGTCAGGCTATGGCCATAGCCAGGGCAAGGCTGGTGCAAGGCAGGGCTGGTGCAGGTCAGGGCTGAGGAGTGGAAAACGCACCTTGCGGTGGCCCAGTCCTGCTGTTGCTTGGGCATGCTTGGGGGCATGGTCTGCTCGTCTTGCTCCACAGTGGTGTGTCTGCATGACATCACACACAGGAGAATGATGAGTAATGCTACCACCAGGATGCTAGGTGGAATGGGCAAAAACAGGCTGCAACCTGAGTGTGCAACCGATGCTGTGCATGTCATGTCAGCCCATCATCCAGCAGGGGCACTCACATGATGGGCTGCTGCTCCTCGGCAGGTGAGGTCACAGGGTTGGTGGCAGGCCTGGTGAGGATGGAGAGCCCCGGTAGGTGCAGCAGTGCTGGCAGGGCCGGGTGGTGCTGGCTGGACCCCTGCAGCTGGAACTGTGATGGGTGCGAGGGTGGTTGGTCTGGGAGATGGTGGGGGCTGGGCGCATGGGCTGGCCCAAGCTGTGCACCTGCTTGCATGGGTGTGGAGCAGAGACGGGGCATGGGCTGGGGCTGGCCGGCTGGCTGCTGCCCCCGCAGCCGCTTGCCCATGGCTGCAGCAGCCTGGGTGCAAGTTCTATGGGCCAGTGGAATCAGTGCGGGCTTCAGGTTGCTGCAGGCCATGATGACTTCAGACATCTGAGCTGTGACATGGCCGATGGCTTGTAGAGTCTGTCCGGAACGGTAGAAGGCTGCCTCCCCCTTCACATGGATCTCCACCCAGCCAGTGCTGACAGCTGGTGTAGACCTTACACAACACACACATCGGGCAGCCTGGCCCCCCTGCCGTTTGTAGGGGTGGTACTTGGATGCGAGCATCCTGCAAGCATGTGCACACGCCAGCTTCTAAAACACATATGGGCGAATCTCGGCAAGAGATGAGAACTTGGCAGGGGGTCCACAGCTAAGTTCCCTAGCCAGTGACGCAGGGCTGGAGAGTTTGATTTAGTTTTAAGGTTGTCAAACGGGCATCAGCAGAGTGGGCAGCATGGAGGAGGGTTTGCCCACCTTTTGGAGCCTAATCAACAAGGGATCGATGCAGTTGTCACTTCTGTGCTTCTGCAGTGGTCTCCTCCAAGTTTCAGAGCCCCTGAGCCAGCGCATGTTGGTCACGATGTTGGACATTGGGTCGGGCTCCTCGCACATCGCGCACTATCCATCGCGTTAATCAGGGACTCACAGATACTGGGTCAACGTACATCAAGTCCGCAGGCTCGGTGGGGTCGGATACCCGGCAACATGCCCGACCAGCTCAGCGTGTGGCTGAGCGCAGCCGCTTTCCGACGCTTCAATCCGCGTGTCTATCCGTGCAGAAATGAGTCCGGAAAAGCCGTTGTCCCTTACCATGAGGGGGGTTGGTGGTCCAATGGGAGGGGTGACCGGCTGACCTTCTGCAGAACCCTTTTGCCTCGTGACATCTCATTATGGTTTCTTCCCTCGCTGCAAGTCATGTCAGGCCATTAACACTGCCCTCCTGTAGCATGGCTCAAGCTGGCCACCTAGTGCAAGCATGCATTCTCAACTTCTTCAAGTACGCTGCCAAGGTGCGCAGCTCTGTCAAGTTGGGCAGTTGCCCTTCTAGCTGAAGCCAGGATCGACCACCCACGGTTGACAGGGCACTGCAACTGTCCAGGCTGCTTGGTTTGTTGGACACATGGCACCTCCCCTGCTAGATGGGCGACACCACCTTAACCAGAGTCAGGCTTGGCAACATTGGTCTGAGGATGGATTGAGCTTGGTTTGAAGGTGTCAGCTGCATGGACCGCATTTGCTCTAGAATTATTGCCGGGGCGGGTTGGTGCAAAACATTACAATCCTGTTTGCACGTGCCAGCGGCTTCAGCGTTCAAGGCAATATCATGCCTAAGCCTGGTAGCCTAGTCCTGCTACTCAAGCCGCCCTTTCACTCATTGCAACAGTGTGGACAACTCACCCACAGGCAGATGAGGATGTCGAAAGGCAGCCTTGGTACTGGGATAACGATGGCTTGCTTAGTTCCCAGCTGCCCGTAATGATCGTGAGGCCAAGGCAAGGCAGGGATGCAAGGGCTACACCAACAGCCCCAGGACCGAGGTTACATGAAGTCGTTCATGTCATGACTTCGGCATTGACGCAGCCGCAAGGTATCGTTTGCGGGTTGCTATGTCTTGTATGCCCCATGAGATGACCCTTCTGATGTTGTGCATGCACCACAACCAGCGCGAGTTGGCGATGCCATCACACACGCCTGGTGCACCTAGGACCCTCCACCTGGGTGCCCTCCACATTGGCCTGCACTACTTCACCTCGGAGACTCATCTGCCTAGTCCTGACTAGCCTTAACTGACCTGCTGCCGCTGAGGAGAACACAGTCCTGGCTGCAATGGGGCACAATGCACGGCTGCAGTACTTGTAGTACAACTGAGGGTATGCAAAATGCACAGTCCTGGCTACCCTGCATGGAAGCCTGGTGAAATATACATATGCACCCAGTGGCAGGCAGGCAGGAGCTGGGAACATCACCCGCACCTTTGAGCATCCACCCACATGTCAGTCACCTTTGATGAGCTTGTGAGCCTGTGTGCCCCACCCCAAAGCCACCATGCCATGGCCTTTGCTTCCAGGTGCTTGATCTTTGACAGGGCTGGTGGAAGCAGCATTGTAGGAACGGGGTAGGCTGCTGTCTCCCCCACTGCTGCCAGCAGCTGGCCATGAGGTGGACCAGTGCTGGCTGCTGCTCTCCCCTGCCAAGACGGACTGGTTGGCCACAGCCCGGAGCTTTTGCACCAAGGATGATGACCCTAACGTGTACCCCAGGTCAGCAGCTCTGCGCAGCAGGCTGTTGACTGCTGCTGACGCTGCGTCTGCCACAGTACCAGCTGCTGCAACAGCTGCGTGGGAGGCCGGGACATGGTGCAGGGTCCGGTGGGGTGGTGTTGCCTGCTGCCACCAGTCATGGCCAGCAGTCTTGAGGCGCCTGCTGCTGCTGCTGCTGCTGTTATGCTGCTGGGAGCAGTGCCGGCTGGCCCCGGCTTTGCTGTACTTGTCCTCGTCTTCGCCGCTGCCGGGCTCGTTGTCTGACTCCTGCTGGGACGAGGTGCCAGGAGCTGCTGCATCCTGAGCATCATCTTGATTAACTGGCCGTCGCCGCATGCGCTCATGCATCCAGGTATTGCTACCTGCGGCATGGTCATGGGTTTGTACTGTTGGATGGAGCAGAAATAGGGCAATGGACACTAAGCAACTAAACAAGCTGGCAAGCAGTGGGGCAGAAGTGCCACACCACTCGATGAGCCAAAGAGCAATCGCAGGCTGAAAGTACCTGGTGTGTCGCCTCGTCTCATCAGCTCATCGTGTGGGCTGCATTCTATGAGCTCAACATCCCCGCCTTTGGGACGGTTCTGTCGGCAGGCATGGTCATAACTGTCTTCGTCACATGCGCCGCACTGGCACCACCAAGGTAAGCCAGCCTGGGGTCCTGCAGCACAAACAGTTCAGCTCATTCATTGGCAACCGTAAGCTGCAATGCAGGAATATAAGAGATGAGCGTCACAAGGCCTGCATACCCCAAGGCATGGCTGCTCAATAAGGCTGAGGCACCACTAACCTGCAGCCTGGCAGTTTGGTAGATCATTCACGATATGCAGTGTGCGTGCTACTCTTGCACAAGCAGCGGAAGCTGGTTGCAGGTTTGCCTCTGCATCCAAGACTGGGTCTCTACCAAGTCCAGATGCCACTTGAGCAAACAAGACCTGCAGCTCCTCCCTGCATAATCCCCAAGCAGAACACAATCAGTTAGATACCATCTCACAGAGCGTGCTAAATAGAAGGAGTAGTGCAGGGTGTGGTGCGTACCCGAGGGGAAGTAGCTTGGTGGGCACCTGGATGGTTTCTAGGGCGTACATCGCGGAGTCAGACAAGAGCCCATTGGCCCGCTTGATGTCAGCAACCTGTAGTTTGTGATGTAAGGTGAAGGAAACTGCAGGGCTGCTGCTAGTACAGGCGGACGGGCGCATGCTCCGCGATGCGACAAACTCACCGACACGTTGTACTTCACTGCAACCCCAGCCAATGTGTCCCACTTTGAGACCTGAGAAGTTGCAGATGACACGGAAGGGAGTTAATGACAGCTGTTGCAGGCGAGACCGCACACAGCCAGCAACAGGCGTACTTTGTGCGTGATGAAGGGAATAGGAGCGGTAGTGCTGTCATCCGTCGTGCTACATATTTCGCAAGGGCTCTGTAAGTCCGGGGTGCTACTTAGCCGAGGAGGCCATTCCTCATCTCGTTGCATCCCTGGTCTGCCCCTGAGCTAATTGTATCCCGGGTTGAAGCGCAAACTTGTTTTCTTGGCCGAGCGTTCTTCACAGTGGAGCTGCACCAGATAAACAGCACGGGGCAAGGTGTGGCACCAACGGTCAAGTCGTTAATTTCATAGCATTGAGGAGGTTCAGCGCCCATTCCCAATTGACCTGCATGCGTGGGGCCCACAAACAACAAGGACAGGAAGCCAGCCTAACTCCAGCAGCTGTTTGCGTCTCTGCTTTGTGGACGCTTCCAGCACCTCGTTTGCGCTGTGTATGTATGCCGACTTGCTTGAAGGTGTTGACTGGGGATGACTGGGGATGCAGCAAAAGGACTCCATCACAAAACAAACAAATCCGGCTGACATTGCCGGCCATGCTTGTCAACTAGGTCCGGCTGCGGCATGTTGGCCACTGGCTCACTTCCAACGCCATGCCGCTGCTGCTGTCAAGACGCAGCTGAGTGCGGCTTACACCGCACCCTTCATGCACTAGCTCACACACCACATGTTTGCATCCTCGATGATGCTCAATGCTATTAATGCCAACCTCACTATTCACACAGGCCCTAAGCCTGAAGCGCCACGCGAGCACGTCCTCAATGTCAGCTGTCCCCTTCCCGTCCAACCCTCACAGGCATTACCTGGGCATTAGATGCTCTATGAACACCAGTGGCATGCCTGCAACAGCAGGTAGGCAAGGCCCCATCCACACTGGGAATGCAGGCAGAGGAAGCAACATGGCAAGCAAAGATTGCAAAGATTGCCTAGCTCCACCTCCCTTCACTTTGATTTGTTCGACCAAGCGTCGCACCTTGCTCTTTTCGGTGGTTCGAGGGTCGGGCTTACCCGATAAGCAGGGCTTCACATGGCTACACACATGTGTGGTGAAGTCCCATTGGTAGTGAATTCTTACAGTGTAAAAACGATGCAAATTGCGTTGGAATGCATTGCATGCGGCACATGCAATGAATGGCACGTATGTCACGAATATCAAACGCAATGTAAACACAGTCAATAAGTACCTGCAAACTAGTATTGGTCCAGGGAGAAGGCATGGCTAGGGATGACGTCGATTGATCCATGACCAGTGCCCTGAAATGCTGAGTCCAGTGTGTCTAATACTTGTGCGCATTCTGACATGGCTCACACCCCCGTCAGCCTTCAACTACCACCATTGTACACCCCCACGCACCCCCGCCCACATCAGCCTACACCAACACCTTAGCCACCACGCACCCCCCAGCCCGTCATTCACACAGCTGCATCCCACGCTCCATGGCTTCCAGCGGCCAACTGACCTTAGGCAGGCAAGCCCACATCCTTAACGCTAAACTCAAGTACTCACAGTGTCAAGTGCTAGCATGGGCATTGGCATTACTGACCGTTGCAGAGGGTGAAGGTGAAGAAGACTACTGCGGTAGAACTGGTGTGCGTTGAGGGAAGAGCTAATGCCTGGGGCGCGGCTCGCTCCCACCACCTACCCTGGATGAAAAGGAGCCCCCTCAGCCCCCATCCCTGACCTCTGCCTTGACTTTGAAAGTGGTCTATAGTTGGCGGCAATGCTATAAGAGCTTATGGCCGCATGCCCAATGAGCCTGCACAGGGTGAACATGGCTGTGACAATACAGTGCACAGGGTTCGGGGCAACATGAACTACGACGGGCCCATGAAGTCAGGTGAGGGTGGTGGGCTGTAGTCCAAGTTAACGCACTCCGGATAAGTCAGCCTCTTGTTCAACACCATGGGACCTCAATCCACATCTCGAACGTGTCGCCGAGGCGTCGCGGTGCGTCCACCTCTTTTAACACCGGCGAAGCTCTTGCGGCCAGCTCATTTCGGTGCTGCCAGCCGCATCACCACCAGCGCCTACAGTTGTGTGCTGTCGGGCCTTGTACTCCATCTTGAAGTTCGCTTGTCGGAGTCGCTTGATGCGCTCATCCAAAACCACCTGTGCGCACACACCGGGCACACGTGTATGCACTTGTTGTTCAAGTAACAACGATGTAACCGCTTGCATACGATAGGCAGAAGTGGGTGGTGGTAAGGGTAGGGGCCGTCTACCGTGCCTGCGTGGCTTATCCCGACACCCCCCCCCCCTGCTGCTGTAGGCAGTGATCATGGCGTATGGATGAGATGACATCCACCAGAGTAGTTCTTCAACGCCATCTTGGCCTGCCCCGATACCTCAAGCAGCGATGACGATGACCCATGCTGATACCGATGAGACACGGATGAGATAACGTTGCAGCCAGGAAGGCGAGTACCGCACCTCCGGGTTGGCGTAGATCTCCTCTTTGAAGCGTTGCAACTCGGCCAGTACGTAGGACGCGCCTTGTGGGTCTAACGTGTGCTGCTCCTCCACGCTGCGGATGAGCTTGTCCATGGACTTCAGTTTGCGGAATGGCCACCTCCCGATCTGCACATCGGCACGGGCACCATCAGGGCACGGCCGCTTCCGATGGCTGCTGGCTATACAGACGTGACGATGTTATCGAGCATGTGGCCGCAAGCCATGGGGTCACCTCCGCGCCGCACCTGGAAGCGGCGGCAGTACTTTTTGAGCACAGTGACGCCGATGCCCAGCTGGTCCGCAGCCTCATTGATGGGCAAGTGGTAAACCTGTGACGGGTGGGATGTGAGTGTGAGACATCTGTTGCGAAGTCACTCCTGTTGCCCACACGCACCTCCTGTAGCAGCGCCTTGGTGATGCATCGCTGCTCGCCCCCATTGGCAGAGCGGATGAAAACAGCGCCGTCGTCGTCTAGCCCGTCGTCAGCCCCGGCGCCGCCGTCGTCCTCTGAACCACTTCCCCTGCTGGCCTGCCGACTCGCACGAGCTCGGCTCGCCGGTTTTGCGCTGCTGCCCGCTCCCCTGCTCCCCTGACTGCCTTGCTGGCGCGCACCAGCCGAGCCCCCCGCTGCTGCGCCTTTCCCGGAAGCAACTCCCGGCGCTGACATTCCTGTCAGGTCGGGCTGCGTCTGCACCAGCTGTTCGGTAGGAAGCTGCCAGGCAGTAGACAGGCAGGATTGGTTGCTGAGGCAGGCAGCGGGTGCGGGTGCAGGGTGGGGGGAGGAGGGGCGGGCAGCAGCCAGGAGGCCAGGGAGGAGTAGCCCCTGCAGACCCAGTCCACAGTCCGCTTGCCATGCGCCCAACCCTGCATGACAAGTAGGCAAGGATGGCGTCACACACCGAAAGCAGCATGTCGAGAAGGAATGGCTTGCATGGTGAGGGTCAGTCCCAGGGTGAGGTGCAGGAGGGGTGGACGCAGGTGGTGTGAGCCTCACTCACCAGTGCTGGCCTGGCTGCAGCCGTAGTCCAGGCCTGGGTACCTGACTGCCTCACCCAAGTCTGTGACAGCCTGGTGCAGCCCCAGAGCTCTGCAGCCACCACACACACCACACACAACCACTCCACATTACGAGGGGGAGGGGGAGGGGAAGGGGGAGGGGGAGGGGGAGGGGGAGGGGGAGGGGGAGGGGGAGGGGGAGGGGGAGGGGGAGGGGGAGGGGGAGGGGGAGGGGGAGGGGGAGGGGGAGGGGGAGGGGGAGGGGGAGGGGGAGGGGGAGGGGGAGGGGGAGGGGGAGGGGGAGGGGGAGGGGGAGGGGGAGGGGGAGGGGGAGGGGGAGGGGGAGGGGGAGAGGACCCAACAAACCCACACACTCACCCAGTGAACAGCGCCGGGTCATAGTAGTGCGGATGGCCAGTATGAGCCATGGCCTCTGCCGCATCCTGCCCCTGCTGCTGCTGCATGCCTGCAAGGCCTTGGCTTGAGGTCGCAAGTCCTCCAGCGGCAGTGCTCCGCCCGCCTTGCACCAGGTCCTGCAGGATGCCAGCAGCTATGCCGCTGGTCGCGCCGAGCCCGGTGCCGCCCAGGCTGCAGCGCGGCTGCTGGGGGGGGTGCGACGTGGGCTGGGGGGGAGTACCCAGGGCTGCTGCCCAGCTGGCCAGGCCCCCCTGCCCCGCTGTGCAGGCCACAGAGGCGGGGGCCGGGCCCTGCAGGCCGCGAGGTGGGGTGGTGGTGGAGGAGGTGGGGGCGCTGATGCTGGTGGGGCACAGGGGCGGGGGCCAGGGCAAGCCGCTGCCTGACGCTGCAGGCCTGCTCGGCAGCCCAGCCTGCGTCCAGGTGAGGGGGGCCGCGCCTAGGTCGGCAGTGGGGGGGGCTGCAGGGGCCCAGGGACCTGATGCAGAGCTGGTGCGGCGGGACACGGCGGCTGGGGGGGTGGGCTGCGGGGGGTCACAACTCCCTACCAGCCAACGTTGGAAGGAGGAGGGCAGGGGTGGCCCACCCTGACTGCCCACCTGAACCTGTGGAAGCGGGAGGGTGTCTGGGAGAGGGTGTGGGGCTGATAGGGGAAGGTCCGTCTGCTGCTGCTGCTGCTGCTGCTGATGGTGGGTGGGACCAGGGAAGGAAGTGTGGGGGGCAGAGGCAGCAGGGCCCAGGGGGAACTGGGCGCAGGGGAGAGGGGGAGGCATTGGCTGCTGCTGCTGCTGGGGGGGGCCCAGGCTGGCACCCAGGGGGAGCCCCAGGGCCAGGCAAGGACTGGTTGCTGAGGGTAGGGAGGGGCAGCCGCCCGCCCCCCTCTGCCCCCCAGCCTTGTGGTGGCGAGCGAGGGAGGTCTCCCCTGGTCAGCTGGTACTGCCCCCCCTGCTGTTGTTGGTGGTTGGGGTGGTTGGGGTGGTTGAAGGGCACGCCCCCTGTGAATAGATCTGGCGACACCGCAGCCCTGCGGGGGCAGCAAGGCTGGGAGGCGCCAGCCGGCAGGCCTCCCCTGGCCGTGGTCAGGCCTGCGATGCCCTCATCGCCTGCACAAAACTCTTGCAGCATCTGCTGCAGCTCCGCGCCGTCCAGCTGCGTAACGAACAGGCGGGCAGGCAGGCACAAGCAGCAGGCTTGGGGGGGCTGTGCAGGGCGCCGCCCCATGCTGTGGTCTGGACGGTGGGGGGTAACAGGTGTGGTCAGTGGGGTGGTTGGGGTGGTTGAGGTGGTTATGATGGTTGACCAGCGGGGTGGACACCAGAGCAGGGAAGGTAGGGTGGGGTGGGCAGCTGTGTTGATGGCAGTGGCCTCCCCCCAGCCCTCCGCCAGTCTGGGCCCATGCCAGTGGTACCCGGGCCCATCCTGCCGAAACCACCCACCTCCCCAGGCAGGTTCCCGACCCGACTGCTTCCTGACAAGCTCAGGCCACCTGGCCAGCTCAGGGCGCCAACTCACCTCCCCAGGCAGCAGCACAGCTTCAGACAGCCCCCCCAGCGGGAGGCCTGGGGCAGTGGCGGCAGGGGCGCCCCCCTCCTGCCCCTCACCCCAAGCCGGTCCCTGCCCCTCCTGCTGGGTGCTTCGCTGGAACGCCATGGCCGGTGCTGGCTTGGCTGCGTCAGGCTGGTAGGCGAGGCAGTGGGTGGCCCGGGCTGCTGCCGCCACCTCTGCGGTGGGTGAGATGAAGATGTCCACATGCAGCGAGCCACCACCCTGCCCACCCTCGCTGCCCACCCCCGTGTTAAGCTTAGGCAGGGACTCGAGCCCCAGCCCCAGCTCGCCCTCCACTCGCCTGGGCCGCCTGAGCTGCATGCGTCTCCTGCCCCTGCCCCTGTCGCCAGGCGCCGGAGCCTCGATCAAGTGCCGTCAGCAGCTGCTGGTGGGCGCGCAGAGCCGCATCCTCCTCCACAGCCACAACCTCCTCCGGGGAGGGTTCCAGGGGGCCGCCCACCCCCTGCCCCCCTGCCGGCCGCTTCAGCACGCAGCCCTGCGCCTGGTCCACGTTGCTGGTGCTGGGCCCTCGGTGGCGCTTGCAGCCGGCAGCGGCCACGGCAGCCGAGCTGGAGGGTGCCCCAGGTCCGACTGCCGTGACCAGGCCCTGCTGCTGCTGCGGCGGCTGCTGCTGCGCGCGGATGGTCCTGGGCGGTGTTGCTGGTGACATAACCGCCTCCACTGCCGCTGCGGCGGCCTCGCTCCCTGGTTGGTTGTGGTGTGGGGTGAGAGGGGGCTGCTGCAGGCTTAGCACCTACACTCAGACACAGACACACACACGCACACACTCAGGCACTGCCACTCACACATATACTCTTTTCGCGCAGGCCAGGGGCTGCATCTGTTCAGGCTGCTGCGCCTGTCTAGATTCCTGCAACCATATTGCTTCGTCCTCCTTCCCAGCAACTTGAGGCTAGGGTATCTTTCTTTCTTCCTTCCTTTCTTTCCCTACTCCTTCCTATCAACTTTGAATCACATGCTGGGGCTGCTGATGGTCATGATCATGGTGGCAACCGTGACAGCAGGCACACCTGTCCAGGCTGCTAGCCTTGGACCCTGGAGCTCTTGCCTCCCAGCCCTCCTCTACAACCTCAACACTGCCCATGCCAGGCGTGCCAGGTATGCCACCCCACAGCAGCTGTCTAGGGGTGTGCTCACACCTGGCTTGTCAGCCGCACTGCCAGCACTGTGTGGCAACAGGGCGGCAGAGGGGCAGGCGGTGGTGCCCCTACCCGGGCTGCTGCCGCTGTTGCCGCCGCCCAGCAGCGCCCCCGGTGCGGCCACAGGCGATGCCAGCTCCATGTCCAGGCCGCCCCAGGTGTGGCTAGCCTGCCGCGGGCCCAGCGCCCTCCCACTGCTCGCCCCTGCCCAGCCCTCCAGCTCACGCATGAGGGCAGCGGAGGAGGTGGCGGTGTCGGGCGCGCCAAACAGCTCACTGGCCAGCCAGCCTGCGGGAAGAAGACGGCTTCTTATTGGCCAAAGGGTAGGCAAGGGAGGTGGGAGCGGGGAGGGGGGAGCAGGGCAGGCAGGTGGGAGCGGGAAGGGGTGCGCAGGGCAGGCAGGGTCCGGGCGCCCTGCAGCAACTCAATGCAGCCAGGGGCGCCTACTGGCGGTGAAGGGCAGAGAGGGCCATGAGCAACACCCCTGGCATGCCACTGCCACTCACCAGCGCTTGCTGCAGGACCGCAAGCCAGCTTCTGAGCCTTGGCGACCTCAAGCCTCCCCCCGGCCCCTTGCCCCTCAGCCACCCCTGGCTGCTGCTCTGACTGGGGTACACCAGAGGCCCCCATGGCGCGAGCCTCCCCCTGCTGCTGCTGTTGCTTGGCGGCTGCGCTGGCCCCCTCCCCCTCCCCCCCCGGGACCCCCGGGACGGGTCTCCCCTCCCCCCCCAGGGCCAGGGCTACCGCCTCCGCTGCAGCCTGGGCAGCTGCCTGCTCCATGCCTCCCCCCCCAAACATCCAGTCCTGCAGCAGCGTGGAGGCTGACTTCCCTGGGCTGCCGCCCCCCCAGGCCAGGGGTGGGGCGCTGCTGGACATGAGCCAAGCCCCAGCCCCGGAGGAGCGGCCGGGCAGCAGCGGCTGCAGCAGGGCGCTGAGGCGGGGGGTGAGGGCCCCCAGGCCGTCGCAGCCGTCCAGCAGCAGGTCGTCCAGGTCGAAGCAGGCCTGCATGGCTAGGCCCCGCCGTGTGGGAGACAACGGGTCCATGGACATGGCGGACAGCAGCGCGGCACTGCGGGTGGCACAGCACAGGGGGGCCCGGGGGGGCGGGGGGGGCGCAGGGAGGGGGGTGTCGCGGCTGGGCTGGGGAGCAGCAGGCCTGGCGGGGGGGAGGGAGGGCGGGGGGGTGGGTGGGGTGGGTGGTGAGGCGGGGGCATGGTCAATGTGAGATCAGGAGGGTGGCATGCTATGCGGATGAGGCTGTGCCCCAGTCCACCAGGCTGCGCAATGGGTTAGGTGGGACAGGGTGACTGCAGACGTTGGGCAGAGCAGGGTTGGCGGCAGGGACAGTGGCAGGGCACTGACCTGCGGCGGCAGTACAGCCCCGCCTCCTCCCCCGCCTCCTCCTCCTCCTGGGGTGTCTGTGCAGCGCCCTGAGGGCAGGGCGGGCAGAGCTGGCAGGGGTGGCAGCAGCCCAGCAGCTGCCTCAGCCTGTACCGCCTGTACCGCCAGCCTCATGCTGAACCCAGTATCTGGTAACGAGTGCGGCTGCTAGCCACTCTAGAGGCTGTGAGTGAGGCTAGAGTGAGACACAAACAGCATGCAAGGCATGCCAGCACTGTCTCAAGGACTGCTGACAGCATTAGTCCCAACAGCAGCACCTCCAGCATGGAATGGAAAGCAGTGAATGGTCCTCCTTGCTTGCGTTTTCTAGTAAAAATGTACTAATGTCTGGAACATCAAACTTGGCTTGTCTTCTAAGGCAGAAACAGCTGCCGTGGGCATGGGGGCTCAGATTTTAGTTCAGCATGCCCCATGCAAGCCCGAACAGGGGGCACATGCCTGCTGCCTTCTCTCAGCACCTAGCACTGCAAGCACCGGCTGCCACCATGGCATTCCTAATCGGGCACCCCCAGCTCCCTTATGACGCTTGTTGCCAAAATAGACCGCAACCTGGCCTGTGTTGGGGTAGTGCCTAGGCAAGTCATTCACACCTTGTCTGTTGATGGCTTCTTGGACAGCTTGTGTCCTCCCAGGCTTCGTCTTCCCTGGCGGCTGGCCTGGCTGGCCAGTTGCTGGCTGGCAGGGAGGGGGCATCGCTGGGGCTGCAGGCTGGCCAGCAAACCTGGGTCGGCAAACACGGATGGCAGGCTGGCATTTGGCCCTTCCCCAGCTGGAGGGCTGGAGCTTGGTGCCCACGGAGTCGCGGTGTCCAGGGGCGGTCCCCTGGTCGTTGCGTCGGCGGTGGGTGCGGCGGCCGTCGGCACACCGGCACCCGGGCCACTGAGTCCCGGGCAGGAAGTGTGACCGGGAAGTCCACGCCCCGCAGTCGCGCTGCGCTGCCGAGGCAAGCGGACGCCCTGCCCTGGGGCGCCCGTGCTGCTGAAGGACCGGCCCGGCATCGTGACAGCGGCCGACTGGCTGTGCTGGAAGCCAGGGTTGGGGTCGGAGTGCCTCGACGGCAAAGTCCGCATTTCGCGAGCTGCTCGCGGCGAGGAGGTCGAGTGGCCAGCGGCCAGGCCCGCGAGCTTGGCTTCCCTGCATGCGTGAGGGTGACCACAATTAGGAACTCTTGAGCTGACATCACTCTTCATCTTACATCGTTACTCAATGACTTGCCACAGCAGGTAAGCTTGGGGAGCCAGACTCACAGTCGTTGCTTCATCTCCTCAGCGCCCATCCCCTGCGCCTGAAGCATGTCGACGTACATGTCAAAGGCACGTTTAGGATCAACTTTAGCTCCTGCAACGAGCACCAAGCCAACAGACAGCATCAAGCATTCCAACTCAGGCCAATGACATGCAGGTAAACGCAGGCAGCAGCATGCAGGCAGGCTCTCGACAGTAAGCAGGAGCAGGGGTGAGGCAGGGCTGTGCAGCGGCACAGCCAGGCACCTCACATGCCATAAGTTCACATATGATGGAGCACGTCTACAACTTCTACACCTTCTACAACTTGACTAGGCTATACACTGTTGAACAGGCTATGGAGTGCCCCTTAGCAGCTACTGCCAGCTGGATGCCTGTGCATAGCCTCATGGATGCCTGTGCATAGCCTCATGGATGCCTGTGCATAGCCTCACCCGACATGAAGCTCTGGAAGGCTGTGGTGCGGGTGATGCTGCGCACCCTCTGGCTGCTCTGGCCCTCACTGCCCCCCACAAAGCGCAGGAACATGTTTGCCGCCCCAGCTTTCAGGGCAGCCTCAGGTGCAGGGCCCTGTGCAGCAAGGTGCGCAGCAAGGCTGGGGTGACAAGGCTGGCCGACATGTCCCGCCCTTGGTTTCCTGTTGCTGCTGCTTCATAGCATGGCTGGGAGGCAAGGCTCTGGCCATTGCAGCTGTCCAAAGCCTCAACATCAGTCTGGGCCTGGGCCTACTGCCTGTCTTGTTGCAAGCTGGTGGTTGCTAGACATGGGTGCAAGGGACAGTGTCTGCGCAGCATGCAAGAATGCAAAGACAGGTATTTGCTACATCACCACTTCCTGCGGAATTGTATGATGTTGATGACATGTGAGGTTGATGAACACAATAACAATCAGGCATGCAAGGGCTAGCAAAGCAGCCCAGCAACTCAAGAGCTGGGCGGCTTGAGCCTTAAAACATAGCTAATCATCTGAGGCGCTGCTTGCTGGGCACTCCTGTTCCACCCACAGGGGCTGCTGAGGCTGGTCGCATGGTGATTGACGCCACCACTGCAGGCATGGACTCCCTGCCTTGGTCGAGCCCACTTCCCAGCGCTGATCCCACAACTGCCTTATGGCTTTTGCTGGGTGATAAGGAATGACATGCCTTGCTTGGTTGGGATGACCCCTGCAGCGCAGTATGGGCCATAGTTCGTGCAACGCGGCCAAAGGTGATGATGATGAGCGGGCTGGCTCAGCATCGTACACAAACGTACTTGCAAAAGAGAATCTGGTAATTGGTATAAGTCTGTAGCCTCATGGTTGATGCGCCGGCTGTCCACATGCGGTAATTCCGGGACCGGCACTGCGAGGTGGCATGTTTACAAGATGTGTACGGCCTTCACAGCTTGCTTGCACGACACTGCTGTGCCCGCAGTGTCAACATATACAAACGGACACTCCGGTACACGGTCAACATAGCCCTGGCGTGAAACACACCGAAAGCCTTGCCTGAATCCAAGCCAGGAAGTCCGTCTAACCAGTCCATTGTGGATCCGGTGCCGCGCGGCACGCCGCTCAACAGACAGTCACTTCAGCACTTGCGACAGGTGCAACGCAACTACACTAAGCGCTCCGCACGGCAGGGTTGCTGGAAACGATTCAGTGCCCGCCCCGCCAGCCTGCTCGAAGCTCAGCCCCACACTGGCTGCTACTGCCCCTTAGTTCGTTGGATGAAGGCGGGGATGAGAACTCAGGTGCGAATTCGTTCTCCAAAATGTGTAACCCGCTAACCCTGAGCAGTAGCATTCCCAGATTTGCGTGTAAGCTAAGCATTTCGACGGCAGCTTCCAAGCTGCTTTGTCTATCTCATCCGGGCTCTAATCGGTGGCGGTGCGAAGTTCTACTGAAGCGCAGCGCATAATTAATAACACTTGCGCAACAGCCGCATCGCTTGAGCATCGCTTGATTATCTGCAGGTAGCAAGGACAATGGCAGTACGCCGAGTATAGCGTGGGTCAGTCTTCTCGATCGGCATAGACTCAGAGTAAGCGAGAGCGAATTCATGGTGGTATGGAAATCCATGGACACTGGGCTGGCAGCTCTACTAGCTAATGCCCCTACTGCTGGGCACCACTTCTGCGCGCAATTGCTGGGCATGCTAACGCCAGTGATGTGCATCTATATGGTCAACCAGAAGCAGCCTTGATTGCCAGCACAATGCTGCTACACACACAATGCATGTGAAGCTAACGTGCCCAGTAACAGAACACGCTGCGTGTACATCTACCGTGTCAGCTGCACTGACCATCGTGTCATATGCTCACCTGCAGCTCTATGCCACATGTCTGCCCACAGGAATTCCTGCAAAACGATACCCAGGCACAGCTTGTCAAGGGTTGAGGCGGGTTCTGTTAGATAGCCATGCCACAGCTCATGTTGCTGCTCCTGCTCAG
Source organism: Haematococcus lacustris (assembly GCA_030144725.1). Taxonomy (NCBI): domain Eukaryota; kingdom Viridiplantae; phylum Chlorophyta; class Chlorophyceae; order Chlamydomonadales; family Haematococcaceae; genus Haematococcus; species Haematococcus lacustris. The sequence continues at coordinate 14,874,328 of JASKMD010000006.1, forward strand.
CATCCTGCTTAGCCATGACCAGCACTGCTGCCGGGCTTCCCCATGCTCCAAACCTGGGGCTGGATATGGTCCCTAGCGATCCCTAGAAGGCCCTAGTGAGGGACGAGGGGGTTGAAAGACAGTGTGGTTCCGAGCCTTTGAGATTTCAAGTCTTTTGCTGGCTAAGCAACCATAGGTTGCTTTGCCGTCGCCCTGCAGGGCTGCATGTCTGGTGAGGGTATCTGATACCCCTCTTATCCTCACAAGCTAAGGCCCTGGTGCAGGACATGCTGCCTGGCTCACATTGCATCAAGCAATACATCAAGCACAGCAGCGGTGCATGAGTGCTCACCTCCTTCACCTTGAGAGAGGCTGGTTCACTGTATCTTATGGCTGCCATAAGTCGAGCTAGCATTATAGCGGAGTCGTCGCAGACCCTTCCTCTGCTGCCGAGGTGAAACAATGCAGTAGTACGGGCTGGCACAACCGTGGCGAAGCGACAAAATGCCGCTTCGCAAGAGTGGGCATATGTGTGCCGCGGCTATCTCCGTGCTGTGTCTGGCTCATCAGAGAGGCTCTATGGCAGCCCAGGACATCAGCGGCCGATGTCGGGTGTAACGTGAACCTGTGAGACGAGCACTGGAGGCGTGAGCGCGGCAGATACAGCTGGGTTATCGACCACTGCGGTTCTGGGGTGCTCTAAAAGAAAAAGTGACCGTATGACCGCGACGCTTCGCGTTTGAGATGGAACGAACACGACACGAACGCAGACAAGGCAATGCAATAACCGCGATATCACATCACGCGCTATCTGTAAGCACCGGGCGTACAACTTTGAAACAACCGACAGCCATGTGTGATTGCTGCTTTGCCGTGCTATCTGTAATGCATATGCTGCATATGCAGGTTGCTCTCCAATCAACCAGTCATTATCACCGCATTCATGTTGTTGTTTTGTGATTGATAGAACCCAAGGCTGCCACCACGCGTGGTGGTTGCTGCTTGGCCTTGCCCATTCACAACTTCGGCATGAAAGCTGGCGACACGCTCCATGATGGTTCATAGCAGGCAAGATACACCAACACCCACACCGCTTGTAAGTCAACGCGGCTACCGACGCCGTGGACTTATGACGCAGGGCATGAACGCGGCCATTGCTCCTCATGGGCATCAGTCTTCGCGTGCCTTGCTACGTGATGCGCGTTGTACAGGCAGCCGCTTCTGCAGAGGCGCTCGTAGCCGCGCATCGCTTTCCTCGACTGCGGCCGCAGGCATCGCCCGCCATGCTTCGCGAGGAAGCGCCATAAGGCGTGGCAAGTAGCGTAGATACACAGCGCCAAGGACACCGCCCAACACAAGCGAGACGGTGCTAACGAGGTAGAAGCCGTCTGCTGCGACGACGCAACGGCCACCAGCCGCGGTGCAGGCCGATGGAGCGAGCAGCTCCTTGGGCTTGCTGGGGCACTGCAGCCCGGCAAACGAGGTGGAGCCGGCGTCGGAGCCAACCGGCGAGGTACACTCGGTCCGCGTCAGGACGTCCATCAGGTAGAACGCAGGCGCCTTGGGGAGAATGACGCCCATGTTGGCGATGGTGTTGAGGAGCGTAAGGTACGCACCTCCCTGGAGCCAAGCGACCACAATTTCCATGAAAGGCTGTCTAACAGGAAGGTGAGGCTTGCTGGCAGCAACATCAACGACAGCAACGGGACACCGTCAGCATTTGGAGGTCCATCAGAAAGGCACCCCTGGGCGGGCACTGGTACAGCAAGTCAAGGTGGTTGGGATTTGATCCCAGGGTTGCTCTCACCATGGCAGGGTCACTGATGGTGTTGAAGAAGGAGCTGAGGGCGGTGAAGCACAGCGTGCTGACGAAGGCGCCCGCTAAGCTGCATGCTGCCAGCGCGGCGAACCAACCGCTGCCAACCATGCCCCACTGCAGCAGCTCAGCCCCTGCAGCCAGGAGGGGGGGACGCAACCAAGCTGACACTCTTTCCCCTGCTCCCGCCCTTACCACACCTGGCCGCCACCCCCTGCCCCACACCCTGCCCCACACCCAACGCTGTTCTCGCTTTCCTGCCCCTGCCCCTGCCCTGGCAGCCCTCGGACTGCAGCTATAGCATACAGCTCGCAAAAAGGATGAGCCAAATCGAGCCAAACTAGGAACAAAAACACATGTGCATGGCCTAATGTGAGCATGGAAGCCTGCAAGAGACCTGCAGGCTTCTAGACCCAGTCTCTCACAACACAACAGGAGCTCCCCTACGCAGCCTCATCAGCACCCACAGACACCAGTCACCCTCTTCACTCTCGGCATCACAATTCAAGACCAGCCACCCTCACCCCCTCCAGCATCCACTCCTGCTCCTGCACCCTCACCCCTGCAGCACCCACTGCCACGGAGGCCTCACCCAGCTACCTCAGGCCTCCCCCACCTCTGCAACCACATTGAGCCACGACCTGCTGCCCACCCTTGCGCTTGCCACCTTCATCACCCAGCATCCACCACCTTGGGGGGGAGCTGGAGCCCGACCCTTGACAAGGCCCTGTCCCTCCCAAGTGCTTGGAGCCACTGGGTTGCCCTACCTGGTGGGAAGTGGGCAGTGAGGGCGATGCAGGCAGCCACCACCCCCAGACGCAGGAAGTAGCCGGTGATGAAGGGGCCGTAGGGCTGGTAGTGGGCGGCCCAGCGCCCGGCAATCACGGCCGATGCAATCTCCACTGGAAACTGCAAAGCGGGCAGGGTGGCGGGCAGGATGGCGGGCAGCGGGTCGGGCAGGGGTGAGGCAGGCGGGCGGGTGACCAAGTGGCAAGTGCTGGGGCAGCCCTTGCCCTCGCGCCCTCACCCCCTGACATGCAGCCCCACATGCACCCGCATGCATGCACATGTAGCTCTTTGAACTGCTGGCTGCTCAGATGAGGTGCAGGTGGCATATGTGTGTGTGTGTGAAGTGTGAGAACATGAAGTTACGAAGAGTAAGGGGTGTGGGTGGATTAATCAATGACTCTGCTGGGAGTAGACTTCCCACGCCAGAGCACCAGGAAGGGCCAGCTGCATACTTGCTTGTTCCTCCCCCCCCTCCCCCTCCCCCTACCTGGAACAGCACCAGGAAAGCCAGCGTCTCCTTTGCCACCCCCTTATCGATGAGCTTGAGGGCAAACGCCCCCTCCGCCGCCAGCACCCCCAGGCGGTATGTCAGCAGCAGGGCGGCCAGGCCCCACACAGCAGGCAGGCGCACCACCCCCCACAGCGCCCAATAGGCAGGGGCCACCTCAGCTGCCATGGCCTGCAGCCAGCCTGCAGAGGTGGCAGGGCAGCAGGCAGGTGGCAGGCAAGCCTGGAGTATGGTGGTGGTGGTGGTGGTGGCAGTGGTGGTGTGCAGCCAGTCTGCAGAGGTGGGCAGTGATCAGGGATGCGCTGGGGGCAGTGATCAGGGATCAGGGATGATCAGGGATGCGCAGCGGGCAGTGATCAGGAATGAGCTGGGGGCAATTGGCGGGGAGCAGGCAAGCCTGGAGGGTTACCAGGGGGGCAGTGGGCGGGAGGGTTAGGCTAGGGCTGCTGGGCTAAAGGTGAGGGGGGTGGCATATGCGACCTTGCGGAGGCAGGATGGCAGAAACACTGTCTGCCACACTGCCAGCACCCTCATCCCAGCACCCTGCCTCATGGACTGAGCAGCTGCCTGACTGCAGCTGGTCAGCAGTGGACCCACTAGGATACTGGCCCTGGCAAGCAGCCCCTGCCCCTGCCCTGAGGCCCTTTGCCCCTGCGGACCCTGCCCCTGCCCCTGGCCCTGGCCCTGGCTCCACCCACCTTTCCAGCCGCCACCCGACTGCTTACCCTGCCTCCCACACTGCCCCGTGTCGTCCCGCCCCTGCTCTGCCAGGTCCTCCGCCCGGGTCTGGCGCAGGGCCGCGGCCAGGCTGGCCAGGCGGCGCCGCGACTGCAGCTCCTCGGCACTGAAGGCTGACCCCTCAGGGACAAGCAGCCAGATGGCCAGGGTGGCCAGGGCGAACACAAGGCCCCAGAACCTGGGGCAGGGCAGGCAGGTCAGCAGGGGCACAGGGTCGGGGCAGAGCAGGGCAGGGCGTGGCAGATCTGGATAAGGTGGTAGGTGGGGTGGGGTGGGGTGGGGTGGGGGCTAGCCACGTCCCCCTCACTGCAGGTAGGCCGGCAGAGTGACCAGGGGCGCGTCCACATGAGCTGGCCAGTGCAGCCAGTCCTGCCAGAGTGCCGTGCTGCGGATGTAGGTGTTGCAAAACTTGGTGTCCTGCAGCAGTGAAGGCAGGGGCAGGGGCACGGGCGGGGTAGGGGTAGGGGTAGGGCAGGTGGGGGTCAAAGGAGGTGAGGGCCATGGCAGGCCCATACTGTGTAGAGACAAACCAAGCAGGGGGGTGTCAAGAGACCCTTGGCTCACCTGCCCTTCCTCTCTCCCCTGCCTCCTGCTGCCCTCTCCCCTGCTGCCCCTGCCCCCTGCCTCCTGACCCCCCTCTCCCCTGCGGCCCCTGCCCCCTGCCGCCTGACGCCCCTCTCCCTCACGCCTGCTGCCCCTCTCCCCTGACCCCCCTTTCCCCTGCTGCCCCTGCCCCCTGCCGCCTGACGCCCCTCTCCCTCACGCCTGCTGCCCCTCTCCCCTGACCCCCCTTTCCCCTGCTGCCCCTACCCCTGCCACCTGACCTGCAAGGCCAGGAAGACTGTGAAGCTGGTGAAGTAGCCGGTGGAGGTGCCCAAGGTCTGGCAGGTGGCGGCGTAGCCCACATTGGCTGGCGACAGCAGCGTCAACGCCCAGCCATCCACCGCAATGTCCTGTACGGTTCAACAGCAGCAGCAGGGGAGCAGCAGGGCGCAGGGGTTCAGGAGATGGAGGGGGTGGAGGGGGTGGGGGTGGAGGGGATGGGAGGGGGTGGTGGCAGGGGCACAGCAGGCATGGGGAGGGTTGCTGAGGGAGGCAGGGCAGGGTAGGGTGGGATGTATGGTGAGGTGCCCCAAGGCCAAGTCCAGGGTCACGCCCACGCTCCCAATGCGACATTGACTTCATGATGCAGTAGTGTGGATGGGCAGGCTGCAGTGGCTGGGGCTCTTGCCTAGAGATCATCCTCTTTCCCAAACCCTATCCCACACAGCTAGTAGAGTCCAGTACAGGCCTGGTGCCCTGCTGCCTAGGCTGCTGCTGCCCAGGGCCCAGTGCCGCCCTACAGCCAAGCCGACAAGGTCTTGGTGCTCAGGCTGCTGCTCTGCTGCACAGCTCACAGCTCACGGCAGCTGGCCTGCTATGCACCCTGGCTGGAGGGTGCCAGACAGCAGCTGCAAGCCCACGGCAGCTGCAAGAGGCACCCGCCTAGGTGGTGTGCTGAGGCTCAGGCAGAGGAGGGGCCCAGACAGCAGCTCAGGCGGCACCTGCAGGCGGCACCCGCCTGGGTGGCCTGCTGCCGGGTGCTCAGGCTGCTGCCCTGATGCATGGCCTGGTTCTCGGCAGGCACCTGCCCCGCTCTTCACCCCTCAGGCGGCACCTAGCCAGCACGGTTAGGTCTTGGTGCACAGGCTGCAGCTCTGCAGGGCGCGGCTGCTGGGTGCTGGGCTCACGTTCCCTGCACTGCCCAAACCCTGGGTTAGGGGTAGGGTTTAGAGTTAGGGTTAGCCTCAGCCGGTTAGGGTTAGCCAAGCCTCTCAAGCAGCACCTGCCCTGCTCTGCACCCCTCAGCCGGCACCCCTCACAGCCCCTCAGGCAATGCGCCCCTCAGGCGCCCTACTTGGCCTGCCCTGCCTCAAACCAAGGACACCACACTCGTACTAACACTCATACACCACCTCGTACCCAGGACCCCACACTGACCTGGGTGGCTGCCAGCAGCACCAGGCCAAAGAAGATGGCTGTGAGGGGCCCTATGCGGGCGGCTTCATACAGGGAGCCGACCAGGGGGGCGCAGAAGAACAACCCCGCTGCGGTCAGCAGCTGCAGCCGGCAGGGGGGCACAGCAAGGGGCGAGGGGTTCGAGGGTCAGCAGTGCCAGGCTCAGGGTCAGGGGCACGTGAGGGGGAGGCAGCAACCACGGGCGGGGCCGGTGAGGGGCCCCACTGGAACATGCCCAGCACCAGGCACTGCTGCGCGCCAGTGCGGCCCAGAGTGAAGGTGCGGGTTAAGGTGCGGGTGAAGGTGCGGATGAGGGTGTGGGTGAAGGTGAGGGGTGCAGGTGAGGGTGAGGGTGACGGGTCAGGGTGTGCTGACCTGAATGGGCACGATCCATGTCTTGCGCCGCCCCAGGCGTGTTGAGTACAGGGTGTCCACCACGGGGGACCACAGCAGCTTCAGGGAGTAGGGGTAGGCAGCTAGGGAGAAGGTGCCCAGCTGGGAGTAGGAGAGCCGTGACTGGAGCATGAACGGCCTGCAGGGGGTGAGGGGGGGGCGGGGGCAGGGGGGGGTGAGGGGTGGAGGGGGGGGGCAGGCAGCCAGGCAGGGGCAGGGGCAGGGGCAGGCAGCCAGGTACGGGCAGGCAGGCTTGGCAGCAACGGGCTACAGGCAGTCTAGGGCAGCAGGCAGGCCTCCACAGCCCGTGACGGTTGGGATGGGTGAGGATAGGTCAGGGGGAAGGGGGTGGGGGGTGGGGGGGAGGGGTAGGCACACCCACATGGCCCCCAGCGTCAGCCCCATGGGCACCCCCTGCATGAAGTACAGCAGCACCAGCAGTGCCATGGCGCCCCGCTCCTCCCATGCGGTCAGCTCCCTGACCCCCCCACCCTGCACCCCCCCACCACCCGCCCTGCTGCTGCCCCTCCCCCTCCTCCCCCCACCCCCCACCCCCTGAGTGCCTGGGTGGGTGCCGGCAGCGTCCACCCCCCCGGCCTGCCAGTCCCCCTTGCCCTGCTGTTGGTAGGGCAGCCGGGCCTGGTCAGCACGGCCGCCTGAGCCGGGGGTAGGGTCAGGCGCTTGGGCCGGCTGCCAGTTGCTGCGAGGCCTAGGCTGCTGCCCGGGCTGGGGGGCTGCTGGGGGCTGCTTAGCTGGCGGCAGCAGGGGCAGGGGCAGGGGCTGCGGCCTCCTTTGCTTGCCGCCCTGACTGCTGCTGCCCCCTCCTTGCCCGGGGTCAGCACCACAGCTGGTAGAGTTTGCTGGGCTGGGCTGGGGCGGGGGGCTGGGCTGGGTCGAGCGCTGGCTTGCTGCTGGCAGGGCCGTGGAGTGGGGGCCCAGGGCCTGAGGCTTTTGAGCGGGGGTACAGACCCTGCTGCTGCTGCTGCTGCTGCTGCCGGTCCCGTCGCTGCTGCTGGTGGTGCTGTAGGTGGGGCTGGGCACTCTGGCCGGGCCGTGACTCACAGCTGAGCATGGGACCCAGGGGGAGGCTGCAATTGCCACCCCGCCTGCCTGCCCCTTTCGCCCCTTCCCTCGCCGCTGCCTTAGCTTAGGGGCAGGGCAGGCGGCAGGAGAGGGCGCTGTGGCGGAGGGGAAGGTGGCTGCCGGGGAGCATGTGGGAGGGGGTGGCTGAGGGGAGGGGCGCCGTGCTGTGGGTGTGGTCGGAGGGAGGGGGAGGGGGAGGGGGAGGGGGGCGTTCCCAGAGGGGCTGGGGTTAGGGTTAGGGTTAGGGACAAACCCGTTCCCGGCAGTACTGGCAGGGGCCAAGCAGGCTGTAGCTTCAACTGCCCTGCTCTCCACACCGTCAGCAGCAGCACCGACAGCTTGGAAAGCTCGGGTCGCTGCATTGGTGGGTGCAGCAGGGGTGGATGCCTGCCGCTGCTGCTGCTGCTGCTGCTCCTGGCCGCCACAGTGCCCCCTCCCCCTCTCCTCAGGGGCATGGGTCCCTACTTGCTCCTGCAGGCCCCCCACATGGATGGACTTGGCCCCCCCACCCACCTCCTCCCCCAGGCTGACGACCAGCAGGTCAGCAGCAGATGCCCCGGACGCGCCCCGGCCTGCCCTGCGCCCCCTCGCTCGTATGAGTGTCCACCCCGCCTCAGCGTCTTCACTGCTGCAGCAGCTGGGGGGGCCGCTGCGCCCTGGGCTGCTGCTCTCCGCCCTCGCAGCCGGGGCCTGGTCCGGCCTGGCGGGGGGACCGGGATTTGATCCAGGGGTCAGCAGGCAGGAGCTGGGTTTGTGCCGCCCTGCATGCCTGCTCATGACTGCAGCTGACCTGGGCAGTGAGGTCCCTGTTGTGGGGCTGGGCGGGGTGAGGCTGGTTTGACTGGCTTGGCTGCTTGGAGGGCTGGTTGGGGGGCTGGCTGAGAAGTATCTGGCTGCAGGGCCTGACCTCAGCTGACTTCAGCTGCAGCACTAGGTGCCTGGCTCGCTGCTCAGGTCTCACAGCTCTGGGCGCTGGGCTGCAGAGCTGGGCTGTGCTCAGGTAGTGGTGGTGGTGGTGATGAAGTAGATCCGGACACAGCCTAGGAGCTCCTCCTCCTTGCCTCTAACCCAGGATGCCTGGTTGTGGTGGTGGTGGCAGGAGGTGGCTAGGCTGCTGGGTCTGGGCGACTGAGGGAGGCTGAGGTGGGCGCAACAGTGGCACCAGCTGTTGTCGTGGCGTCTGCAGTGGCTGTGCCCTGTGATTTGAGAGTGGATGACAGCACCTGGCTCAATATACACACAAGGCAGGCAGGGCAGGCTGTGAGTCCGTGGTGCATGCCATCATTACAAGAGACGGAACTGCAACGGCCGGGAGCTCGGGTCAAGTACGGTCTCTGGTGTGGAACGGTTGAACAGGTGCATTGCGCCAGACGCGCACATTTCTACACTGAAATGATCGTGCATTGAAGTGGGTGGTAGGAGCACGCGCCGAGGGAAGGATGTGGTGTCGAGAAGGTGCTCGATTACCTTCGCGAACCGCACAACTTTCCGTCTGACGCAATGTGCGCCACTCAGTCGCGATGTGCAGACTGCGCCACTTGCTCCAAAGCTGCCGGGAAGCTGTAGGGAACTATGTGACGACCGTAACGATTGCTGCGGCGTTGTCACGGCCCCTTTACACAACTTTGCAACGCGTGTCTGCGTTGTTGCAACTGCACACGAACTGTAATCTGCATGGCCGCAAATGTCGTGCGCAAAAAGGTACGCTCGGACTGCAAATCGGACTGCAAATCGGAGCATCCTTGCCTGCCAGTCAGCACGAAGACAGATACGCATGCACCCCCCACGACTCAAAGCAGCCCTGACCCCGCCCTGCTGGCTCCTAAGAATCCAGCCTCTCAGGCCGCCACCCCCCTAAGAGCTCCCAGGCCATTAGTTCCCCCCCCGGCCCCCTACGACCCCCGGCCTCCAAGACCCTCGACGCTTAACCCCTCTGACCCTACTGCCTAGTATTATGTTCGCAAGGTGGTTTCGCAAGGTGGTGGAGCAGCCCAGCAGGCCCAGCGCAGATCCCAGGCCTGACAGGCTGGTGATCGTGGATGAGTTCCGCACCAGCCGTGTCAGCTCCTCAGTGCATGCCCGCCAGCCTTGTGAGCTCCACCTGCCACCTAACCAGCCCAGGCCAGCAGACTGGGTACCCCCAGCAGGCCAGGTCAACCCGCGGCTGGTGCGCCCAGCCTGGAGCCTGCGGCATGCAAAGTATGTGCGGGGCCTGTCGTTGTGCCATCAGGTGCCGCCCAACCCTCCGCCCCCTGCCCCAGCCCAGGCCCCACCTCCCCCTGCCCCTGCTCAAGACCCCCCTGCCCCTGCCCAGGACCCCCCCCCACCCCCAGCCCAGGCCCCCCCTCCCCCTCCCCCAGCCCAGGCCCAGCCCCTCCCTGCAGCACCTGGCCTAGCCCCACCACCCCAGGCCCCCCCAGGGGGCAGGTGGATTGACCGGGACACCAACGGGTGCCTGAACTTACAGCGCATTGGGGAGAGCAGGCAGCGCCCCATAGAGCTGTGCCGATGGGATGACCTTGAGGCTCTGCCCCCCATTGGCAAGGAGTACCAGCAAGGCTACAAGCGGGTCAATAACCGGCTGCCCAAAGGCAGGCAGTGGTTGCATCGGGCTGCAGAGTACCGGCGGGGCTTTGATGGTCGGGCCCGCAACAACACACAGGCAAATTAGTGCGGATATTCGTCATCCTAGGGGGGTAGTTTTTTGATGCGGTTCGCCTCGGATTGTCCTTGCGACTCCAACGCCACTTGACGCTTGTTGAAATTCTGAGTATGTGAGCAGTTGGAGTGTAGGTACCTACAGTACTGTAGATGTCTACAGTACTGTAGACACCTACAGTACTGTAGATGTCTACAGTACTGTAGGTGTCTACAGTACTGTAGGTGTCTACAGTACTGTAGGTCAGATTTGACAAGGTCTCTTGTAAATAGGGTACCATGTTGTTCTCCACATTCAAACCACCATTTGCTACCGCGATTGCACCGTCAGCTTCAGCGTGCTATAAATAGTGAGAGGCGTCGAAGCGTAGGCCCGCAAGCTCGATATAGATATTTGTGCCGAAAGTTGTGTCCACGCAATAAGGTCGCCATAGGGAGCTACATACATACGTGTAAGGTCTAAGGCCGGGGCCCGGCTCTATCGCAAGCTAGGTCCGTTCTGTCGGTTGTACTGGGTAGCTCGGCTTGCAAGCTCCCGCAAAGCTGTGGATGTTGATGATGCCCCGCAATCACAACAACCTCGTGCACCGCACCCTCCCGTGTAATATCGAGTGCGGCAGAGATTGCCCCAAAAGTTGTTTGCGGTTGGCCCTCAACCATCCATCATTACATCTAACCTCACATCATTACATCATGACTCTTAGCCTACATCATTACATCACCACTTGTGTTCCTAACACAAGGGCTAGGCTCAGGGTCGGTAACGAATCCTAGAGGCTGAGTAGGGCTGGGCAGGGCTGGGCTGGGCTGGGCAACATAGGCACGCTTTGTTGTCAGCGCATTTGCATAGCACTGTCGGGATAGCAAACGAGCTTGGGCTACATTGAGATGTTCCTGCATGGGGGCGAAGGGGGCATGGGGGTTAAGGATGCATGGGGGGAAGGCACCTACAGTGCTGTAGACATCTACAGTACTGTAGACACCTACAGTACTGTAGACATCTACAGTACTGTAGACCCCTACAGTACTGTAGACATCTACAGTACTGTAGACATCTACAGTACTGTAGACCCCTACAGTACTGTAGACATCTACAGTACTGTAGACATCTACAGTACTGTAGACATCTACAGTACTGTAGACCCATACAGTACTGTAATCCCCTACAGTACTGTAGACATCTACAGTACTGTAGACACCTACAGTACTGTAGACATCTACAGTACTGTAGACACCTACAGTACTGTAGGCAGCAGCAGCATGGGTGGCAGCAGCAGCAGGGGGGGGGGCAGCAGCAGCAGGGGGGGGGGCAGCAGCAGCAGCAGCAGGGGGGCAGCAGCAGCAGCAGTAGGGGGGGGTAGCAGCAGCAGCAGCAGGGGGGCAGCAGCAGCAGCAGTAGGGGGGTAGCAGCAGCAGCAGCAGTGGCAGCAGCAGCAGCAGCAGTGGCAGCAGCAGCAGCAGCAGCAGTAGGGGGGGCAGCAGCAGCAGCAGTAGGGGGGGCAGCAGCAGCAGCAGTAGGGGGGTAGCAGCAGCAGCAGCAGTAGGGGGGGCAGCAGCAGCAGCAGTAGGGGGGGCAGCAGCAGCAGCAGCAGTGGCAGCAGCAGCAGCAGCAGTAGGGGGGGCAGCAGCAGCAGCAGTAGGGGGGTAGCAGCAGCAGCAGCAGTAGGGGGGGCAGCAGCAGCAGCAGTAGGGGGGGCAGCAGCAGCAGCAGCAGTGGCAGCAGCAGCAGCAGTAGGGGGGGCAGCAGCAGCAGCAGTAGGGGGGTAGCAGCAGCAGCAGTAGGGGGGTAGCAGCAGCAGCAGCAGTAGGGGGGGCAGCAGCAGCAGCAGTAGGGGGGGCAGCAGCAGCAGCAGCAGTGGCAGCAGCAGCAGCAGCAGTAGGGGGGGCAGCAGCAGCAGCAGTAGGGGGGGCAGCAGCAGCAGCAGTAGGGGGGGCAGCAGCAGCAGCAGCAGTGGCAGCAGCAGCAGCAGTAGGGGGGGCAGCAGCAGCAGCAGCAGGGGGGCAGCAGCAGCAGCAGTAGGGGGGTAGCAGCAGCAGTAGGGGGGTAGCAGCAGCAGCAGTGGCAGCAGCAGCAGCAGCAGCAGGGGGGCAGCAGCAGCAGCAGTAGGGGGGTAGCAGCAGCAGCAGCAGTGGCAGCAGCAGCAGCAGCAGTGGCAGCAGCAGCAGCAGCAGTGGCAGCAGCAGCAGATATAGTAGGGGCACTGTAGCACTTACCTACCTTTTGGCTGCTGAGTGAAGGGGGGGGGAGTGGAAGAGTGAAGGCGGGGAGGGGAGGTAGATGTGGAAGGCGGGAGGTGGGAGGCAGGGAGGCGGGAGACGGGGAGGCGGGGGGCAGGGAGGCGGGAGGTGGGGAGGCGGGAGGCTCAACCGGGTTGGGCTGGGCGGGGGTGGGTTGGGTTGGGGGCATGGGTTGGGGTGGGTGGGGGCATGGGTTGGGGGCATGGGTTGGGGTGGGTGGGGGCATGGGTGGGGGTGGGGGCGGGGGAGGGAGCGGGGGCGGGGGAGGGGGCGGGGGCGGGGGCGGGGGCGGGGGCGGGGGCGGGGGCGGGGGCGGGGGCGGGGGCGGGGGCGGGGGCGGGGGCGGGGGCGGGGGCGGGGGCGGGGGCGGGGGCGGGGGCGGGGGCGGGGGCGGGGGCGGGGGCGGGGGCGGGGGCGGGGGAGGATGAATTGGGAGGGGGTGGTTGTATAGGGAAAGTGGAGGGGAGGTGACCCATCAGACCTGCAACCAAGGGGCGTGCACGTGCGGTAGGGTGACCAGGCTGGGCACTGTGTTAGCTATCACCGTGGCCTTACCTTTGTGGTCCTCCTGGCCTCCTACCTGCTCACACCAGGCAACATATCCCATGCGCCAGTGGGGTGGGACTGCGGTGGGGAGTGTAGGGTTTAGGGAAGGGAAGGTGGGGTGAGGTGGGGGTTGCGATGCCACGTCAATCGAAGGGTGGGAGAGGGGAAGGGTAGGCTTGACAAGTATGGGAGGGGAGAGGGAGGGAGAGGGGGAAGGGAGGGGTGGGAAGAGGGTGGGTGGGGTGGGCTTTCTCCTGGCTGCTGGGATGTCAGGGGAGAGGTGACGGGGAGGGGGGAAGTGGGGGGTGGGTAGAGGTGGAAGTGTAGGGACGACAAGCTGGGCGTTGGTGGTGGGCGTGGGAAAGGGGAGGAAAAGGGGATGGGGAAGGGTGTGACGATCAACCCTGCAGCGGGACAAGGGGCATGCTAGCGGTTAAGGTGGGTACAGGGTGCCACATACCTGCACTCACCTTCTGCTGGGGTGTGGTGTATATGTGTGTGGGAGGAAGGGGAGGAAGGGGAGGGAAGGGAAGGGGAGGTCCATGGGGAGGGCGAGAGAAGTGGGGAGCGCATTGATAGTCTCACGTGTAGGCGCACAAGACCTGCGGCAATGATGTGACGATTTGTGTAACGAAGCAAACATTGGACATGGGTACTAGATGCACTCACCATTAGAGTAGGGAGATGTAGAGCTGGCAGATGGAGGGGCAGGTGTAGCAGCCCTCCATTACAACCCACCTTCCTTTGTCCTCACCTCAGTAGGAAGTGCAGGGTGGGAGAGTAGGGTTGGGTTGGGTTGGGTTGGGTTGGGCTGGGCTGGGCTGGGCTGGGCTGGGCTGGGCTGGGCTGGGCTGGGCTGGGCTGGGCTGGGCTGGGCTGGGCTGGGCTGGGCTGGGCTGGGCTGGGCTGGGCTGGGCTGGGCTGGGCTGGGCTGGGCTGGGCTGGGCTGGGCTGGGCTGGGCTGGGCTGGGCTGGGCTGGGCTGGGCTGGGCTGGGCTGGGCTGGGCTGGGCTGGGCTGGGCTGGGCTGGGCTGGGCTGGGCTGGGCTGGGCTGGGCTGGGCTGGGCTGGGCTGGGCTGGGCTGGGCTGGGCTGGGCTGGGCTGGGCTGGGCTGGGCTGGGCTGGGCTGGGCTGGGCTGGGCTGGGCTGGGCTGGGCTGGGCTGGGCTGGGCTGGGCTGGGCTGGGCTGGGCTGGGCTGGGCTGGGCTGGGCTGGGCTGGGCTGGGCTGGGCTGGGCTGGGCTGGGCTGGGCTGGGCTGGGCTGGGCTGGGCTGGGCTGGGCTGGGCTGGGCTGGGCTGGGCTGGGCTGGGCTGGGCTGGGCTGGGCTGGGCTGGGCTGGGCTGGGCTGGGCTGGGCTGGGCTGGGCTGGGCTGGGCTGGGCTGGGCTGGGCTGGGCTGGGCTGGGCTGGGCTGGGCTGGGCTGGGCTGGGCTGGGCTGGGCTGGGCTGGGCTGGGCTGGGCTGGGCTGGGCTGGGCTGGGCTGGGCTGGGCTGCAACACAAGGGAGGCAACAGTGGGAACGTTGTGGGAGGTGATGAAATGGTGGTGGTGGTGGTGGTGGTGGTGGTGGTGAGGGGGACTGGGAGGGGGTGGTGAACAGGGAGGTACTAGGCGTGATTGTAAGGCCTGCAGCAACCAGGTGTGGTAGCGGTTAGGCTGGATACTAAGGGCTATGCTGCGCAATGCTAGCTCCTTCTAAGCTCTTACCTTGGTCCTAAGCTCTTACCATGGTCCGTCTGGCCTCTTCGCTGCTCACAACACGTTGCACCTGCCTTGCGTTGGTGCATCAATGCTTGCGATAATTGCGGAGAATCGTTGCCAGGAAACTGGCCGCGAGGCTAGCTGCGATGCTGGCTGCGAGGCTGGCTGCGAGGCTGGCTGCGAAACTGGCTGCGAGGCTGGCTGCGAGGAAAATGGCTGCGAGGCTGGCTGCGAGGTGAGATCCTGCGCTGCTGGACCAGCTGTGTGGCCGCGAGGTTGATTGCCGAGTATGTGGCTGCGAGTATGGGCTAGATGTGGCTGCGAGTATGGGTAACCTCGTGCGATGCCATCTGTGGACCAGCTGTGTGGCCGCGAGGTTGATTGCCGAGTATGTGGCTGCGAGTATGGGCTAGATGCGGCTGCGAGTATGGGTAACCTCGTGCGATGCCATCGCTGCAATACCGGCTACACGATGCTGCGACTAAGTGTTGGACGGATGCCTGAATGCAAGTGAGATGTTCATAATTTTTTCTAAGTGCTTAAAGGCTACAGTACTGTAAGTGGTCTCTCGAGGTACCTCGAGGTACCTCGAGGTACTGTAGATGTTTACAGTACTGTAGATGTCTACAGTACTGTAGATGTCTACAGTACTGTAGAGGTCTACAGTACTTTAGATGTCTACAGTACTGTAGATGTCTACAGTACTGTAAATGATCTCTCGAGGTACCTCGAGGTACCTACAGTACTGTAGATGTCTACAGTACTGTAGATGTCTACAGTACTGTAGATGTCTACAGTACTGTAGATGTCTACAGTACTGTAGATTTCTACACTACTGTAGATGTCTACAGTACTGTAAATGGTCTCTCGAGGTACCTCGAGGTACCTACAGTACTGTAGATGTCTACAGTACTGTAGATGTCTACAGTACTGTAGATGTCTACAGTACTGTAGACGTCTACAGTACTGTAAGTGGTCTCTCGAGGTACCCCGACAGTACTGTAGACACCTACAGTACTGTAGACATCTACAGTACTGTAGACATCTACAGTACTGTTCGTGTACTCGCGAGGTACCCCGACAGTACTGTAGATACCTACAGTACTGTAGCATGGCCGTATCTCACCAACCGCGCAAAATCAGGAATTTTAGTTTCAACCCCCAATCTTACAATGCCTTCATTTGACTATGTACCCACTCACGATAAACAAGGACCGGTCGCGATTGGACCGACCATAGCTCATTAAAAAGAGGAGTAGAAGCCCGTTCGAACGGTACAAGTCTTACGTAATTCCGTGCATCCGTTGCGACGCAATTTGGCCGCGATTTTCCTAACCACGTATCTGTACAGATTCGCTAGGTAGCTATCTGTACAGATGTCAACAATGCTATCTGTTCAGATGGTCTTCCAATATCTGTACAGATAGCTTCTTTTAGCTATCTGTACAGATGCATGCATATTATCTGTACAGATGCCTATATGCTATCTGTACAGATGACTCCAAGCTATCTTTACAGATGCTTCGCTCCTATCTGTACAGATGCTTCGCTCCTATCTTTACAGATGCTCCTCTCGTATCTGTACAGATGCCTTGCTCTTATCTGTACAGATGCTTTTCCGCCTATCTGTACAGACGCCCTCCACCTATCTGTACAGATGCTCTTTCATATCTGTACAGATGCTCTGCATTTATCTGTACAGATGCTTCGCTGCAATCTGTACAGATAACTCGTTGCTATCTGTACAGATACCTTCTTTTAATCTGTACAGATGCAACCCTTTAATCTGTACAGATGCTTCGCTCCAATCTGTACAGATGCTTAGCTTCTATCTGTACAGATTCCTTGCTGCTATCTGTACAGATGCTTTGCTCCAATCTGTACAGATACTTCGCTCCAATCTGTACAGATGCTTCGCTCCAATCTGTACAGATGCTTAGCTCCTATCTGTACAGATTCCTTGCTGCTATCTGTACAGATGCTTTGCTCCAATCTGTACAGATACTTCGCTCCAATCTGTACAGATGCTTAGCTCCTATCTGTACAGATTCCTTGCTGCTATCTGTACAGATACTTCGCTCCAATCTGTACAGATGCTTAGCTCTCATCTGTACAGATGCTTAGCTCCTATCTGTACAGATTCCTTGCTGCTATCTGTACAGATACTTCGCTCCAATCTGTACAGATGCTTAGCTCTCATCTGTACAGATGCTTCGCTTCTTTCTGTACAGATGCCTCGCTCCTATCTGTACAGATGCCTTGTTACTATCTGTACAGACAATATGCTGCTTTCTGTACAGATGCCTTGTCTTTATCTGTACAGATGCATCACTGCTATCTATACAGATGCCTTCCTTCTATCTGTTCAGATGCCCTATTTATATCTGCACAGATGCTTCATGGCTATCTGTACAGATGCTTCTTTGACATCTGTACAGATGCAAATCTGTCGAACCTGTACAGACGCGCATTCACAATCTGTACAGATGCTTGTTGCAATGCTTACATAGTCAATGCCAGGCCGACAGGTGTCCTCATGCGCTTTGCTAATGTGTAGCAGGTCTGCCCTTGCCACCACCCATCATCATGCATGTATCTAAATGCACTCCCCTGTTGCTGTCTAGTACGAGTCCTACCCCATACTGCATCTATGGTCTGAGCCATGCTTGGCAATGTCATGTCTGGCATGGTGGATGCTTGCTCGCATTCATGCATCGCGCACGGTGGTGCTGACATACTGCTGGAACATCATGTGACCATGCTCCTCACCATGGGGGAAGCAGCAGACCAGCTTGTAGCGGATGGTCTCGCCATCCACCATGTAGAGATTGTTGGGACCCACACCTCGGACCAGGCACGACTTCTTGCCCTTGGGCACCACCACCGCCTCGCCGTTGCTGTCCGTGGCTGGAAGGCCATAGCTGTGGTAGCAAGCAATGCTGGCCTCAGGCTCCACAGCTGACTTTGACATGTTGAACAGCCGAGCAGCAGCCAGCCTCAGGTACATAGGCTCGCTGCTGCCACTGTCAGACTGCGAGGGCTCTGGAGGTGCTGGGTGCTGCAGCCGAACCCAGAACAGCACATGGGCAGCGTTGTGCTCAGTCTCCCCACCCCCCAAGTCGTAGTCTGCCTGGATCCAAGTGCTGTTGCGCACTTTGACACGCTTGTACTCGCTGCTGTGAATCACCTCCTCATTGCACTCTGCCCGACGGAAGAACAGCACATGGTCCTCATAGTCTGGAGCAACGCCTGAACTGCTGGGGAAGATCAAGTGCTGCTCAGTCCAGGGGAAGTCCTTGTTCATGCTCCGCTGCAACCTCACATACGCCAGCACTGCTAACTTCAGGGTCTTGCTGTGCTGTCCTGCCAGAGATGAGGGCTGGGGCATGCGGCAGCCTTTCAGCACACATCGCTGAGTGGGGCCCATCACCACATCATCCGCAGGCTCATCGTCCCCACGAACCAACTCCAGACCCGGCGCACCCACGCCGTCCACATAGGCACCCTTGGCATGCTCTGCTCGGCCCTTCCGCACAAGCTCCTCCTTCATGGCCACGCTGAGCTCAAGGTTCATGGGGACGGCGTGGCTGCCCACCCACGACTTGAAGTACTGCATCAGCCGCTCCACCCACATCTCCAAGTCCAAGTGCATCAGGCCACGCCGCTGCTCCTGCCTCCCGCTTCTGCACTCACTCACACAACACACCCAAGTGTTTGTCTTGGTATGCCATCACCCATCTCCATGTGTATGGTATGGTAACTGCATATGACAGGTGATGGGTCGAATCAGAGGCCTAGGGAAAAGGACTGGAAGGTGGTGGTTTGTGTCTCAATGGGCAGACTGCAGATCTCACTGGCATTCCAGGATGTGGAGGTTCGGTTTGTACATGTCCTCCGTAATCTGCAGGCACATCATCAGCACCATGGCTCTTTATCTCATGTTGCATACTGTAGCTGTGATGAATTGACCCAGCCTGTATCAACATACCTTCATGTCGACGCTCCACTCTTCCATGAAGTAGGCGTACTTGCGAATAGCCATGTGGGCAGCTTCCATGGCCTGCTTAGTGCCCTGCTTATCATCCCCTGCACATGGCATCGTGTCTCATACTCCATGCACTACGTGCTATTGTACAATGAGTAGCCATCACATTGTGATCAACTATCAAAAGCCGTGCGTGCATCATGAATGGAAACGCAGGCATGGTATGGGGCAATGCGTTGATTTCTATCCTATGAAGCTTGCATTAGCCTTGCCTGGGCGCAAGTAGTGAAGGGCTGCAGTGCGAAGGTACCCAAGCAAACGGCTCTGCTTGTAGTCCAACAGTCCAGCAAACAGCATGGTACAGGTGGTGAAGATGAAGTGCAGGTAGTCCTCGATGATCCAATGCCCCCTGTAATCAGCATATGTAACGCACTCAGAGGGGACCCCTACGTGCTGAGCTTGCCATCCCAGCTCTAACCTGTCGTCAATGCAGCACGTTGGCTTGCGTCCATAGTCGGTAGGGATGTGCAAGGCCGCCTGGCGCTCACGGATGGTTGCCTTGGCCGGGGCTGACAAGCTGCTGGCTGTGGACAGCAGGTACTCAATGAAGTCCCTCAGCACGCCCAGGCAAAAGGTATGGTAGGTGGGCATCACAAAGGCATCCAGGGAGGAAGCGAAGTCGCTCAAGTGCTGCGTGACCACACACACCCCTCGGGCACCACGGCATGCTGCGCTGTACACAATGCTGCTGTCCTTCAGTGGCTTGTTAGCGGCATGTGCAGCGGCAAGGGCTGCTTCCACCTCTTGCTGAGCAAGCAACCCACGGGCATCGTACTGCTCATCCGTCAACTGCATGTGGTCCTGGTGGGGGTGGCCGATGTAGATTGCAGTGATAAAAGACACCGGGTCTGTCCACTCGATCTCCTGCGTATATGTCATGATGCCGTGTTCATGACAGCACCATGGAATGTGTATGCAATACATGGCTGCTCACCTGCTGCGCGTTGTACCCTTTGTGCTTGGGGTTCTGGCCTGGAGTGTGCCACTTGCACGCCATGCAAGGACAGCCACTAGAGTGTCCAAGGCATCGGGTCAGCTTCATCCTGCAACCATACAACGAGCTAGCCTCAACAGCCATGCACCTGCTCTGTCTAGTGTGCTGGCCCTTCCTGATGTCACACCCACCTTGCCGGCAAGTCAGCCATGAAGGTGGTGAAGATGGGCACAAAGAAATGTTCAATCTTGTTGACCATGATGCAGATCTTGTTGTAGATGGCGGCTGCAGCACAGACCACATGAGGCTGGGGGTTACACCCCCTTCATGCACAAGGGATTGTTGGTACTGCGCCACAGGCTAACATGTGTCATACCGTTAATGTCTCTCAGCGGTTGATCCATGAAGCCGTACTTGGCAGGCTCACTCTTCAAGAAGATGGCCAGCATGGCAATGCAGGCATCACGGCCTTGCACATGACGTGGTACGTCACGGGCGCGGAGGCCAAGCACACCCACAGACTGGCCGTTGACCGTCAGAAAGTCCATGCCTAGGTCAAACAAGAAAGACGTGATGTCGTCAAAGATGTTGCTGCCTGGTACCTTTTCCTTCAACTTGCTCCGGGTCTTCGCTGCTGCCGCACCTGTGTCGCCACGCAACATGCCAGCACCATCCCCAACATGGCACCCATCTCATGACATTGCATGGATTGTTCTGTGTTGTATCTTTGCAACGTTTGTCTTGTGTGGTATAATTGTACTTACTAGCGCGGTAACTGCCTTGGGAAGTGTCCCTGTTGAGGCCCATGTTGAAGAACTCCAGGAATGATGGGCGGTCGAACAAGGCCTGGATGGTAGACTGAAGCCCGAAATAGTACATGGACCACCGAGGCACGACATGCCACCGGGTCAGCAGGCCACATGAACCTAAGGCACACACCATGGGAGCCAAGTCATGTCACAACAATTACAACTATCCTGCCATTGACATGTATGGGAATATGTACCCTGTTCATCCTTACCCTTCACTTTCTTTGCCGAGAAACGACGTTCATTGCACCGTGGACATCTCTGATCCTTGTGTTGCTCGTACTGATCTCTGTGCAGAAATGCATGGTGTACGCAGTGTATGGGAGTGTTGTGTCAGGGGTAGGGGTCGGTGGTGTAGGTATGAGTAGGGTTAGGGTTAGGGCTAGGGCTAGGGCTATGGCTAGGGTTAGGTCTAGGGCTAGGGCTAGGGCTAGGGCTAGGGCTAGGTCTAGGTCTAGGGCTAGGGCTAGGGCTAGGGCTAGGGCTAGGGCTAGGGCTAGGGCTAGGGCTAGGGCTAGGGTTAGGGCTAGGGCTAGGGCTAGGGCTAGGGCTAGGGCTTGACATGACGTGAGGATGGGGTTGGGTTAGGGTTAGGGATAGGGCTAGGTTAGGGGTAGGGTTAGGTATAGGGCTAGGGTTAGGGGTATTGGTAGGGTTACTATTACCTCCGTAGGTGTTGATATGTGTACCCACGGCAATGCAGCCCATTGCAGACATGCATGGTCTTCTCTGCCTCCAGGTTGTCCTCGTGGTTCATGACCTCCTGGAATATGTACCACGAGACTGGGAAGTTGTGGACCGGGCCCAGCAGCACACAACACAGGACGAAGGCAGCGACTTGTGTTGGGCTGGCTGGCAGCACCTGGGCTGTGCTGATGTCAACATGGGTGAGCTGGCTGCTGTTAACAGGTCTGGTGAGCACACTGACAGCCTGGTCAAGGCGAAGGCTCAGCCATTGGATGCGGAATCCTTGGAGGTTGGGAAAGCATGCCACCATGCTGTCAGCCAGCCATGGCCACAGCTGTAGCTGCATCCCACGGACTCCTTCCAGCTGCATGGCACGGACGGCTGTGCAGGCACATAGCTCGTTTAGCACATCCCTCAACAGGCCAGAGACGAAAGTGGAGTCCATGTTGTCACGTTGCCGGAATATCAGCTTCAGCGGCGCAGTCCTTGTGCGCAGCACCGCCACGGCTGGCAGCTTCACGAATCGCTTCACTTCTTCGCGGTCCAAGTAGAGGGTGAGGGTCGAGCAGGTCGCTAGGCGTGCTGTCAGGATTGCACTACAGGTGCGGCTGAACGCCATTACATCAGCCTTCGACAACAAGCGCGAGGCAATGTTGGACAAGACTTCTGTGGGCAGGTGGCAGAGCTGGATGGTGGCGGCCATAGTTGACGACTTGGAATTGCACAGCACGATTGCACAGCAAAACAATTGCGCCAATCATTGCAAGCCCAACCAGTACAACCGCAAGGGACATGTGCACCACCCAGTACATCGCACACAGCAGCAATAGCGTCCCACGATGTCGCAACCCACGGACCGCCCTAAGACCCTGGGCGACATGCCCATTGGGGTACTGGCTGAAATTGCCAAGTCGGTGACGGCGCTTCCCGTAGCTCATCTTTTCAGCCGCTGCAGCAGGGACACCCTCACAACTAGCCTGTCAAATTGCACGACATTGGTGTTGTACATCGACGCCTACTCTGGCTTCCTAAAACTGTCGACCGCGGAGGCATTCAGGACAAGGGCGGACCCTGTCGTGCTGGTCTTGAAGCGGCGGGGTCTCTGGCCCAAGAGCGATTTTTCAGAACGCCTGGACAACATGATCGAAGACTTGGGCACCTGTCCAGCTGTCAACACACTCACACAAATTAGCAGCGTAACCAGCGCTGGAGCACCTGGCTACAGCGCTGCAGCCATGTAGCTCCAGCGCTGGAGCCCCTAGTACCTGCTCTGCAACCAAGTGACTCCAGCGCTGCAGCCACATGGCTCCAGCGCTTCAGCTATGTGGCTCCAGCGCTGCAGCCATGTGGTTTCAGCGCTGTAGTTATTGGCTCCAACGCTGCAGCTGCATGGCTCCAGCGCTGTAGCCATGTGGCTTCAGCGCTGAAACCACTAGCTCCACCGCTGAAACCATGTGGCTCCAGCGCTGCAGCAGTATGGCTCCAGCGCTGCAGCTAGCTGACTTCAGCGCTGCAGCCATGTAACTCCAGCGCTGCAGCCACATGGCTCCACCGCTGAAACCATGTGGCTCCAGCGCTGCAGCCATGTAGCTCCAGCGCTGCAGCCTCATAACTCCAGCGCTGCAGCCATGTGGCTCCAGCGCTGAAATAACTAGCTCCACCGCTGAAACCATGTGGCTCCAGCGCTGCAGCAATATGGCTCCAGCGCTGCAGCTAGCTGACTTCAGCGCTGCAGCCATGTAACTCCAGCGCTGCAGCCACATGGCTCCACCGCTGAAACCATGTGGCTCCAGCGCTGCAGCCATGTAGCTCCACCGCTGAAGCCATGTGGCTTCAGCGCTGAAACCACTAGCTCCACCGCTGAAACCATGTGGCTCCAGCGCTGCAGCAGTATGGCTCCAGCGCTGCAGCTAGCTGACTTAGCGCTTAAACCACTGGCTCCAGCGCTGAAACCACTGGCTCCCGCGATGAAACCACTGGCTCCAGCGCTGGTTACGTTGCTAATTTGTGTGAGTGCACTGTGCATCTCAAAGGAGAGATTGATGTCCTACGCAACACGGACCTTGAGAGCTGGCAGGACTTGCTGTCCACCAACCTGCCCAACTGCACAGCTTTGAAGGTCAGCATGCTGCTCGTCAACATCCAGCATTTGACCAGGCTCCTGTCTCACTCAGCCATAGCTCAGCGGCTGACCCATCTGGACCTCACCACAACCAGCTGGGTAGGCGACAATAACAGCGGCCTGTCAGCCTTTGTCAAGTCCACCCTTAACCTTCGTTCCCTCCATATCCCAACTCTGGACGACCTGGAGGACTCCCTTGCTGAGCAGGTCAGCATGTGGGACACGTTACATGTGGACAAGATGCATTGGGCCACATTGAGCAAGCTGCCAGCCCAGAATGGTTTGGTGGCAATACACATTGAGCGATTGGATGGGTCATGGGGTGGTGAGGGCTCTTCCTTGGAGGGCTTTTATGCCGCCCATGCCTGTCACAATCTGGTGGTCGATAAGTTGCGCATGAGGGTAGTGGCTGCCTTAAAACCATTGCAAGGCTGCTTCAAGGAGATGCAAGTGGAGTGTGGCAGCAGCGTATACACTCCTACAAATTAATCCCTGCGTCCGTCCCTGCGTGTTGACCGACCTCGTCCGATCGGGCTGAAATTTTGATAGATGGTAGTTTGCAGAAAATAAAACATATTTTCTCAGATTAAATATTTTAAAAAAATCAAAGGCGGCTGCGCTGTGGCCCTGTGGCTAGAGTGCAGGGATGAGTGCAGGGATAGGTTGCGGGCCACAGCGCAACAGCTGTTGATTTTTTCAAAATATTTTTCTTGCAAAATATGTTTTATTTTTTGCAAACTACCATCTATTAACATTTCAGCCCGATCGGACAAGGTTGGAAACACGCAGGGACGGACGCAGGGATTAATTTGTAGGAGTGTACCGATCATCCGTGGTTGCCAGTGATCTGGAAGCCTTGGAAGGTTTTGGTGGCATGTGCACAATGCTGCGTATTGAGAATGCCCGCATCCTCTCATCCGTTGAGCTGTGGAAGGCCGTCATAGTAGGCCTTCCCAAACTCAGCAGCGGGGTGCCATTATGATGATGTTGCTTTGCACATAAAGCAGGTGGTGGAAGAAAATGTGTGCAATGAGGTGTCCATTTTCATTGACACCACGTACATAGGGGGGGTGGAGCGCCTCATGGAGGATGTGCTTCCATTGCATGTGAAGTGGGAGTGAAGACTGCATCACCTGGCTACCACATTCATGATGACATATGCAGTGACGTAGAGTGACACTGCATGAATGCGACAATGGATGAACAAGCAGCTGGTTTGTCAGTCATATGAGTGCCATGGTTCAGTGAGTAACATGACACAGGTTTTCACCCTGACCCTGACCATAGCCAGGACCTTACATAGATTTGCATGTGGTGCTGTACACGCTGGATCAGCAAGACACCTGAAAACCCAAGCATTAGTTATAACCATCTCTTACATCAGTGACAATGGAGCATGGGGCAAGAGGTGCAGAGTTCATATCTCACCACATCCAATGCATTCAATTAGCACCTATTCCAAATCCATGCTGTACAATGCCTCATGTCCCCTCATGAGCCTAATGCCGTGACTTCTTGGTAGGCGAGTCATGATGCGGTACCTGGACATCATCATGGCATCCTTGCTCCTGGGAATCCATAATCAGCACAGGCCAATCACCTAGCAAAGGAGGAGTGGACAGGTCATTCAAACCAACCGCTTCATCATTGGGCGGTGCAATGGGTTGTGTAGTTGAGACATCAGGGTATGGTTGGGTGGCAGGCACCATGTCCACCTCGTCCAGTTCAGATTCGGCGTCCAGAGGCAGAGTAGGAGCCACAGACGCATGTGGTAGCTGATGAGCTTCTCCACTCAAACGCAGCGCATGACCAACTAGACAGGCGATGAGGGTCACCATGTTGAGAAACCGGGTAACGGCGACCAAGAATGGCATGAGGGATGTCAATAGATTGATGACCAGCAGCTGCATTTGTTGGTCCAGGTAGTTGTGGGTGCGTTGCAGTCGTAGTTGGGCTACCAGGATGGGCGGATGTTGGTCCAAGTACTGCAAGACACTAGGCGACACGGCATCACATGGTGATGGTGCACGTCGCAGTGGAGCCTCGCGTGGAGGCTGCACGGGAGTGACGACGGCCTCCTCTTGCTGAGCCAATCGCTGCAAATCGACAGTAGTAGCCACGGAAGAGCTCCCGTTTGAAGTCGACATCACCAGCTATCAGATGTAACAAGTCTATCACATTCAGCAAAATGCAAGCATACTTTACGATGCAAGCCACTCTTCGTGATTGTTATCTGTACAGACGCACCTCTGAGTATCTGTACAGATGCTCTTCTTTTCTATCTGTACAGACGCACCCATACGTATCTGTACAGATGCTTAATATCGCTATCTGTACAGACACATCTATAGCTATCTGAACAGATAATCCATATAGCTATCTGTACAGATGCTGCCTTATCATCTATACAGATGAACTCCAATTTATCTGTTCAGATGCCCCATCGTAATATCTGTACAGATTTGAACAAAGCTATCTGTACAGACAGTACCTTTTACCATCTGTACAGATGCTCTCTTGTAGAATCTGTACAGATGCAACCCTAATTATCTGTACAGATGACAGCAAATTGCATCTGTACAGATAAACATCAGACAATCTGTACAGATTCTCACGCTTGCCATCTGTACAGATAGCATCCTAACTTTCTATCCCTTTCCATTACGAGAAAATCACAAATCGTTATATAGTCGTAAAGTTGACATTATACAGACGTCGGGACGTGAGAGGGCTATTACGGGGTCGATTACCACAATTACAGCTTTTACAGGAAAGACAAAAAACGTGCACCACACTGAACTCAACCGACCAGCACCCTACAAATTACGACGCAATGCGCTAACCCTGCCACACAAATAAAAACATACTTCGTCCAGTTGTAACAATCTGCACAAAATGCGCGATTGGCGACAACATTGGCGAGGGCAATACGGCAGTTTGGAGCAGTCTGCCCAGGGCGATTGAGCGTCGAGCAAAACACCAGGGAGTAGGTCGGGCAGCTAGGGTTAAGAATGTTGAGGCATGGGCGGCAGCTATAGCTACACAACGCGTCCTGCAGAAGCCACATGCACCTAGGCAATGAGGGGCAGTATGCCACACGGAAGGGCAGCAGCCAAGGGTAACAAGGTCAGCAGTCAGCAGCAGCTGGGCGTAGCACGCCGCATGGGCGGTAGCAATGGCAACTTGACGCGTCCGGCAGCAGCCATATGCATTACAACCTAGGCAATGAGGGGCAGTAGGCCGCACGGAAGGGCAGCAGCCAGGGGTAGCAAGGTCAGCAGCAGCTAGGCGTAGCACGCGGCATGGGCGGTAGCAATGGCAACATGACGCGTCTGGCAGCAACCATATGCACTACTACCTAGGCAATGAGGGGCAGTAGGCCGCACGGAAGGGCAGCAGCCAGGGGTAACAAGGTCAGCAGTCGGCAGCAGCTGGGCGCAGCACGCGGCATGGGCGGTAGCTATAGCTACATAACGCGTCCTGCAGAAGCCACATGCACCTAGGCAATGAGGGGCAGTATGCCACACGGAAGGGCAGCAGCCAAGGGTAACAAGGTCAGCAGTCGGTAGCAGCTGGGCGTAGCACGCGGCATGGGCGGTAGCAATGGCAACATGACGCGTCTGGCAGCAGCCATATGCACTACTACCTAGGCAATGAGGGGCAGTAGGCCGCACGGAAGGGCAGCAGCCAGGGGTAGCAAGGTCAGCAGTCAGCAGCAGCTGGGCGTAGCACACGGCATGGGCGGCAGCAATGGCAACTTGACACGTCCGGCAGCAGCCATATGCACTAGTACCTAAGCAATGAGGGCAGTAGGCCGCAGGGACAGCAACAGGGTCAACAGTAGGCAGCAGCCAGGGGCAGGATGCGGGCAACTACATAGGGTGAAGCAAGGGCAGCAGCTAGGTAGAATATGATATGCGTGACTGCAGGTAGCGGCAATATGCAAGTTCCTGCTATGCAAGGTAGACAACTATCGCACAAAGCTGAATAATGGTAGAAGTCAGGCTAAGCGGCAGCATCCGCATATTGCTCGCGTGGCTTTGCAAGGCCCACCCGTTAAAGACCCCAAACCGCGGAGTCCAAGAGCTCCATTGTCGCATCAGCAAAGCTTGGCTTGACTTGGCTGTCGCGTCCGCAAGCTGTTGTGGTGAATTGAGCTAGCTTACTTGGGGTGGTCATTTAGGCGGTAGTCGTTGTCGTCAATGTTGGCAGCAAAGTAAGGTCAATGTTGGTCAAGGCGGTTACCATGGTCAACGCGGTTATTCTACTGTTCTCACCTGACAGTCTTGCTGCTGCACGACGTGCTGCAATCTCCAGCGGAGGGGGCGGCAAGTTAAATCGAGGGACTCGTGCTCAACATCGTCGTCCACTGTTCTTGCTGCCGGTCGTGTATGTGCTATCGGGTATGATGGCTGAGACTACGATGAAGACTGGGACAAGAGCTTGGGACTCGAACCAAACTCAGGCAGGAGTGAGAAGTGGGAAAAGTGCGCGCCTTGCAACAATTACGGGAAAAGTGCGGGCCTTCTCAAAATTACTGAAAAAGTGCGAGCCTTGGTCAAAATTACGGGAAAAGTGCGAGCCTTGGTCAAAATTACGGGAAAAGTGCGAGCCTTGACCCCAATTACTGGAAAAGTGTCTTGCAAGTCAAAGGTGTCCGCGGTAGCAGCGCGATGCTTAGGCAACGGCAAGGCTAGCCGCGACAGCTAGCAAGCTAGAAAGAAGGTACCCGTAATGTAAAGGGATATCGCATAATGTCTCGGCCAGCGCTGTTCACGTCCAAATAACAGTCTCGGCCAGGTCTCGAGTTGCGTAAACGTCTCGGCTGCGCCTCGACGTTTACCGCAACTCTCGACCCAGCCTCGACCGTTATTTTCCCGTAACAGCTCGGCCTCCGACATTATACTATACGTACAGATACACCACTGACATCTGTACAGATACAGCCTATGATTTATCTGTACAGATGCTTAGAGGTTTTTCTGAACAGACGCACACATCTGAACAGATAGCTGTAAGGAATCTGTACAGATGCTGACATTACGTATCTGTACAGATGCAAGGAAGGAATCTGTACAGATGACGCATATCCTTGGGCCCATCGACAAGCATCTGTACAGATGGCGGGGCCATTAGACGGGCATCTGTACAGATTCCCAAAAAGGGGGGGGTACCTCGCGCGCGGATCGATGTATCTTCACAACCGCTGCGAGTTAGGACTTCATTCAAGAGCGAGGTCCCCCTTAAACTCAACGATCTATCGTTCTATCGGAGCGGAATGTCCATCCGATGCAAAAAAGACCCTCGCGTCGGCCTTATTTACCGTGAGTGCCAAGTCCGAGGCTCCGAATCTCAAAAATGCTGTTACTAATTTGCCTGAGTGTGTCTACAGTACTGTAGATGTCTACAGTACTGTAAGTGGTCTCTCGAGGTACCCCGACAGTACTGTAGACACCTACAGTACTGTAGCATGGCCGTATCTCACCAACCGCGAAAAATCACGAATTTTAGTTTCAACCCCCAATCTTACAATGCCTTCATTTGACTATGTACCAAGTCCGAGGCTCTGAATCTAAAAAATGCTGTTACTAATTTGCCTGAGTGAATGCATAAGGCCCTAGTAGTTTCACACAGGCTGTCAGCCTTTACAAAGCATAATGCTGTTAGTTTTGATGAGGTGCCCAGTGGTCTGTCCCGGGAAAGTGCCATCTACGTGGGGGCTGCAGTCATCAAGGGTGCGACCGAGGATGCTACAACATGCTTGTAGTAGCTGAGTGAGATTACCCACAGGCCAACATGTTATTCCTTGTTGAATAAGTTTTGTTGACACTGCCTAGTACTATGTCAATAGCTTATGTACCTCCATCTCATGCAAGGCTCGCTGCGATGGCATGACAGATGTTTATCATGATGCACCAACCCAAACAGCAATCCAACCTGACAACAGCCACCAACCTGACCAAGCAAGGCCAAAGTCAGGAGTCCCCAACATGGGGTTGGTAATCTTCATGCAACTACACTTTCAATACTGAACCGTTTTCGATAGCGTTCATCACACTGGCAGCTGCGAATTATTGCGCATCTACTGGCAAGCGGCGCGTTAACTCTTGCGAGTGAGGACATGCCGGCGCAAGCGAGCGCGGATACACCTCAGCTGCTCACCATCGATTGTTCTAGTGGTATGTAGCGGCATCAGGGATGGAACTGCGCCTGCTATCGAGCCAGAAGTACAATCTCATTTCAGCCCGCCAGGCTTGCTCCACGAGCCTTTCATTGGTGCAGGCGGCGTCGGAAGACCGTCGTTGGGCAAGAAATAACGCGACATTGCAACGAGGTGCGATTTGATAGAGGTCTCTCTAGCCAGCCACACAGAAAAAAGGACCCCCTTGCACAAATCGGCATGTTGTGAGCTGACCACTCTGAGTTATTAGAATGTCTCGTTATTACTTTGTTCGTAACTCAACGACACAGCTGTTGGAGAAGAAAGCACGGCAATCCATCAACCAGGGCCGCCTCCTCACCCTTTGGCGTGACCCGACTCTGCCTTGCAGGATTTTCTAGCCTACTCCGACCGCCTGGACCGCACCCCCTTGCAGCCCCACCACCTCCCAGCCCCCGCAGAAGCCTTCCATCCTCCCGCCCCCTCCCAGCCCCCTTACTGCCCCGCCACCCCTTCCCAACCTCTCCCAGCCCCTCCCAGCCCCCTCACTGCCCTCCCACCCCTTCCCAGCCCCTCCCCCCCCCTTCTAAACCCCTTACTGCCCCGCCACCCCCTCCCCCCCCCCCCCTCCCAGCCCCCTGGCCCTAGCAAGTCATTGCAAGACGCAAACCCATGGTCCACAGCCGGCAGCGTGCTCATCTTGCAGCACTTGTAAAGTCACCAAGGGCTGCTTATCTGCACAGCCCTAGCGGCTTGAAAGCCGCAGCAAGGAGGGCTGAAGCTATTGCTTTGGAGGTGCACGCCACAAATGAGTTGCTGATGACTGAGGCCGAGTGGCAGCATGTCCATGAGGAGGTCCTCAATGCTATAGTGCACGACCTTGAGGAGAAGCTCGAGCACCAACAGGCAGGGCAACGGCAGCTGAGGTTGGAGAATGAGGCACTTGAGGCATGGATGAGGCAACATCAGCTGGCTATGACACTTTCAAAGCGTCATCAGCACCGCCTTGAAGCCCAGCTGCGCAAGTGTCGACTCCGCCCCTCACTAACCCACAAGCAGAAGCAGCAACTGCAGATCCTAAAACAAACGGGTGTGTCCACTGAGGTCCTACGACGGTGGGCTGACAGCAACTGCAACCGGCTCGACACCCATGGCAGAACCGCTGGTGGCACAACAGTCCTAACCGCTGGTGGCACAACAGTGCAGCCCACACCTGACCCATGCCCCCTTGAGCCCTGTGACCTCTTCATCCCCACCCAAGAGGCCTCACCTGGCAAGCCAGCAGCAAGGACAGCAGCATACACAGCTCAACAGTACCTCAGCACAGCCAGGTTGATGTTGAAGACACAAGTCAGCCGTCGCCGGCTTCCCACATGCCGGCGGCTGTTCATCACAGAGCAGTGTGTGGTGGCCAACACTCACCGGCCTGGCGAGCACACAACTGTGAGCCGGCAACTGCGTGTGGTCTACAAGTACCTGCGGCAGAGAACCCTAGGTAAGCTGGGCTGGGCTGGGCTGGGCTGGGCTGGGCTGGGCTGGGCTGGGCTGGGCTGGGCTGGGCTGGGCTGGGCTGGGCTGGGCTGGGCTGGGCTGGGCTGGGCTGGGCTGGGCTGGGCTGGGCTGGGCTGGGCTGGGCTGGGCTGGGCTGGGCTGGGCTGGGCTGGGCTGGGCTGGGCTGGGCTGGGCTGGGCTGGGCTGGGCTGGGCTGGGCTGGGCTGGGCTGGGCTGGGCTGGGCTGGGCTGGGCTGGGCTGGGCTGGGCTGGGCTGGGCTGGGCTGGGCTGGGCTGGGCTGGGCTGGGCTGGGCTGGGCTGGGCTGGGCTGGGCTGGGCTGGGCTGGGCTGGGCTGGGCTGGGCTGGGCTGGGCTGGGCTGGGCTGGGCTGGGCTGGGCTGGGCTGGGCTGGGCTGGGCTGGGCTGGGCTGGGCTGGGCTGGGCTGGGCTGGGCTGGGCTGGGCTGGGCTGGGCTGGGCTGGGCTGGGCTGGGCTGGGCTGGGCTGGGCTGGGCTGGGCTGGGCTGGGCTGGTGGTAAGCACATGGTGAAGGACAGGGTTCAGCAATGTTGATCATGCATTGTGCATGCAGATGAGCTACGACAAGCCAAAGCGATCCACGTGCAGTTTGATGGCTGCACATGCAAGAAGCATGGCAAGGTGCTCGTCATCAGAGTGACAGCTGCTGTGCTCAAGGTTGCAAGCCCCGTAACAGGTGCAGGTTCAGTACCAGGTTCAGTAGCCGCTGGCCAGCATCAGCGCCTCACCGCCCAGATCACAGACGTGTTGGCCATCGTCCCCCTCCCTTGTGCCACAGCTGAGGCCCACGTCCAGGTCATCATGCGCGAGCTTGAACGCAATGGTCTGCAGGGCGTCCACATTGCTAGCATGACAGCAGACAGCGCATCTGTCAACATGGGGGGTCACAGCGGAGTGATCGCACAGCTCAGTGATGTGCGCATGCCGTTGCAGAACACAGCCATCCGCGCACAGCCCTGCTACAGCCATGGCCTTCACAACACCCTCCTGGCAGGGTTGACAGCTCTAGGTGCCGGCATCAAGGCAGCAATTGAGGACATAGCCAGCCTCCTAGCTCAGCATTGGGGTGAGCTATCCTTGGCTAGGTCAGGTGCCAAGCCTGAGACTCCTTGTGATACGCGGTGGGCTAGCTACACCACAGCTGCTGGCATCGGTGATGCGTGTATGGCGGCTTGCCGGGGAGGCTGTGGCACGTGTGGTGGAGAGCCACAGGGAGCGGTCCCCACCCTGGGCGGTCACGCTCAGTGGCTACTTCAAGGACACCGACCTGCTGCTGAAGATTTGCGTGGTGGCGGTAGTGGGCAGTTCTTTGCTTCAGCCGGAGCTCCTGTGGGCAAGTCAGCATGATGGCTGGTGCATGCCTCTGAGCTGACCGGCAACCCAAGCTCGTGCAGCACCAGCCTGTCAGCAGACGTGGACCAACAGCGCTCAGCTGTTGTCAGCCCCTGGGCTGCCCCCCCCTCGTGCTGCACCCCCCTGGCAGCAGCAGGCGGCTGGTGCTGGTGCTGCCCCTGGGCTGCCCCCCCCTCGTGCTGCACCCCCCTGGCAGCAGCAGGCAGCTGGTGCTGGTGCTGCCCCTGGGCTGCCCACCCCTCCAGCTGAGCAGCAGGGGGTCAGGGCGGAGCTGGACACCAGCTCGACACGCAAGCGGAGGGCGGGCGGGAGGGACCGGACCCAACAAGTCGAGCAAGGTAACGTAGCAATGGCCTACACACCTTGTGTGGCCTTACCGAGTGGCCAGGTAGTAGGTACTACTCACGAAGCGGTCAAGCAATGCAACAGCCTTGTATACTTCCGAGCATGGGTGGAGGGGCGTCGTTACATCGGTTTTGCGTGCCATGTGCATTGTTTTGACTGCGGCGACTGTCCCTGACTGTTTGCAGAGGCTACTGGGCCACGTCGGTCGCGGCGGTCGGTCGCGGCGAGGCCCGCATGAGCAAAACTGGCATGAATTTGAATGTCAAGATTTGAGCCGCCATAGCACTCAGCACACTGCACAATATTTAATGTTACAAGCTGCACCGCATAGCTGACAGAGTCCTCTATCCAGGGATGTGCGAAATCATAAATAGAAACCACGTGGCTGAGACGCGGCGTCGTTTTGATTACCAGGGGTCGGTTTCCTATCATTTCCAGCCATTTTTTGAAAGTTGGGGACACCTGAGCCAAAGTGCTCCCACAACGCCGCCTTGGTTCCCCTGCTGCTGAGCATGCATTTGCCTTTGGGTGTCTAGTCTAGGCAGTGTACAGCAGTCCAGGGAGGGTGCTCCTGGACTACGACCCAGCCAGGCTACCTCCTCCCTACGAGTATGTCACCCTTCTAATGACCAACGTCGCCGGTGTCACGGGTTGTAACGAAGTTCAAAGTGCGTGAGACATGTTATAACATGCGATAGCCCCTTGAGTCAGACCCTCCCAACTCTGATAATGGCTTTTACACAACCTTGTCATGCATGTCCCGGTGCCGAGACGTGTGAGATTGGCGTAGCACCGTGCGGCATGCGATGACCGCTTAGTCTGTTATACGCCCGTATTGCCAGGAACCCCGTAAGCGAAAAAAGTGCGCCCACCAATCAGCCGGTCGCTCTCAAGACATCGCGCAGCGCAAGTTAGCTATGGGAGTGCTTCGCAATGGCGTTGTGGCCTCCTAACGCTTTAAGGGCAAGTACAGCCGGCAATCCTAATTCCTCCCGGCTCAACTAACCCGACACTGTTTCCTTAATGTAGGCGCGCTCATAGTCTTACATCTGTGAGGGCATGGTCTGAGATAGTAAAAAATCAGCATCGCACCTCTCAGTGCGAGGTAAGGACTGACATGTACATGTGCACGAAGCTTGCTATGTTGCTTGTGAAGAACACATTGCATAGAGCAGAATAACCCGCCCTTGGTGCCGCTGTCAATGTAGGGAAAGCATTTGTTATCAGAACGTAATTGACCTCGTGCATACTAGTACTCAACAACACCATGCTTGACAATTGTTGCAGGATCTGGCCGCCACCACCACCACCATCACCACCACCTCCTATCCTACCTCCACCCTTCCTTTCCTTTCCTTTCCCAGCCCAGCCCAACCCAGCCCAGCCCAGCCCAGCCCAGCCCAGCCCAGCCCAGCCCAGCCCAGCCCAGCCCAGCCCAGCCCAGCCCAGCCCAGCCCAGCCCAGCCCAGCCCAGCCCAGCCCAGCCCAGCCCAGCCCAGCCCAGCCCAGCCCAGCCCAGCCCAGCCCAGCCCAGCCCAGCCCAGCCCAGCCCAGCCCAGCCCAGCCCAGCCCAGCCCAGCCCAGCCCAGCCCAGCCCAGCCCAGCCCAGCCCAGCCCAGCCCAGCCCAGCCCAGCCCAGCCCAGCCCAGCCCAGCCCAGCCCAGCCCAGCCCAGCCCAGCCCAGCCCAGCCCAGCCCAGCCCAGCCCAGCCCAGCCCAGCCCAGCCCAGCCCAGCCCAGCCCAGCCCAGCCCAGCCCAGCCCAGCCCAGCCCAGCCCAGCCCAGCCCAGCCCAGCCCAGCCCAGCCCAGCCCAGCCCAGCCCAGCCCAGCCCAGCCCAGCCCAGCCCAGCCCAGCCCAGCCCAGCCCAGCCCAGCCCAGCCCAGCCCAGCCCAGCCCAGCCCAGCCCAGCCCAGCCCAGCCCAGCCCAGCCCAGCCCAGCCCAGCCCAGCCCAGCCCAGCCCAGCCCAGCCCAGCCCAGCCCAGCCCAGCCCAGCCCAGCCCAGCCCAGCCCAGCCCAGCCCAGCCCAGCCCAGCCCAGCCCAGCCCAGCCCAGCCCAGCCCAGCCCAGCCCAGCCCAGCCCAGCCCCACTCCTACAAATTAATCCCTGCGTCCGTCCCTGCGTTTTGACCAACCTTGTCCGATCGGGCTGAAATTTTGATAGATGGTAGTTTGCATAATATAAAACATATTTTTCAGATGAAATATTTTAAAAAAATCAAAGGCGGCTGCGCTGTGGCCCTGTGGCTAGAGTGCAGGGATGAGTGCAGGGATAGGTTGCGGGCCACAGCGCAACAGCTTTTGGATTTTTCCAATTATTTTTCTTGAAAAATATGTTTTATTTTCCGAAAACTGCCATCTATCAAATTTTCAGCCCGATCGGACAAGGTCGGTAGAACGCAGGGACAAACGCAGGGACTAAATTGTAGGAGTGCCAGCCCAGCCCAGCCCAGCCCAGCCCAGCCCAGCCCAGCCCAGCCCAGCCCAGCCCAGCCCAGCCCAGCCCAGCCCAGCCCAGCCCAGCCCAGCCCAGCCCAGCCCAGCCCAGCCCAGCCCAGCCCAGCCCAGCCCAGCCCAGCCCAGCCCAGCCCAGCCCAGCCCAGCCCAGCCCAGCCCAGCCCAGCCCAGCCCAGCCCAGCCCAGCCCAGCCCAGCCCAGCCCAGCCCAGCCCAGCCCAGCCCAGCCCAGCCCAGCCCAGCCCAGCCCAGCCCAGCCCAGCCCAGCCCAGCCCAGCCCAGCCCAGCCCAGCCCAGCCCAGCCCAGCCCAGCCCAGCCCAGCCCAGCCCAGCCCAGCCCAGCCCAGCCCAGCCCAGCCCAGCCCAGCCCAGCCCAGCCCAGCCCAGCCCAGCCCAGCCCAGCCCAGCCCAGCCCAGCCCAGCCCAGCCCAGCCCAGCCCAGCCCAGCCCAGCCCAGCCCAGCCCAGCCCAGCCCAGCCCAGCCCAGCCCAGCCCAGCCCAGCCCAGCCCAGCCCAGCCCAGCCCAGCCCAGCCCAGCCCAGCCCAGCCCAGCCCAGCCCAGCCCAGCCCAGCCCAGCCCAGCCCAGCCCAGCCCAGCCCAGCCCAGCCCAGCCCAGCCCAGC
Source organism: Haematococcus lacustris (assembly GCA_030144725.1). Classification (NCBI taxonomy): domain Eukaryota; kingdom Viridiplantae; phylum Chlorophyta; class Chlorophyceae; order Chlamydomonadales; family Haematococcaceae; genus Haematococcus; species Haematococcus lacustris. Next base: position 14,909,838 of record JASKMD010000006.1, read on the forward strand.
CCAGCCCAGCCCAGCCCAGCCCAGCCCAGCCCAGCCCAGCCCAGCCCAGCCCAGCCCAGCCCAGCCCAGCCCAGCCCAGCCCAGCCCAGCCCAGCCCAGCCCAGCCCAGCCCAGCCCAGCCCAGCCCAGCCCAGCCCAGCCCAGCCCAGCCCAGCCCAGCCCAGCCCAGCCCAGCCCAGCCCAGCCCAGCCCAGCCCAGCCCAGCCCAGCCCAGCCCAGCCCAGCCCAGCCCAGCCCAGCCCAGCCCAGCCCAGCCCAGCCCAGCCCAGCCCAGCCCAGCCCAGCCCAGCCCAGCCCAGCCCAGCCCAGCCCAGCCCAGCCCAGCCCAGCCCAGCCCAGCCCAGCCCAGCCCAGCCCAGCCCAGCCCAGCCCAGCCCAGCCCAGCCCAGCCCAGCCCAGCCCAGCCCAGCCCAGCCCAGCCCAGCCCAGCCCAGCCCAGCCCAGCCCAGCCCAGCCCAGCCCAGCCCAGCCCAGCCCAGCCCAGCCCAGCCCAGCCCAGCCCAGCCCAGCCCAGCCCAGCCCAGCCCAGCCCAGCCCAGCCCAGCCCAGCCCAGCCCAGCCCAGCCCAGCCCAGCCCAGCCCAGCCCAGCCCAGCCCAGCCCAGCCCAGCCCAGCCCAGCCCAGCCCAGCCCAGCCCAGCCCAGCCCAGCCCAGCCCAGCCCAGCCCAGCCCAGCCCAGCCCAGCCCAGCCCAGCCCAGCCCAGCCCAGCCCAGCCCAGCCCAGCCCAGCCCAGCCCAGCCCAGCCCAGCCCAGCCCAGCCCAGCCCAGCCCAGCCCAGCCCAGCCCAGCCCAGCCCAGCCCAGCCCAGCCCAGCCCAGCCCAGCCCAGCCCAGCCCAGCCCAGCCCAGCCCAGCCCAGCCCAGCCCAGCCCAGCCCAGCCCAGCCCAGCCCAGCCCAGCCCAGCCCAGCCCAGCCCAGCCCAGCCCAGCCCAGCCCAGCCCAGCCCAGCCCAGCCCAGCCCAGCCCAGCCCAGCCCAGCCCAGCCCAGCCCAGCCCAGCCCAGCCCAGCCCAGCCCAGCCCAGCCCAGCCCAGCCCAGCCCAGCCCAGCCCAGCCCAGCCCAGCCCAGCCCAGCCCAGCCCAGCCCAGCCCAGCCCAGCCCAGCCCAGCCCAGCCCAGCCCAGCCCAGCCCAGCCCAGCCCAGCCCAGCCCAGCCCAGCCCAGCCCAGCCCAGCCCAGCCCAGCCCAGCCCAGCCCAGCCCAGCCCAGCCCAGCCCAGCCCAGCCCAGCCCAGCCCAGCCCAGCCCAGCCCAGCCCAGCCCAGCCCAGCCCAGCCCAGCCCAGCCCAGCCCAGCCCAGCCCAGCCCAGCCCAGCCCAGCCCAGCCCAGCCCAGCCCAGCCCAGCCCAGCCCAGCCCAGCCCAGCCCAGCCCAGCCCAGCCCAGCCCAGCCCAGCCCAGCCCAGCCCAGCCCAGCCCAGCCCAGCCCAGCCCAGCCCAGCCCAGCCCAGCCCAGCCCAGCCCAGCCCAGCCCAGCCCAGCCCAGCCCAGCCCAGCCCAGCCCAGCCCAGCCCAGCCCAGCCCAGCCCAGCCCAGCCCAGCCCAGCCCAGCCCAGCCCAGCCCAGCCCAGCCCAGCCCAGCCCAGCCCAGCCCAGCCCAGCCCAGCCCAGCCCAGCCCAGCCCAGCCCAGCCCAGCCCAGCCCAGCCCAGCCCAGCCCAGCCCAGCCCAGCCCAGCCCAGCCCAGCCCAGCCCAGCCCAGCCCAGCCCAGCCCAGCCCAGCCCAGCCCAGCCCAGCCCAGCCCAGCCCAGCCCAGCCCAGCCCAGCCCAGCCCAGCCCAGCCCAGCCCAGCCCAGCCCAGCCCAGCCCAGCCCAGCCCAGCCCAGCCCAGCCCAGCCCAGCCCAGCCCAGCCCAGCCCAGCCCAGCCCAGCCCAGCCCAGCCCAGCCCAGCCCAGCCCAGCCCAGCCCAGCCCAGCCCAGCCCAGCCCAGCCCAGCCCAGCCCAGCCCAGCCCAGCCCAGCCCAGCCCAGCCCAGCCCAGCCCAGCCCAGCCCAGCCCAGCCCAGCCCAGCCCAGCCCAGCCCAGCCCAGCCCAGCCCAGCCCAGCCCAGCCCAGCCCAGCCCAGCCCAGCCCAGCCCAGCCCAGCCCAGCCCAGCCCAGCCCAGCCCAGCCCAGCCCAGCCCAGCCCAGCCCAGCCCAGCCCAGCCCAGCCCAGCCCAGCCCAGCCCAGCCCAGCCCAGCCCAGCCCAGCCCAGCCCAGCCCAGCCCAGCCCAGCCCAGCCCAGCCCAGCCCAGCCCAGCCCAGCCCAGCCCAGCCCAGCCCAGCCCAGCCCAGCCCAGCCCAGCCCAGCCCAGCCCAGCCCAGCCCAGCCCAGCCCAGCCCAGCCCAGCATAGGACATTGATCGCCGAGCACACATCTTAGTGTTGCTAATGCGGCTGAAACTTGCCTACCTACATGCACACCTTGCGCCCTGATGAGCCCTGCTGTGGTGAGGGTAGGGAAGCCGGGGCGCCGCCACCTCCTGCCCACCTCCTGCCAACATGCATTGGGTGAGCGGCATGGTTTCAAGGTGATCTACATTACCGAGCGCACCCTTGTTGGTGTCTGCTGTTGGGCAGGTTTGGGTCGGCGCGAGGGTGTGGTGGGGGTGACGCCCTACAAGCAACAAGCAGCAAGGAACACAGTGAGTGATAAGGAGTGCTGGCCTGCGGTGTATACTTGGTACTACTGCAACCATGTCAAGGTAGGAGAGGGAACAAGTGCGGTGTGGTGTTGCCACTATGGCAAGAGCATCAAGACTGACCTTGCTTGGGCCTGGCGCAGCAGCTGGGTTAGTTAGGCGCTTTGACACACCCTTTGCGGCCCTCTGCAACAAGTGCAAGGCATACACACCATTGCACTACGTTGGGGAGATGGGTGGCTGTGTTGTGGCTATGGGTGAGTCACACCTGCTGGGTCTTCTGCTTGGCCACCGCCTTGCCCTGCAGCTGTTCCTCCTCCTCATCCTCTGAAATGGGGTCATCCACTCTCATTGTCCTAGCCTTTGCTGTCCTCTGCAAACAGTGCAAGGTAGACACTCCATTATGCTATGTTGTGGCTATGGGTGGCATTGTTATGGCTATAGGTGAGGCACACCTGCTGAGCCATCTGCTTGGCCAGAGCCTTGCCCGCCTGCTCTTCCCCCTCCGCCTCATCTGTTGAAATGGGGTCATCCAGCTCAGCCGACAGGTCCTCTGCCAGCTCGTCCTCATCCTCATCCTCGTCAGCATCCTCTCCCTCAAAGTCATCCTCAGCGTGGTCCTCCAGGAAGTTATACACAGCTGGTGGGGGTTTTGTCGTTGGAGGCGGTGGTGACGGTGCCTAGGATGGAGGTGAACACAAGCACTAGGGGGTGAGGACTATTGGACGTGACAGTCAATGACAGTGAATGTTGTGCATGCTTACCAGCGGCACTTGGGTACCACTCCCGTGACGAAGACGAGAGCGATGTTGGGGGTTTGCGCTGGGGAGGGGTAGGGCTGGCTGTGCCTGCCCCATGGTGCCGGATGAGCCGGCACCTAGTGAGGCTCTACCTAACCCTAGCTGTGACGCTTGTGCCCCAACCTGCAGGGCAGGTGACAATAGATTGGATGAGGGTGTCACACGGCATGCATGCATGGCCTACACCTGCGTGGTTGGCTGGGATGAGGTCCCAGCAGGCTGGGACTTGGACCAGGTTGAGTTGGTGTCACCTGAAGGGCATGCCGGGAACAACGCCATTCGGGCCAAATGATGCTTAGGAGCGGTATGGGGTTGCTGCATGAACCATGAACTGCAAACACCTGAGCTTGGTCCTTTGCGAACAACCTCAGGGACAAATTGGGTCGTGTACCGGTCACAACCCCCAAGTCAGAGTTGTTCCATGAAGCAATCCAGTCATCGATGCAAGCATCGTCGATTGCTTGCAGCGTCCGAGCAACGACCCAGTTGAAGTCATCGTCAGACATCGCCTCACCAAGTTTCAGTTTGTTATTGCCAGCGGATACAATCTTGTACAGGTGGAACTGTTCAAGAGCGTCGCGTAGTTTGTCTGCTGTAGGGCGCTTAATTGGACCTACATCGCAAACCTTGTTGTTTACTTTTCCCACGCGGACAACTACAGACAGCTGCATTGTGGATATGATATAGTTGATGTAACGCTACAAGCTCACGCCGGCGCCTGTTCACCTAACACTTAACCTCACACTTAAAAATCTGCCCGCACAAGCGCAAGCACTAGCACCAGGGACGAGGCACAGAGGCACCGTTCATCATCGTGCAATCCTGTAGTCCGCACAGGTATAACCCAGACGCCATCATCAACCTGGACAGGTCAATGTGGGGTTACCCAGCCATCAGCATTTCCACGCGCTCTACGGCCAAAGATCGGTCGCCGCTGGGACTGAGATCGATGACGGCGAACACCCGCAGGGTGAGGGAAGGTGATGAGCACTACGTCGTATACACCATCATGGCCATCGACACACGACCATGGCGCAGGAGTTTCGTCCTGATGATTCGTGGATATCTCCAGAGTACAAGCACCCTTCTCAAGCAACAGCAGAAGTGTCACAGGTTCGGCTGACGAGTTGGTGCTTGTCACTGAAGTGGGGCAACTAACATGAGGCTGGTTGCCACTCCACGCAGTTCAGCACCCCTCGCCAAGGGACAGAGCGCTTGCCATCCGTTTGGCCATGCTCCCCCCTTGTAAGAAGGGTGTTTGTGTGGCAACCCAGATGAACGCAACTCACTTAATCTTAGGCCGTTACTGCTCTTCACAGGAGATGGACGAGGGAAGTAGAGCCGGGCAGTGAAAAGCCCAAGCCAGGGGTGGTCAAGGGCGGGTCGGTGGATGAAGAGGTGGTCATTCATGAGTTAGAGGAGGAGAGGGCCACCTTGAACTCGGCTGGTTGTGGTGGTGTGAGAGAGGGATGGAGCGGGTCGGTTGGTGAAGAGGTGGAGATGTTTGAGTTGGAGGAGGAGAGGGCCACCTTGGGCATAGCTGGTGGTAGTGGTGGTGTTGGTGTGGGAGGGGGTGATTGGGTATGCGAAGAGGTGGAGATGTTTGAGTTGGAGGAGGAAAGGGCCACCTTGAACACAACTGGTGGTGGTGGTGGTGTTGGGTTGGGCCAGGGCGATTCCGTGGGTGAAGAGGAGGTCGTATTTGAGTTGGAGGAGGATAGGGCCACCTTCAGAACAACAGCGTGTGAAGGAGGTGAAAGCTGTGGTGGGGGTGGGGCCGTCGACAGAGGTCAGGGTAGGGAGGTGGGGGGGTGGGGGAGGTGGTGGGGGGAGCAATAAGAGCCAGAGGAGGGGGAAGGGGGGGTGCCAAGGGAAGGGGGAGTGCCAAGGGAGGGGGAGGAGGAGGGGGAGGTGGGGGGGGGGAGGGGGAGGGGGAGGGGGTGAAAGAGGGAGGGGGGCAGGGGGAGGGGAGAGAAGGGAG